>KK118905.1:262084-312868 GCA_000611955.2 Stegodyphus mimosarum
TATATATATATACGGTTTATATATATATATATAAACCGTTAATTCTTGATGATTGGGAGATAGCTATAGTAGAATTAGAGAAGTTTATTGCATAGATATAATTATGATATTACAGACAGACGTGGCGAAAGACAAGCCATAATTTATTGCTGGACACTTAATTCTTGCAACACATATTCTGCATACATCATTATGTGTGTATTAGGCACCCAACAGTTTCTGGAAGCTTCAGACAGTGGGCGACAGCGATTATCCGCAACGTACTAGCAAAGCAAGGCCAAGCTGTGACGTAAGTATGCGTTCAGCCAGGAGTGAGAGTCCGTTCTTTGTTGAAATTTTGATCTGTGACTGAATAAAAGATATCCGCGTAGCTACACTTACGTAAGATGGTATTAATTTTTAGATGACGCATTTTAGTTTCGTATATTACAAACAATTAGTTATTTTAGGACTGGAAAGGTGGGTAACCAAATTAAAATAAGGAATAAAAAGAACTTTGCCAAGTCAAATTTAATAGTTTTCATTTATATATGTAGAAGCATTGTATATGTATGTATATATGCAAAGAAAATTATATGTGATTTTGATCTGATTAAAAGAACGAGCTTATAGTTAGTTCTTCATTAAAATGTGAAACTTGAAGAATTTAAAATTGTAGTGTCTTGCCCCGCACACTTCGTGCTCTAAATTTTCATAGGCATAAAAATAACAAAAAATTGGTGAGTAAAGTTTTACGGTTGCACTAAACAATTTAAACACACCAACTTACATTTGAGTAACCGTAGAGAACACCGACTTTTCGTTCTGTCTGACCTAGCTGAAGTTATTACAAACAGATTAAAATCCAAAATAAAACTGTTTATTAGCAAGTTGACCTGGTGGTTAGACAAACTGAAAAATTTAACAGGAACAAACTCTGCTAACTTAACGAGCAGACAAATAGCTTTCAACGGCAATTCAAATGAAATCGAACACACTATAATCTATCACTTTGAAACAGGAACTACTAGGTTATTTTCCACCAGCGGATTTGACTCGTAACCATGGGAACAACAGCTGTGGAAAAAAGGGCAACACGCTTAATTACCTCCCCCCCCTCGCGCCCGCTTAATTTCTGTTTATGTTTTCTTTCTCTTTTCTGTTCTCTTCATGAAAAGCCTGCGAATGAAGGCTGGCTTGAAATACAGTGTCAAATGCCGTGGATATAATAAATACTGTGCGGTGATGACGAAATGCGTTACGATCGCAAATGGGGAGGCTGGCAACAGCCTTAAAGTGCCTTTTTCAAAGTCAAAGACTGTAGTACACAATATTAACAAAGCTTAATCTAAACCTTGAATGAAAACCTTTGCCGGCAAACTAACTTGTAATTGCTGAAAAGCTGAAAAACAGCGGCCAACCTGCGCTGCCAAACGTTCTCTGATAAACTCTGATGCTAGAAGCTTATTTATACTTTAAACTCATTTGCAATTTGTTGGATGATGGCAAAAGTAGAAGTTATGGGAAAGCCAAAATAATAACATAACTGGTTAGTGAAAATAAAACATTACGAAAATCATGTAACATATTGCTATCCAAGTTTCTGAAACAAATCTATATGCAATAAAAATTACCCGTGTCATTTCAATAGAAAAGCCGCTGAGGAAAATTACTAGAAAGCTTAAAGCTTTGGGGAATAATGTATGTTATAAACTCAGAGAAAAGCAGAATATTTTGTAAAGGTTAGAAATAGAGTGGGTTGGGGGCTGCTATGTTTGATTTTTTAGAAATCCGCTAGTTTGCAAAAGACCGTTGTTCAAAATCGTGAAGAATTTTTGGGAAAATGATACTTGAAACTTGGAAACCGATGGCTCTTTCTACATCAGTCATTAATATGGGCCTTGTGAGCAGGGCTGGCAATAGGCATTTTGCCGTCCGGTGCAGTCTAATGCGGAGCCTAAATTCTGCTGCCCGTTGCCTTCCTAAATTAAAAAAAAAAATTGCCATTCAGAAATTTTGCTGGCCAGTGCCTCTCATGAATTCTCAAAATTCTGTCATCCCTAAATTTTCCTTTTCGATTTTGCTATAAATTTTAAAAATTCTGCCGTCCGGTTCTTTTGCACCGGCTGTGGCGCCTTGAGAAATAACTTTCCAATTCGTATTATGTAAAGTTTGTACCTTCTGTAAGTTACTATAGGTTTTTATGTTTTTCGTAGCACATCAAATGAATGAACTTGTAAAAACGTTGAATTTAACGAAACTTTTTTTTCCCCCGCTCCCCAATTTATTCTGGTGTTAACTTTTCACAGTGTGGTTCTACGAAAAGTAGTTTCCCCTACCGTTTCCTCCGAAGCCCCCATTCTGAAAAACTGAAATTGTATAATTCTTTGCTCAAATTATATTTTTTGGTCTTCAGCCGTAAATACAGTATTTGCTCGCGTATTCCCCCCCCCAGCTTCACAGTGCTAGGTTCTGAAAAAAATTATTCACGTAATTTTCCCCTTTCTCATTGTGTTCAGAGAAACGAGTTCCCCTGAATTTTTAGATGGATTCGACAACGTAGTAATTGTTTTCGTCCTACTGACAAAGACAAACTCTCTCAAGCTATCTGCGAAGCTCAAGCTGAATGGTTTCTTCTCACTGTGGAATTTATGCCAGCCTAATACGAGACCCAACCAATCGCAGCGAAGCAAACACGAACTAACTTCGATTTTCGGACGATAAAATTATTAAAAATAAAGGGGGGGGGAATACGCGAGTGTATTTGGTATTGGTTTTCCAAAGACATAATTTGCTTCATCTATCTTCAAGGTCCTGGGGAAAAGGCGCATAATAATTTTTTTATAAAATTTGCGTATACACGAAACATTTCTCAAAGATTTGCAAGTGATCTTGAAAAATGTTCGGTCCGTAAAGAAAAATTTCGCAAGAACTATATTTGTCAAACGGTAGAAGGAATGCTTTCTGTTGTGTCAACAAGAAAACAGATATTTATCTACATTCCCCCCCTTTTTTTTAAACAAGTAAGCAATTAGGATTTATTCCTTTGAGACTTTTGCCCAAAGCCGAACTTGAGCTTTTCTTTTACTTTTGAAACTCTCGAACTTTAGCTTTCGTGTATGTGAAGGAAAAATTAACATCCCGCCCCCCGAACTGTGCAGTATTTCTTTATCTTTAGTATGTCGAGAAAGTATTTCTCTCTCTTCAAAGAAATATCATTCGTGTAGTTTGGTGTATTTTCTCTGAAAAAAAAAATCTATTAAATATAGCTACGATCTAGATGTATAACAGATCGGATATGAGTAGATAAGCTAGGTTCAGCTAAAATCATTGCTGCTGAGCGTTATTCTCGTGATGGCGATTTTTCGAAACACATGGGTAGCTAGAAAATAAATTATTCTGTGATGCATCTTCACAGAATTGCTATAAAGCAGTCAGTTTTGTAAACTCCTCGTGATTGAAATAAATGATTTTCAGAGCATCCGAATTCCCAGAGATAGTTAGGAAGACTTCCATGTTTTAACATCAACATTATTTATTAAATAGCTATGTAACCCGAATCTTATCGAATCTGGGGATGTGATATTGATTCCGATATCTACAAATATGTAAGATTGTAAGAAAAAGGGGGGAGAGAGAGGAGAAACTAGCTGATGATTTAGACTGTGTCTAGCAAGTTAGTTATTTAAAGATAACCTGAGATCTCTGTATGTTCTTTCTCACTTTAATTATGTGTGAAAGCTGTAGTATTAATTTTATTCAAGAACTCTGCTAAGTTGATAGAGTTTTTTAAAAACAATTTCGTATCCTAAGTGCAATTCTTCTCACCACACACAGTAAAAGTAAAAAAATAAATAAATAAATAAAATAAAATCCGAAAGGTTTCAGATTTTAAATTACGTTCAAAGAGGCGTTTTTTTAACGTTTTGCGTGTTACCTTTATTTATTAAATATCATGTTCTACGTACTCAAACCATAAAAGTCAATTCAACAGCAGTATCACAAAATAATTTGAAAATGAGCATATCTTTAGAATTTCCAATACAGAGTCCCGTGCGCTGGAGATAAAAATGTTTTTTTTTTTCGTACAGTGTTGCCATTGCTCGCTTTGAAATCGTTTAGTTTGTTAATCAAAAATTCGTTGAAGTGTTACAAAATATGCAATCGATAATAAAATAAATTTCAAATTCCAAATTAGGGCTTACACATGCCCATATTCTATGGAAGATTACATTATTCAAATTTTGATTTCTCTAGGTACCGTCGTTTTATCACAGTGCGAGAAGTATACATACATACATACATTCATGCAGATTCTTCATTATTTAATTTCTTTAAATACAAGGCTGTAATATTTCGTGGCAAGAATTTCAAAAGTGATTCGCCGTTTATAGTTTTCAACGCAAAATGCCAAAAAAAAAAAAAAAAAAAAAAACACACCGCCGTTTTTTTGTGTGTGTGTGTTCAGCGCTAGGTTAGTATTAAAAAAAATCAGTCTTTCTGTTTTCAAAGCCCAGCATCGGCCGTGTGGATAAAACCACAGAGCACTGCTAATTCGTCCGAGTTCATATCCTTGCAAACAAAAAAAAAAGTCTGGTTGAATGGGGTTTTCGTAATTTTCCCTGTGTGTAACACGAATATGTCCTCCACGGAGGTATCTCCTTCCTTAAACAGATAGCCCTTGCAGTCCATACCAGCCTGTTTTACAAATTACCGCATTATGTTTCATTCTAATGAGTTTTTAGAGTGTTGTAAACGAACTTCGATGTATTCTTTCGTTTTGACTTAGACGCCCGCTAAAATTATATGATATTTAAATCGGGGGAACAGGAAGTCTTAAAAAAATATTTGTTTCTCGTCCCGCGAGGAGGGGAAGGACGAAATGCAAAGTAATATAAGAAAATTTACATTTTTATAACGTAGAAAAACGTTTATCATGCCGCCCAACCGGTATAGTGGTTAGCGTCGTTGACTGCCCTGCCGAAAGGCTCGGGTTCGAATCCCGGAGAAAGCATGGATGTTTGTAAATGCATAGTGTCGGTGCTCCAAATATGCGGCGAGCCGAAAGTCCTCTCATGTGGCTTGGTGGATGGGGAGAGGGGTGGAAGACCCTCGGACTCGTCCCCCCCCGGGGCACTCTTCTTCAAAATTGGGGGTGGAACTGAGCCAAATCGCACTGTCACCTGTTAGGTGCTCAAGGCTGTTGCCAACGACAGGCGTAATCTTGCGCTCCTTGACACGAGAGATTTCGTGGGCTTGGGCTGACTTTGTCAGACAAGTGACCATGAGTAACAACAATAACACATTCATCATTTCTACGGCTATTGATTATTTTTGAATTCTAACGCGCGGCTTCTGTTAAGGCTCATTCAAAGATCTTATTTATAAACCTCTAAGAGAGCAGGTAAGCAGGCAGCTTATCGGTTAGTAAAAGCCAGAAAACCTCTTTCCATAGTAACATAGCTATCATCGAAGACTGTCCAACCGGCGGAGTCGTTGAACACTGGTAATTCGGTCCCGGGTTCAAAGCCCGGCGAATGGGCATCCTGCATGGTTTCGCGGTTTTCCCCTTGTGTAACGTGGATACAGCGAAAAAAAAAAAGTTCGGCCGTTTGTGCTGCATTATATTATTTCACGTATAAGCATCCTGTTCAATTGGAAAGTTGTCGAGAAGTTTTCCTGAATCATAGTGGTAGTAATTTTCTCGGATAGTGTAAGAAAAAATACAGAAATAAGTCTATGTTTAGAGCCTATTAAATGCTACAATCAGATTAATTCGAAACGGAAATTTTTATCCCAAGTTACTCTTATTAAGCGTGGCCTTTTTTGAAAAAGAATGCAAGAGCAAAAAATTAATGTCCATTGACTAGGAGCGTAGTTAATTCTACAAGGAAAGAGAGATTATTTCAAAAAAAGTAAATAAATTTTTTACATCCTTTTTGATGTAAAATCCAGGATTCAACGTCTTAGGTCACTAAACTGATGCGATCGCTGACTCAGCTGTTCTGCGAATTTTTGGTGTGAGAGTGGATTTGAATACCGCTCAGCAACTGAATACCTCATTTATTCAGTACTGTAACAATTTAATTTACTAAGCAGAGCTGAAAAGTACTACGACAATATAAGCTGTGTGTGTATGTTAGGGGGGAAGGGGAATCGGAGCCTTTTTTTTTATCGCCTCACGATTTCACTCTTTCGGAAAAGGTTGCCAGAAAGTAATTTAATTACTTTGTGGAATGCAGGGAAGTTCCAATACGAACAGCTTTATAAATTTCACGCTTTTAGGAAAAGTGGGACGAACTAATTTAATTACTTAGTAGAATCCAATGAAGTTGAAATATCGATAGTTCTGTAAATTAGCTTTGGTATGTACTATTAGCTTAGGCAAGTTTTTGTAAGCTGTTTTAAAAGCTTATTTGTTTCTATAAGTTCTTCTGTTATTTCTAATCTCTAAATATAACCTTTTGGCTCAACACGTATCATTTGAGATCGTGACACCCCAAAGAACGGTCTTGCTATTGCGACAAATTAAAGAAAGGTTATACGTAGCTTCGCCTCGGCAGCGAGGCTTAATCAGATGTAGATATCCTCGAAATTAATTTGAAAAGCAGTTTTCCTCATATTAACACTCTATTAAGGATTTGGCGCTTTCCCGCGGCGCGACAGTGTCATCGTTCCCACTACTTATCATATCCTCTGTCAGCAACCACATGAGACTTTCGGAGTGATGATTTTATACGCTAGTGCGCGCAAACATAGTAGTCATAAACGTGGCCTTTTTAGCAGATAGTCCACTTGTGCTTTACCGTATTCAAGTAACCCAACCCATAAACGTTCCCAGTTTTTGCGCATTCTAATTCCTACCCATTGGCCTGGGTAGCGCTTGATTACCGCCCAAGCCTTAAGTCCCTGAACAAGGCCTTGAAAGGATCGTAGGCATCAGGGACTCCCGAAAGGCTTGTAAGAAGTTTGTTATCGTAAAATTATTTTGGCGCCAGATTTAGAAATATTAGATTTTTTTAATTATTATTAACCCCCATAAATGCCGTTTTAAGAAGAGAACTTTTTTATGGAGTTTGAAAAAGGGAATGTGTAACTTTAGAACATGTAAATATTATAGTATAGTGATTTTAGTGAATCTTTGCTCAGGTACAAATAAACTTTTGAATCACCGTGAACGAAGAAACTGTTAATATCTGCCGAAATATATTCAGAAATTCTTAATATAATGTCTGTTTTACGGAAGCTTTGGGGGGGGCTGTAATCCTGCCTGTGGCAAAGGCGCAGTTTCCGCTCTAGAACGCCAAAAGAGAGCTTTTGAAATTAGGTGTGATGGGGGTCCATAATTTTAGACGCAAAATCTTTTGAACCTAAATTTGGATAGAAGCGCCGCCTTAGATGGGAGGGAAAAAAAATGTCAGAATGAACCACGCATCAAGCACACCATTTTTACGATGGCCGTGAATTTAATACTCATTTTAAAGTCCCTGCGGTTTATTCACTGGCATAATCGTGAAATAAACGACTCTCGGCTTGGCAAGAGAGCTGCAACGTGTAAGCTTTAAACTGCGGAGAAATTTATTGCATTTATCTGCAGCTGTGTGCCATGTTAAAGTTTCGTGCTTCGCTCCCCAGAGGTTAATGCAAACGTTAACGATGAATAGAGCATGACTGCACTTTATAAAGCTCCTTTCTCCTTCACATTTGCATATCAATCTCTCGCTGTGGGCCGAAGGGTAGAGGATACCTTGTGATCAGAACGCAGATTTAATTTCTTAAATCTCCAAAATATTTCGGCGGTCGAAGAATTTCAGTTTCTCGGTTCCGCCTCTCCCCCCCCCCGGGTTTCGATTCATCATTTCACTTCACGACGACCAAGCGTTTCATGAAGTTTGGTAAGGGGAAGGGATCTCAAAATTCACACATGATGGCCCGCCGATCGGTACGGAAATTCACAGCTTAGTTATTGATCTGTTAGCCTTCGCGTAATCTTTTCGATCGATCAGTGCGAACGCACGTATAACTTCCTTTCCCATTTGTTCTCGGCGGTCACGTGGTAGCGTTGCAGCATCGTTTGCGCTTTTGCTCAACCCTAGCATGAACCACAACACTCTCGGAACGGTTTGACATAACCGAAGTTAATGTGGTGGCAAAGGTGCGTAATATAGGGTCGGTTTGATCTGTTATGAATAATTTCAGATATTAAATCATATGATTCATTACCTGGAGATACTGAAAGTGACGACCGGCCAAGTCAGAAATGAAAATCTGCCCTCAGGGTTGATTGGAGCCTAAACATATCGAGAAACAAGCCTGTGCTGAGGTTGCACAGAGGAAAAACAGCGAAATACTTCGTGCAACCAGGTACAGGTAGAAGTCGGCACCAGAAATTGACCATTGGCAGGACCCCAGAAATTGACTGTTGAGTCATACAAGTATAGTCCCGCCACACTAACTGTGCAGTTCCCCCAGTTTTGAGGAAGAACACCCCGGGGGCGGTCCAAGGGTCTGTCACTCCTCTTCGCCTACCACCAACCTCTCAAGAGGGCTTTTGGCTCGCCGTGTGCTTTGAGTGCCTCCTTACATAGACACTATACTCTTACAAAAATACATGCCCTCTCCGGGATTCGAACCCAGAACTAAAAAAACGACAGTCAGCGTCACTAACAAGTGACTAATGGGATGGAATCCCACTGTATGCAGTCATCCCTTTCGCTGGAATTTAAATCTGGGTTACTCGGCAAACGCAGAGATGCATTTTTTACTCTGCGCACTTTAGCGTCCACTACTGAACATTCAAAGGGTTAAGCATAGGAAATGGAAAATGAGGCTACTAATGGATGAATGGCTAAGAGCGCTGAACACTGGTGCATCGTCCCCGGGGGAATTTCAAACAGGTTGGTTGCGTAAAGCTTTGTAGTTTACTTCTTCTGTGATGTGAATATAAATAAGTTGTCTTTAGAAAGTCCTCTGTAAAAGCTTTTCTTTTGAGCAAATAACCCTCATGGGATGTACCACCACCCAAATCAGCTCAAAGATAGCGGGCGTTATTTATGTTGCGCATGCGGAAAACCCGATGCAATAAGTCTGTTCAGTTCTCGGAGCAAATTGCCAGTGCTTCTCTTCTTAGCCGCTGGTAGGGCTTCTCAAAGGAGCTACGTCGAGGCTTTACAAGTTATGTTTTACTCCAGGGTAGCAGGTAAAAAAAACTAATTGTAAAGACTATATAATGTTCGGACTATTTAATGTTCTCACGCATTAAAAATATAAATCTTTTATTTTATGTGCGACCTCTGTTGTATATCTGGAGAATATATATATATACTTTTTTTTTAATGTGTTATTAGTCATACCAACAATAGCCTTGGTGCGCATGAATGTTTTCCTTCTTTTGCCTTAATAAAGATGATTTAACTTTGTCTAAATCAGGTAAGATTTCGGATTGGAAATGTTGCACGAATTCTGGTAAGTAGCTTTTGATTTCTGGAATGGCAATTACTGAATGGAAAAACCGGTTCCCCCCTCCCAGTGCAATCATCCAACCCTCCTTTAGGGACACGTGCCGATTTTGGAACTTTCAAAAAGTTCCTAGCTCCACCCCTAGCCCCTCCAGAGGGTCATTTCCATCAGTACTCCATACAAAAGAAAGGAGAGGAAGTACCACGATTAAATAATTTATCTTCTGTTAATAAAACAATAAACTCTCTTTTGGGCTGGCGTGCTCCCATCCTGCTTTCAGATCGTGGCACTCCTTTTGAATGCCTGATTAACATTTCTAATTCAAATGCCCCGCCGAACAAGGCATTTAATTTTGAAACGAAGAAGAGGAAAGCAAGATTCCTAACTGCATGTTGTTCTCGGACGGCATACGTGTAACCTTAGTATGTCATACGACAGGTAATGATGCGTGGCAACAGGTAAAAAATTTGTAAAGCAAAATTCTAACTTTAATTTTCAGCGGTCCCTAAAATCTCCTTTTAATTTCGTTATTTCCTCTTTCTGTCTTAACAATAATAACTTCTTATAATAAATCTCTCTAAACTGCGTCATTTTAAAATTTATCCTTGTCATATGTTTCTTGCGCAGCTCTACTTAAAGCAGATACTTCTTTTTTTCCTTCTAAATTATTCTTTCTGATCGATGTAGCAACGTACCTCACATCGCCTTTCTTTCAAGGTCTTCCAATCTATCCGATGGTGTAAGATTGCATTCGATTAATTATAAATATCATTTCGTAATCTTTTTAATTCGCCGGATTTGATTTAGAAGTTCTATCGTTATTGACAACCGCAAGATAGTTTTAAAAATTGAACGGTTTCAAAGAAAGGAGGAAAAGAAACTTGTCAAACCGATAATTTGCATTTGAGATATTGGAAAAGTTTCATTTCATAGTACATTTTCGATCTCTCCGATGGAAGAGTATTAAAATTATTCTGTGAATGAATAGTTTGATTCTTAAGCACTCATACGTAAGAAAAATTCCATACTTTGAGAGGTATTGGAAAATACTGTATTGTCATCGCAAACGTATTTGCGCGAAATTTCAAGAAAATTGACTCTATAGAGGGGCCAAAAGGTATTGTTGCGTGCGTACGGGTTCGTTATGGATTGAATACATATTTGCGCGAAATTTCAAAAAAATTGACTCTGTAGAGAGGCCAAAAAGTATTGTTGCGTGCGTACGGGTTCGTAATGAATTGAATGCACAATTCGTTAAAAAGTTAACAATAATTTATTCTTTTCACAAGAAATAAATCAAAATACTGAAATATTTCTTCAGAGATATTCATACAATATCACAATATCTCAAAAGTTAAACAGAATTCACTTCAAAACAGATAAAGTTAATTCAATCTTCACAGCGAATTCGCTACAATCAATCACAGTATTAAGTAAACAAATAGCAGTTCGTTTTAAACAGCTACAATTGCAACTGAGATGAGGTGTTTAAATTCGGCATTTTATAAGCTTTTTAATTAGCACGAGATCATTCTTTCACTTTCTCGATTTTTCTGGATTACAAAAGCAATTACGAGATATTTATTTATTATATATTAAATGCACGCGCTGTTGTATTTTTACTTTTCCGGCTCAGCTTTCTCTTATAATTCGTCACGCGCTGCGTTGCAAGGGAAAATAAAACAATTTTAATTACAATTATAAATAAATAGCCAAATAAATATGAAATCCGTAACAATATTTTTCAGGTCAGACGCAAACAATAAAACGATGCTAAATAAATATACGGGCAGGCGTTCTTTAAAAAAAATTAATCTGAATAGTTAACTGGATGGAAGAAAAACATTATTTTCCATAGTGATGTGGGAAATTTTTCTTAAAATTATGACCACGCGCTGAAATCACTGATGCGCAAAGCATTACAGTTCTGCGCATAGGATTCCTTCGACATGACTTGGATTATCCTTAATGTTTTGGGAATTAATGTCCAGTTGGTCGACGTGTGAACGGAAGTAAAAGCAACTGCGCAAGTTTGCTGAAATCAGTGGCCGGCTTAGAGAGACATAACTGAATTTTACTAGATATTCGAAAATGCCTGCAATCTCTTCCAACATAGCTACGAGCAGTCATTTAGTAGTAAGATAATCTAACACGTGAATAGCCGGGTGTTTCAAAAGTGAAACTCAAGCAGTTGTGTGGGACTGTTTAGAAAAATGCCATATATATTTAAATAATAATAATAATAATACATCGATAAGTTCATTACATTTATACATATATATTATAAGGGATCGATAAATTATGAGTTATCGATAAATTTATAAGTAATGCCAGAATTATATTTACTTTATCGAAAAAAAGAGGGGATTAAAAATACTAGAACAAAAGATTATCTGTAATATGCTCCGATGTATTGAAATATTAATAAGACGTAAATTTTATGCATTGTGGAGTGGAAATAATCAAGTTCTTTAAGAGGAAATATAAGTTTAAACAAAATCATCAACTTGAAGCGATAAATTCTGAAAAAAATCTTCGTTCTTTTCTTAATTAACAAAACAAACCAATTTCTCTTCAAACATCTTCGATGATGATTTCGTTTGATTACAGCAAAGCACACGAGGGCTATCTGCCTAAAGGAAGGGATTCTTTTGTGGAGGATTTTCTAAGGGAAACTGGCTCGTATCCACGTTACACACGAGGAAACCCACGAAATCGCCTATGCAGCATGCCCGTTCGCCGAGTTTTGAACCCGGGACCGAATTACCAGTGTTAAACGACTCCGCTGGTTGGCCCGTCTTCGATTATAATCATGTTACTATGGAAATAGGTTCTCTGGCTTTTACTATAACTGATAAGCTGCCTGCTTACCTATTTTCACTGTCTTAGAGGTTTATAAATAATTTCTTTGAATGAGCCTTAGCAGCCTTCAAATTAATTGTTCATTGATTAAGCTTTGTCCATAATTTTTCACATATTCCCCTGCCCCGTTTTTAACCTGGAGATTTTTTACGTATTTTTTACCCCTTGCAGGGCATTAGAAAGTTGGTTAGATTGTGGTTACTGTTAGTAAATTGAAGCTAAAAGTATATTTTATTAGTAAATGTCATGTATTTCAATTTATCATCTAAGAAATTTTGCTGCACCGTTGCTATCCCAAAATAACATTTAGGGAAACCATCTTTTACGTTAAGCATATAGTTACTTGGTGGTCAGTTTGGAAAGTCTCGTTTCTCGAATTTATCTGTGGACCTTTTAAAGAATAGCTTCGAGTTTTTTTTGTTTAAATAAATTTAATGCTTGTTTATTGCTTCAGTGTGGTTTTGAACATGCCTAAAGATTACCACTGAGAGCAGGAAATGTAACTATGGATCCTTTTCTAATTTCTTTTTTTAATGAGTCAAAACAGCATCGTTGAGACTCTAGGGCCCACTAGCGGCCGAGCGGTAATGTCGTTTAACACCGGTAGTTCGACCTGAAATCGTATCCCGGCGAACGGGATGGCTCCATGGTTGTTTTTTGTGGTATAACTTGGATACAAGCAGTTTTCATTAAAAAATCCTCCACAAGGGCATCCCTCTGTATAGGCAGGGAGGCCCTCGACTTCCTTTTCCTTAATCAATTAATCTAATATTGAGATTCTAAGTCTGCATTCACGCTGTGGTTTATAAATATCATTGTCACGTTCATAATTTCTAATCATCATAATAGCGTTTATCACACTTACAAAAAATCTGAATAACTCTAAACTGCTGCCATAAGTAAGAGTAATCTTATTTGTGCTTGACCTTTCGAAATATTCGGCGAATTGTAAGTTCCACCAAGTGTTTTTTTTTTTATCGCCGAATGCTAAATTCCGGATTACGGTTCTCCCAAGGAGATCCACAGCCTCCCCCCGCCCAAAAAAAATGCTGTTATCCCTGCAACACAGTAAGCAATTCGAGATTCTACAGTGAAGCATTACAATTTTTCAAGTTTCTTTATGAAACACGCCATTTTTCTTAAGCCAAATCTTGATGTTTCATGGAAGTCGAAATTCCGAATCATGATACTTAATGGAGGTAGAAAAATGACATCATGTGATTGGTCGGCTTCTTCCGTATTAAACCGGTTTTGGCTTAAAGCTGAAAGTTTGAACTTCCGTGTACAACGTGAATATCAACCAGTTTCCTTTAGAAACTCCTCCACGAAGGTATCCCTCTTTCCTTGACACATAGCATTGTGTTTTGCATTATTCAGTAACCTAACCTAACCTCTTAAACTAATACTTTTGCCATATTTGCTGAGGTTGCGAAATTTCTTGCCTAGCAACGAAATTCTAGTTATGCACTTGTCATTTTATAACTTACTATTCTAGCTATTCACTTTTTTAATGTTAAAATATTCATTTTCTAAATTATCTACACAAAAATGCTAAAAACGGAACAAAAAAAATTTATGTAATTTATTTATTTGATGTAAAGGACTACTGCTGCATCTATTTGCTTTCTAAAATTAACGTCCAACATTCAGTTTCAGTGTTTAACATGTTGATACTCATTGTCACTATAATTTCTCGAAGTCAATGTGTTTATTACATTGTATATGGAGAAAGAATAACTTAATGCTGAACGGAATAAAAGACAAAACTTCGCGGAGCGCTGACGATATGGTGTTTCTCTTCACTTTCAAAGTTTACGTCTCCTTAACACAGATGGCGCACTGTGTATCACTGTAGGAAGCGCTTTGTCGGCTTTCTTATTTCTTAGGAATATTTTTTTTTAATCTGCTTGTAATGTATTTCTATTAATAGATGCTACCACATTTAGTCTTGAAGTAAGAAACTTCATGTTGGTGATTTATTTTTAACATTTCTTTGAAAACTAGTAGTTGAATTCCGAATTTATTTCGATTCCATTTATTTAAAGTGCTATAGCATTTATTTTTAATATTATTTAAAATACTGTAGCTCTGATATTTTTGTCTTAATTTAAATCTGGTATCATCGCACGTGTTCAAAGGAAATTTTCGATTTTCTCCTCGTTAATTTTTCTAGAAAGACAATGTTTATTTTGTTAAAAATTTATCTTACTTGCACAGAAACGTTTTCAGTAGATCTTACTAAATGCTTAACTCTGGAGTAAGAAAAAGATGTTTTGCGGTCGATTCTAAAAATCTTGTCTCAAAAATATATCGGAGTTTGTACCCACGATGCTATAAAGAGTCTCGGAGTGCAAGGCTGAATACACAAAAACCAACTACACAGCTAATGACACATTACCATCTGCATATTTTAGATTTGTTTTTCCTTCGCTGGTCTTCGGGAAAAGTTTAAATCCCTAACAAGATACACTACAAGCCACAAATGTCATTTATCTGCTTAAATGGGGCATTCATTTCAGGGGGAGGGGGGATTTATTTTTATTTTTCAGGTGCTACAAGCGTTTAACATGTAAAAGGTATTAAAAGAAAATTTAGTGAAAATATCCAAAAACGGGATAATTTAATTAAAGTGACTTATGGTATGGTTCCAGTGATACTTATCTAAAGGTAGTGATATTCAAATAAGTCATAAATCAAACGGGCCTGGGGACGTTACGAAGAAGTTGGTTCTATGCATCCTCCATTTTTTATCATTATTATTATTTTTTTTTTTTGTTTCCTTCCCTTTTTTTTTCACATTTCTTAGCCATATCGTTTTTTCCCCCCTCTTTTTCGTTTTTTTTTCGCATTTTTTTAAACTTTTTTTAGTAAAGTATTTTTTTTTTCATTTATGTTACGGAAATAAGTTACAGTGATTAATGAATTTTTTATGTGTTGGAAACTCATCCTTATTCGAATATCATTCATTCTACTTCTCACGGTTCTATCCATGAGCCAAACTGCAGAAAAACTCTTTTTCTTAAATAATGAGTATAATGTGCTGAAAATGCTTTATTTTTTCCCCTTCCAGGGTATTAGCAAATTGGTGAGATTGTGATTACTGCTAGTAAATTGAAGTTAAACTATATTTTATCAGTAAGTGTCATGCATTTCATTCATCTCCTAAGAAATGTTGCTGCACCGTTGCTATCCCGAAAAATAATTTAGGGAAATATTTTAAGATAAAACGAAATTATATTTTGAATAACAGTTTTTATGAAGCTCTTGTGCAATTTTAAATGTGAACTGCACGTGAAACATTTTTCAATTTAATGGAGCTCACAGCTCTAACATTAAGTGTGACCACCTTTCATGACACGTTGTGCAAATCGTTTTTCAAATTCGAGAACACACAGCTCAGTTGTTGCAGAATGATCCTGGTACATACTATATAACCTTTAGGGTCAGGTAATGGAAGATGGAAAACTATGATCGGTTCTTTGTTCCCTTGTTCACAGTCATTTGCTTTGCTAGCCCGTTCACTTAATTATTCAGATCAAGTGAAAGGAATGGCCGAACAGTTGGCTCAGTCATATCAGTCCAGTTGTGTGGAAACACGGCATTCAAAAACTGAAGCGTATCGATGCACAAAAAGTGAGCAAACGATTCTTGTATTTACTGAGCATTTCTCTCATATGTGTTAAAGTGAAATTTTAGCACACTTTTAAATAGAGTAAAATACATTATAAACACTATATGAATCGGGAAAGTGTAAAATACTTGAAACATTTTTATTAGCAGTATAGTGCGACTTGTATTCCGATAACGAATATGTACTTTTCCGTGAAATAATTAGGCTCTTCTTGCCGTTTCCATTATCCAGCTCTACTTGCTATTTCGTGGAGCAAATATAAGCACAAAAATATCATTTTAAGGTGTATAATTAAAAATTTCGGCGTACATGCAGATCGTGTGTTTTCAGTATAAGTTTATGCACATGCTAAAAAATATCCACATGTGGGCTTCCATCTTTGATTACTAATAAACCATCCATAAAGGTACTTCGTCTGCATCCGAAAACCATATGAAGCAAAAATGAATTCGCAGCTTTCTGTGAACTAAGCAAAAGGCGTATAATAATACCTTAAAGTTCACCCTGCAGTTAACATCTAATGAACTCTGTAAGGTTTTCCTACCTCCTTACTGTGCTGGAAAGCACGTTCGGCTAGCAGTCGGAAGATCCAGAGTTCGAGTCTCGATGAGGGTATGGCCAGACTGCTCCCTTTTTTCTCATCTAAAACCAAATTCAATTTAAGTGTTATTCCCTGCAGAGCAGATGTAGTCTTCTCAAGTATTATCAGTGAGGAAATGCAGTCTTTTCAAGACATGTGTGCGTGATGTAGCTTGTCCAATAAAAGAGTTCAATAAAACCTCAGTTTAGCCAAAGGAGACTGCAAGAAAACGTGCTGATCTGTAAAGGGCTCCGATTCCAACGAAATCTCTGAACTGTTTGGAATTCGAGGGCGAAATACCAGGAAAGAATTACTGCTTACAGACAAATGTCATGTTCCAGTCTCAAAGAAGGGTGTGACAAATGTAGTATAAATGCTAATATCTATCTCATCTTCCCAAAATAGCTGTGGGCTGGCAGAGTGGTTAATGCCGCTTTCTTCTCTCCCTTTTAAGTCTTACGAAAACGAGATCGATAACAGAAACGTTGTATTTTTGATGCACATATAGTATGGGTCTGTACCTGGTTGTATTGATGCTTTTTTTTTTCAGACTTGCCCAACATGCAGAATTGTTGTGTGCCGTAAAGAAACTGCACCTCTGCTCTGTCCGACTAGAAGAATATAAATGGGAATTTTTTTCTTAATGTGGTGTTCTTTAGAAACATTAAAAAAATGTGTTTTTGCATAAATGCTATTCAGTACGAGTCCTGAGTTGTACATTAGCAGTTGAATACATATTCCACTGATACAAGCTCAATTCTGCGAATAATTTAGTTAGTGTTTGAGCTCTAAATTTTTGCTGGTAAGAACACATTTTTCGCAGGGGATTAAAGTTCAGTAACTGGTAGAAAGGAAGGAAAGAACTGTAGAACTGTATAAATATAAATATATTGCTGGAATAAATCTAAAATTGCGTAATTACGTTTTGGTGTTTATGCCATTATTAAGAGAGCTAATCAGTCTAGTCAGTCTTTGATGCCTCATTCCTTAATCTTTGTAGCAGCTAATTAGAATCATTAATTAGTACTGGTAGATTTTTCCAATAGATTTCCTTTAGATGAGGAATCCGCACTTTGCTCAAACAAATAACTTCATACAAACTTATAACTCCTAGTTTAAGTGTTTTTTTAAAATTTGTGAAGTGAAACTCTGATGTAGAAGTATAACTTTAGAAGATCTTTATATTTTTACAGACAAATCAAAGAAAAAGAATATTATAATGTGATTTTTCGCCTTACTGTAGTAGTGAGAACGGTAAAAAAGGAGGGGGGGGGAAGAGTTCAACAGTTTTTACGTACATATCTAACCTTTGTTAAATGTATGTTCTTTGAGGAGTGATGTCAGAATAATCCAAACCATTAACTAAAATAAAACAGGTATACCTGAAATATAATCTGCATTTACGGGAATCAATGATATTTGTTAACTATCATTATATTATTAAAACTTCACTTTATTTATCTACTTAACTTTTCGTCCAGTGTAGACATATTTACTTCTTATGGGTTTCTCAGAGTATAAAAATTACTTTGAGTCTCCCAACCCAGGTATACCGAAAAAGCTCGGAGGTATTTGTGTTGAAATTTTCTCTAGAGTCCTTATAAATGTAGTTGAGAATAATAACGCAGTTTAATGGATTTATTTTAAACCAGGTCTGTTTTTTTATTGCTTATCGATTAATGAGATGAAAAAGAAAGGTTCATTAAACTTTACTGTGGCAAGAAATTGCTTCTTGATGCATAATCAATCATGATCGCAGAGTAATTTCGTGCCTTTTTGCTGGGAGGGGAAGAAAGAAGAAGCTATTTCAAATTCTATCCTATATTATCATTGCTATAAGTTCTTTTGTACCTTAAGGCAGAGTATTTCATTCAACTAACATCAGTTCACGAATTTCCTCAAGATGAAATCTTAAAAACATTTCGATATACCTCGTAAAATTTTCTCACTGTATCTGCTGTTAAGTGAAATGTTTATGGATAGCAAATATTTTAGACCATCACATTTTTAAATTATGTGGTAGTGTAATTTCAAACTACAGATGTATTACTGCATAAATTTTTGTGGCTGAAGGTATAAGTTTGTGCTGATTATCACTGCACAACTTTCTATGGAGGGCTGAAGGTATATCTTTCTGTAGTTGTATATTATCCGTAGCTGAATTCAGACTAAAATGAAACACACTTTTTCGTTTTCTGTTCCCGATTTTAAAGAACAGTTGTGTATCTTGGTGTAATTCTCATAAAAGTGATCTTTCATTTAATGGTAATGGTAGCTGTATCCAAAGCGGAAAATGCATATTTAGAATCTGCAAAATTAAACAATTTTTAGAAAAAGGCTTTGCATCTCACTGTATAGAGAAATGCTTATTTCCGCTCTTTTCTTTCTATATTTGTCTTTTCCATCTGTAATCCGTCAATAGATGGCGCTGTATGAAAGCCGCCGTTAGAGGGCGCAAAATTGGAAAGTGCCAGACAGAAAAGAGTACTAGCCTCTAGCCCCTGCAAAGTTTGTGCTCCAAGCATGCGCAGTAGGCATATTTTCAGCATGGTAACCTTCGACGCTTGGCCAAAGAATATGGCTTGGCGATGAATTCAGATTTCACATACGCATGGAACATACGAACCCTGCAAAGTTTGTGCTCCAAGCAGTGTTCATACATACGAGAATTTTTTTAATAGCGACTAAAAGCGTGTGGGGAAATAGATGTTATTCATTTTTTCCACTCGTACTGATGTTTTTGAATTGCTTTAAATTAATGCTTAGGTTTATGTAACATGTAATAATCGATTAACTTAACCGTATTATTTCATTTATTGATTTGTCTGATAAAATATATTATAGATGATTATACGTGCAGTAAATCAATAAAATATCTGTGTTTTCAAAACATTCTCTCTTTCTGAACACTTTATTTTTCTAAAATAGGGAAATATTTTAATTTAATATTATTATTATTATTTTTAACCAAAATTCACGTAAAGCTCGCACTTGTTATTTTAAAACTATAACAAATAATACACTTAAGTGTTATGTTATAAGCCATTCAACCTTGCACTATTATTAATTCGCCAGTCGAACCATAATCTTTGGTTAATAACTAGATATTTTCCTCAAATTTAATGCCTAACCTGAGCCTGTGCCCTATGTATACCGAAAAACAATATAATATTTTGTAGAAGCGTAGTCAGGTAGTGACTGTTTATAATGTATTAGAGTATTTTAAGCTAGGCACTGTATTCTTTTATTATTATGAGTATATATTGTATTCTATACAGTGGCTCTTAAAAGTGTTCACACAGTTATGAGTTTCAATCAAATATTACTTTGTTCATTACTAATAATTAAGATTTGAGGATGAGCATTCTTAATAATATTTTGTAAATTTCTCTCAGCAAAACCACATTTATTATTTTATGAATTTAGTGAAACTTTTTTATTTTGTGAAATCAATAATCAAAAAGAAAAGTTACTTTACACAACTCTTTGTACACTTCAAAGAAACCTGCACATATTAGTAGTATTCCTGCTAGTTAATATTTTGTAGGAGATCTTGCAGTATTTATGACAGCTTTCAAACATCTAGGCACAGAGTTCACCAATTTTTTTTTGGTAATATCTATTCCTCCTTTTTTCCTATTTTAACTATTTTTATTTTGGCGTTTGTCTTAAGGCTGTGTTTTCATATTGTAACCTCAAATTCTCTCCAAATATGTTCTATTGGGTTTAAATCTAGTGACTGAGGTAGTGTTTTCAGAACTTTTGGACAGTTACAAGGACACACCGAAGGCAAATATTGAGAGTGTGCTTAGGTGCTTAGTGTGTGCTATCCTGATAAAAAATAAAGTTGTTTCTAATAACCAAATTTCAACATTTCTTAGTGCATTTAACTTAAATCTGTAATCATCACCAAGCATAATGCCAACATAAAAGATTACTATACTCTTTATTATTCAGTTACCGATATAAAAAAATTGTTTAAGTATCACTGCATGAGTCATTACTCAAGCTGTCATGTGTTAATAAACATGCAGCAGTGAAAGCAAAATTTAATACATAATGATTCACAATGTTGTTCTTGTATTTTGTCATCTTCAGAAATCGTAAATGAAATTCTACTGCAGTAAGTTTCTCAGCAAATGTGTTTATTTTCATTTTTTATTTTTTAAAATTCTTTTTAACATTTATGATTTTCCTTAAAATATAAGCACTATATGGTTACATTTTGTTTAATAAATGCAGGTTTCATGATTACATTTTAAACACATATGCATGAAAATATAAAAAGGAAAATTCAAGATAATCACATGTGATTTAAAACAGAATTGCATTTCATTGCCAGTGTATAGCTCTCCCATAGTTCTAAAATTATTTCATAACAATTAACATATTGATAAGATTATTAAACCAATGACCATTTATCATATAATGTTCCTTCTTGTTTCAACACTTCAATGACTCTCAATATCTTTTTGAAAATGGAATGAATAGAGAAAGATTCAGCTTTCCATTAGTAGGAGCCACTGATGAGGGGGTGAGGGTACAGTGTATGAATCGAGAACGATTCTCTCAATAGGAATTATGAGGGGATAGCAGTGAATGAATCAGCACTATTTTCACCACAGGATGAAATGGGAAATAATCACAGGAACTATGCTTGTTTTTAACAATTAGCAAGTATGTTTTCGCCTAACATTCAAAAGCATTAAAAGGAATTTTATTTTATCTTTGAAGTTGCATACAGTCAGGTTTTCACATGAAAGTTTGTCCCCCCCTTTTTAATATTAGGCAAAGCACTCAAGAGCTATCTGCCTAAAGGGAGGATGCAGTGAAGGACTTTCTAAGGGAAAACTGACTCATATATACATTGCACATAGGGAAAACAATGAAAACAGCATGTAACTGGCCCATTTGCCAGGATTTGAACCTTGGACTGAACTATCAGTGTTCAGTGGCCATGGTGAAAGGGGATAGCTCAAACTGCATAGAGTCCATGTTTGGAAGGACTCTCAAGTTTTAACTTTTTCCCAGGCTGATGTAAACATGTTAACTACCAGTGTGATTAATAATAAAACCAAGAATGATTAATAATGAAACTAAGAAATGTTCTGTTTACTTTGTTCTCTTTTTGAGATAAAATATTTTTAATTATTTACTATGACATTCAACAGATTAAAAAAATAATCTATTTATTACAGTGCGATCACTTTGACTTCCCCTCCTTATCCAGTTTACATATATTTATCACAGCATCTTAACCATCATTGTATTCATTAGTTTTTGTATCCAAAATAAACAAACCCTATCATAATGACCACCTCTCTAAGATGACCATATCTGAAAGTAACCAGCATTTCGAAGAATATAAATAAATACTAATACTGAATTTCACCCCTCTAAGATAATCACAACCACCATTCACGTAGTCATCTTAAGAGAGAATTATAATTTTTCTTAATATAAGTCTTTGTCAGTAAATACTACTGCATATTACATTATTATAGTTTTGAATTCATTCCAAATGCAGGCAACAAACACAGATAAAAATTGCTGTTGTTGAATTATTGCAATTGAATATTTTTTTCAATTAGTAACCACTGATCCTGAAAAGTCAGTTTCATTACACTCAGTAGCATATAAAGATAAGAATTAATACAATGCACTTGTGAATACCAGCTTTTCCTTCTTGTTCACTAGAGGTGAATTTGTGGCTGGACAGGGTCCCTGTTGATAAAGCATCGAAGTGACCTCGCTCATGTCACATGTTACTGGCTGACTTTCGAACTAGCGTATTTGATACCATTGTAGAATTACATCTATGATTCTTCTTTGATTGTGTTAAATGACTTATGTATGCTTGTTACTGTTGCATATGTGCTAAGCTAATATATTTAAAGCAATACATGTAAAACCAGACATGTAATCTTCATCCTTGCAATTAACATGTCTCGTTGGATTGGTGACTGTAATCTCGACTAAGGTAAAATGTGACACACTAAGTGTGTCACATTTTACCTTAGTCGTGTCACTAAGTGTATAATAAAAATGTTGCTGATGCATTAAAACATTACTTTAAATCATTATGATGTTATTAACTAACAATCGTGTGAAATTAATTGCATTAATCATGAAATTCTCACCAGTGGTGAATTTCCCCTATCTAAGGGAAGAATTTTAAAGTCTATAGGTAAAATTGTTCAATTAAAAATTAGGATACATTTCTACACCTATGAAAGGGAAACCAAACACATTTCGAGATCTAATGATAGCACTTTCTGGAGACAAAACCATTCATCTCCTCATACATGTACACACATATGTGTGGCACTTACATAATGGAAAAATACACACACAATTGCATGGCAGGTGCATAATGAATATGTACCAGATTAATCTATTCAGTAATGAACAAAAATCTAGACAATTAAATTATATTTTCTGTAATAATCCAAAATTTTCCAATTGCATCTTACTGGGTTCAGATTTGACATATGATTAAAATTGATGGCATTTTCATTAACATGCCCCCCTAATATAAATATATAATACATATACATAATGAAAACTTAATATTTTCCTCTGAACCAAAATTCTAGCACATTTTGCGTTCATTTATGTACATTGAGTCTGTTTTTCAACATGTATTTATATAGAAGTTGAGTAAAATAATATTCATATGCACCAACTTTAGTTCAAATTAAAAAGTGGTATCTGGACAATTCAATATTTCTTACATATCTAATTACTAAATGAAATTGAGAAATTTTTAGAATTTCATAATTGTTAGCCATTAATATCTTAAAATTTATCTAAATTTTGGACTTACCACTTTATTAGTTGCTTGCAGTTTACCTATGAGATGTTTAACAATGTACATGCATTTTTCAAATATAGAACACTAATGATATTTATTTATCGACAAAAATATTTATCGTGTTAATTGTATATCTCTAATGCACATTTTAAATATAAAATAGGTAACTGAAAAATTTTAAAAAGAAAAAAACTTAACGATCACAATTCTGATTTTATTATTTCATTGTGATACTTAGTATTACAGTGTCTTTAAAAACGTTCAAAATACTTCAAATGAAAATCAAGTTTAGTAAGATGAAAGCAATTTTGATTTTAGCTCAGTGTCCCTACTCCCTTTAAAATCACCAGCCTTTTCTTGATTTTGTCTAAAGGTATGGAGAAAGAAATAATGCTTGCAAAAAGTATTTATTGACAGTATGTTATATAAACAAATATTTTTATTTTGAAATGATTTATCAATTTAAAGATGAAATTTTTAGTCATTATTTACAAATTGTGCAATAAATTAACAGAATATTAATAATAATTGCACAAACAATAACGTTCATGTGCACGAAGTAGGTTTTGTTTTGAAAAAACTTTCTCACATTCATCACATATAAATTTGGGAACAGTTCTTAATGTAGGAGCTAATTCCTCTAATTTCGAAGGATGACACTTAGTAATATGCTTCCGTAGATTTCGCCGGAATGAATAAGATCTTGAACATTCCGAACACAAAAAATTGCCCGCCATACTGATCACGCTGAATAAACAAATTGCTAATTTAGGGTTAACTTCTGCAACGTGACAAAATTTAGCGAGACAACAAATCCTTATTTGCCAATCTGATGATACATCGCCAATACTGTGTAGCGGAAACCAGCCAATCCCGCCAACGGAGCTTGTCAGTGCGCATGCTTGGAGCACAAACTTTGCAGGGTCTAGAGTCTAGTGAAAAGAGCGCGAATGAATGCCATGGCAATTTGTTACAATTTCCAGCATACAGCTGGATGTATGTGTGTAAATAATTAGTTCGTTAATAAACCTAGCTTAACAATAACGTGTGCCACTGTGACGAGTCAGGCTACATCACCTCTAATCCATCTATATTATCACATCTTTGTAAGGCTGAAAGTACTTACAGCTTGATAATAGTTGAAAAAATTGTAGGTTACAATTAAAATATCTACTGTTTGTAGCATAGTGGATGGTAGCTTACAGAAACAATTTCGGTATTTATGTGCCTAGTTCAAGTGATGTAATTGCCTTATAGTCTGGTTTCATACATGTTCTTCAGAATTTTGTGAAACTTGCAGTGATTGGTTTGAATCGCCTAATGGGTGTAAAGAGAGTTGAGTGAATTAAACATATTAAATATTTGTGTTAACTTTTATAGTACATTTGGACATACCATATAAAACACTCAGATTTCAGAAAAGATTGACATTAAAGAATGCGAAGCATGGTCTGATATCCTTGAAATGTGACTTTAGCTTTGATAAACATTAAATGCTAGTAGTTTAGCTAAATTAAAAAATATGATGATAAGTACAGTCTTTAAATTGTATTATTTCAAAACAGTTTGGAATTGGAAAAAATCAAGCTACATTTGTTTTAAACAGCCATTTTAATTCAACGGACTTTATGGCAGACAGCATTTCAAAACAAGAACAACTACCATTCTCACAAAGCCTTGTTTTGGCAGATGATAAATAAAACTTTCCTTGCAGAGTGGTGTGCGTGCAAAGAGGAGACGGAGCATTAAGTAGGCGATATTCAGAAGTTAATCCTATAGTGAATTACCGCAGAACAAAGGGATTACACAATAGACTGGGACACTGTAGGATCAGTGGATTTTAAAATGCAAGAGACTCGGGGTCTTTTTATCGCAACTATTCCTGGCACTGTCGCATGAAAGCGGCATTTGTTTCAATAAGACAGAAATATTCGAGCTCCTGGAAGTAATCCGCTGTAGGTGAAGCCATTTACTAGCACACTCTGTATTTCGGTGTTTGAACTCAGACTCGAAGGGAATTTCGCCTTTAACTCTCCAACGAGATCCCAAAGAGCGCGTTTGATTACAATATGGATGACTGGAAAGATGGTATATGTGCTATGTAGCTCCTTCGAATATAAATGCAGTATAGTAAGGGAAGTTTGAGTACGCTATCAAAATCAAAATTACTGTCTGAGTTTGCTGCGAATATTTCTTTTTCGTTGCGTATGACTGTCTAACATTATTTGGACGTTAAACGACATTTAAATTTTGAATTTTGTAGAGGGTAAATACATCTCGCAGAATGAAATATTCCTGTAAAAAATAATAAAAATGCTAACAATATTTTTAGTTAATCTGTATTAAAAGGTTACTTATTATTGAAAAAAGATCTTTGTTGTTTTAAGTAAGCTGCAGAAAGAAGTGTTGTTTAAAATACGCTTTTCTTAAGACGTAAATGTAAGTGATTTCATAACCTAAGCGAAAATGAAATGCAAGTCCATTGTGATATAGCAACAAATGCGGTCTCCACTATAAAAATTTAAAATATAAAAATATATTAAGAATCAGTTAACAGTAACTTGCAAATTTGAATTTCATAATACGAAATATCTGCGAAAAATGTCATGAATATAATACTTATCTTGTTATTTATGCCAAAATGTAATCAAGACCGTTTTACATATTATTTATGTGTTCCAGTTTTAAAGGGACACAAACACGAGGAAACAAAAAAAATATTCAAAGTACAATCAAAAACGTTCAATATTACGGATTATGAAAACTCATTTCTTTCCATTTTTTGAGCGATTTTAATTTTAAAAAATAAAATATGCTTTGTAGGCTCGGAAATGTTATTTACTACATTGCGATTCTGCGAATTCAAGCGGAAGTTTTAAGTGGAGTTTCATCGAAGCTACTTTATTTGGATTTAACCTTCTGTACAACATTGGTACCGTTCACATATTTTTCAGGTTAACACCTGATCGTATGCATCTACACATCAGAGACTAAGAATACTGCTAGGATGCTATTTTTGTTTTCTAATGAAACTATTTGCCTGTTTTTACTATTGACCTTACCAGATAAATAAGATCTAGATCTTTAGAACCCTTTGCTGAAATTTCTTCTCTTAAGCTGTAATTGTGAAAACAGATATTTCCTTCTCATACATGTGTATATATATATTTAACAAATATTCTCTTTTTCTAAAAAGCAAATATAAATTTAAAATTAATTATAATTGCCAAAATAAAATTAATTATTGCTGCGAATCAATTTGCAATATCATTAAAATTCTAAGAGCATAGTTAAATTAAGTGTACGTATTTAAAACCACGAGGGAAAAAAATACATAATCCTAAAAATTAATCTCAATTTTTTTTTAAATCTGAGACAAATTAGCATAAGTGAATAATTGTTGAGCAGGCAGGGACAGACTTACCAAGGGGAATGTGCCTCTTCGATTACTCAATTTGTGTTTCGTCATCCAAATAGGCAAAGGTAAAAATTCGAAACCAAAAGTAAAATCAAAAGTTAAAAAATACTCAGAAAGAAATTAAAATTAAATTAAACTAGTTAGAATTTTGAGAAATTAAGCAAGTAAAATGACTAGGAATACTGATTAACTGTCAGTGGATAGAAAAACAAATTATTTAAAAGAAAACAAAAGTAATTTAGAAACTCTTGCCTATTGAAAACTTCCCCAAATTATGCATGTAAACCTAATACTATAAACCTAAAAAATATACACAATATATCAAAATATAAAAATAATACTAAAAAGCCAGTAAATTGCAAGTTCTAATTTAACTTACCTAGAACTACACATCTGAATTCCTGTGAGTGGACTAGTATTTGCTAATCTAAGTGAGGTTGAGTAGTCTATTGCTGCTAAATGTAAAAATAGAGGCAGCTAATAATGTAAAGTTGAGTGTAAAGCTGCTACCTGCTAGTGTATTGTGAAAACCTATTCTGTGAACTTTAAGTAATGTAAAATGTAAAATTCTGTTTTGTGTGCAAAAATGTTCCTAACTAAAGGCATTGTAAAAATGTGAATAATGTTAAAAAAATTGTAAACTGCTGTTTGTGAAAATAGATGTTGCAAGGATGAAAAACTGTTTTAGAAAAAAAATTTTTGAAGTAAAAACAAAAATAACAGTTTGAAAAAACATTTTAATAGAATAAAGTAATTTTAATTGAAATTCAATTTTAAATTTAAAATTTAAAAAAAAATTAATAGAATTTTGTGTAATGAAACTGAAGTTGTACAAGTTCAATCAAAACTTTAACTAAATACTAGCCAAAATTTAATAGCAGCTTTTAGCGCTAATTTAGTAACGGCCTGCTCTCTGTGTATTATCTCCAAGAGACTTTATAGTTTTGTCGCCAATTTAGGCTAAACTTTCTTAAATAGAAAACTACATTACGACAACCCTTTTTACTTCCATCACTTAATACTTGCATTTCTGTCATTTGGTTTTAAGATTTCGCTTTTAATTTTAATATTATGGATTATTTCATTTTTAGTCTTATGATTTTTTTTTAATTTATTTTTGAACTTACTTTTGTTTTTACCTTTGTATTTGAAATGAAAAGAGAGTGTGGGGGATATGTCTTCTAAAGTAAGCATCTCGTTCAGATTAATTGTGTTCCTAATGAGAAACCTTAATTTTAAAGATTATTTGCTTTTTAACAGGATTCTTTTGGTTTAAGAGGACAAATATTTTTATTTTGATTGAGTATCAATTGTGATTAGAATCTAACAAATAATTTATTTGATGCTCGCTTGGAAGTAAGATGAAACACTTGTTTAGTTGTTGTTAACTGATGCTAGATTGGCTTATCCCCTTGATAAGTCGATTAATCTGCTATCAATAGCAGTAACTGGTTTTTCAATACTTAAATAAGTATTACTTTTGATTTTGCCTTTTTTGTGATTTACGTTTTTTCTTAACTGTTTTTAAAGCAAAGAAGGACTAGAAAATTCTTTTTAAAATTCTGACTATACCTCATTGGTGATGACTTTAAATTGAATTTCTGTTCCTTGGAGATATTATATGGAGAGTTTTTCTCATTATAATTTATTGTGAATTATTGCTTTATATATATATAAGAAAGCTTATACATATATAAGGTAGTACATGTAACAGGTAGTACATGTATCAAAACTGTATCAAATAACTTAATAAAAATAATAAAACAAATTTTTGAAAATTTTTGATATTTTTTAAAGAGCAGCCGAAGAATTTGCAACAGGTCACTAACACTTTTTTACTGAAAAAAATGCAATAAATTAATGTATATAATAAGAATTTTTTAATTAATCGTCATGATGTAATTTGGCCCATGGTGACAAATAATACAGTAAAAGTAAACAGTATAAAATAAGAATTCTGGAAATTAGAAACGAAAAAAATCCATTGAATAAATTAAAAGCAATGAACTAAATAAATTTTGAATCAAAGAAGATACAAAACGGCTATGAAACGTTGTAAATCAAAAGTAGCTATTGCAAATCAAATGTAAATGAAACTAATTTATTTTAGAAGGTAATTTATTTCAAAGTAAGCTAGATAATTGATACGCACAAAAAAAATTTTTTTTTTTTTTCTAAATTGAGGGGGTGGGAAACCATACAAAAGCATGGAAGATTGTAGTCTAATATTGTAAAAGAGAGTACGCCTAAAATTAGGAAAAAGAATTAAATGTTAAAGTGACTCAATTAATTCAATTAGAAATAATTTGAATGGAACAGCAAAAGAAAAGTAAATTTGAATAAAATCATTTCGTAATTTCTTGGTGAATGCTTCACGAGACTTCTGAGAATGCCGTTGTTGAAGTATTGAATCGAGTTGAGTGGTAGAAGGGTAGTTTGCTGGAATGGAAATTATAAAAACTAAGAATTTAGTTGAGTTGTATAGATGTAGCTTGTAAATTTGAAAAATAATAATGTTGGGAATAGCAAACTCAGGGCTTAAATTCTGAAAATTTAAGGAAATGTTTTAAAAATGAGAAATATTTTAAATGGGGAAAATAAATTGGGGAAAATTTTAAATAAAGGAAAAAGGAAATTAAAATTAAACAAAATGACGAGCATTTTTGTTATATTATAAGTAAAGTATTTTTGTTAATCCATGTTCGTCTAAGAAAGTAGTTGTTTTCTTCCTTTAGTTATCAACAGAATTGGATTTGTGGAGTCCCGCATGTCGCAATCATTGGGTCTGCCGGAAATGGCTCCAGATTATTAAATGTTCAAAAAGAACGAGTAATGCTGTGCGTCTGAAAGATACCCCTCTCCCCCCAAAAAACTAATTGTTTTGATGAGAGTGATTGTTTATTTCATAAATCATCCACTAGCTGATGATGCGCATTATTTCGGACACCAAACCAAACATGTACGCGAATGATTATTTTATTATAAATATTTATAGTAATTTCGTATATTTATCATAGAAATTTAAAAATCTGTAAAATGATTGCGTTGTAATTGATTACGAAAACAATTAAAAATCTGATAACATTGTAAAAAATTACCTGTTTTTTGTTAACGTTGCGCCACTTTGCTCCAAAGATAAAACTTTGTGCAAAATCTAGTTGAATGGAAACCCTAAACGATACCTGCATCGTCATGAAAAAAATGACCATTTTATTTACAAAATGCAAATTACACAAAAGGCGTAAAACTGCCGATTTCCTTTAAAAATGGCAAAAACATTTATCTTCCCATGCAGGTGACTCCATAGGGATTCGATCAGGTGGCAAACAAGGTGATGACGGGCGGTTCAGAACGTACTTACTAAACCCCTTGCTGAGAAAATGCTGAATCGGGTGTCACTTCGTTGGTCACGTGAGAGAGTGATGACAAGCAAGACGAAAAATTGTGTAGGGAGATATGCAACTGTGCAGCACCGCCTTATTTCTGAACTAAAGGATGATAAAACTGTACAACTATAATAGCCATACATGTATTAAAATACAATAACACGCCGAACAAATATTAATTTAGAAGTCAAATAACAAAAATCAGCGTTATATTTTCAAATTTTCACAAGACTAGTTTCGACGGTTTCACCGAACCATCACCCTCAGCTGCAAAAGCGCAAATGAACGAGATAAGATATAATGATTAGATAAGAAATAGATAAGAGAAGACAAGCTATTTTCGCCATCTGTTGATGAAACCAGAACTAAAACATAATTTCTTTAAAGGCTGAAGGCAAAAATGGATGGGAATTGGGGTCGTTACTAGAACAGAAAGATTTTTTTGAATGTGAAATGCCTCTAGAAAATCCAATTCACCAATGGAAGCTTTTTTTTGAATAATTTTGGCAGCAGAAAAATTGAAAGTGTGATTTTCGGACCAACAATGTTGGACAACAGAAGACTTCCGTGGTTCTTTTTTTCTAACATATGCCTCATGTTCCTTAACGCGAAATTTTAAGGCCCTCTTAGTTTGGCCAATGTAAATTAAACCACACTGGCAAGGAATTATGTAAATACTCCAGGAATTCATATCCGGAATGGGGTCCTTGAGTATTGATTGGGAGAATAAATGACCGAAAAGTTAAATTTCTGTAAAATACGTGCAACTTTATAGCTAAATGATGGAAAGAAAACACAGATGTATGTTCTCTTAATGTGTCTCACGTGTAATGTAATCTTGTATTCAATGAGTTACATTAATGAATTCATCCCTTAAGCTTTAGGCAAACAGATCAAGCATGATTGTTCTTATCGTATCTTTTAATATAATAACGCATGAAAGTGCTTTTCAGATGCTATTCCAAATTACGATAAGATTGATATTAATTAATTAATTATTATCAGCAAGTTATCTCTGATTTTTGAAGATAGCTGTTTACCAACAGTGATGCCTGTGTCTTCTTTGTGATATACGGCTGTAACGATAAAAAATATATTAGTTCGTAAGTTAGTTTCTCGTAAAGGTAAATTCTGATATATGCAGATAAATTATTAAGAAGAAAAACGGAAATTGGTTTGAAAAAAGCGTATCATATTAATAATTCCCATATAATTTATTTATTGTTCATGCCTATAAAGTTTTTGTTTGAAGATCACAACACGACAGTGATCTATTCATCAGTTCACAAAGTGTATAATTTATTCAGGATAACACTAAAATTATAGTACTTTTTTATTATGCCCAACACTACCAAAATCCCACGAAGAAATATTGATGAGCCAGCGCACAATGTAGCCAAAATGTATTTTTATAGCAACCCACAATATCTCCCAAAAGTATTTATGTAGTAACCCAAGTATTCGCATAGCATCTCCCTAAAGCAGGGATTGACAGGCACTGTCCTCAGGAAAATTTGACCTGTCTGGGAGATTTTAACCTGTTCGCGTTAAAAACGTTTATGATTAAAATATTAATAATAAAATTTCGCACGATATCTTTTTTTTTATACCATGATTTTAAGATCTAGAATCCATAATTTTGTTTTTCAAGGTTTGCAACATTGGAGTATGATCACATTTGCAGAGTTGCCAACTCTCCCGATTTAGGCGGGAGACTCCCTATTTCTGACCGTTTTCCCGCCAACCCGATTTACAATATATTTCTCCCGACTTTCTCTTATTCTGAAAATTTCTCCCGATTTTTATGTAGCTTGGCTTAATACTTCGTTATTTTCATCCCCAAAAAAGTGATTTGGAGTATCTGAAAGCACCTGGTTTTTCTCAAGACTACATAGAAAACCAAAGTAGTTTCACAGGTGAGAAATTATGGCGCGTTTCTGTTTTGTGAGTGAGAACACGTGTCTGAAAACGGCATGTTCCATTTCTCCAATCAGCAATCTCGAGTGCCACTGCGTATCATCTGGCACATATTAGACAATGAGCACAAAGCAAGATCGAGGTTGTTATTTCGTTCACCTTGTCCCTAACCTGCGTGAACGTACGTGCTTTCGAGAATTAGTTTAAGAAATTACGATATTTCGTATTAGTTATGTCTGCGAAAAAGGCAAAATACTCAGATACATTTCAAAAATCGTACACAGATGACTTTTCTTCTAATATTTCCTCAAAGAAATGTTAATACATTTGCGATGTGTATCATTGCAAAATTTTGATTTCGCACGGTGGAAGGGCCGATGTTCTCAAACATGTTCCTACACGAAAACACAAGGACAACATGAGTTCTATTGAAAAAAAAAATGAAAAGTTACTTTTTCTTTGGAAACAAAGGACCAAAAAGTTATTAATTCAGGATGTGCTGTTTGCATTTAAGAATTAGTAACTGAACTTTCAGATATTAATTAGTAACGATTTGAAATGAATTCATTATTAAAAATATATTTTTATCATTTAAAAATCTTGTTTTCGTTGAAAATAAATATCCCGATTTCTAAAAAAATTCTCCTGATTTTATAGTGTCATAGGTTGGCAAGTATGCATTTGTCACTTGTTACGTCTTGCATTTCTTTTAACTAGTTGGAGTGCTGACAGCCGAGAAAGGGTTGTAATAATTCTATTTTGCAAAAAAGTAAATTCTGCGCAGCTGTATAAATGAAGGGCGCGAAATTTTTCACGAATTTTATCGGTCCGTGGTCCAAAAAGGTTGAGAAACACTGCTCTAGATAACTTTCTCCTCCTGCAGACATTTCACCACTGTGATTGTATATTATACTGTGTAACTGCAGCTGTAATACGGTGTGCATATGGCATTTAATACAATAGCTGAATTACATAATAACTGCAGTACTGTGTGCATTACTTACAAATGCAATACTGTGTGCATATGATTTGAACTCAAGAACTGTGAACTCTGCACCCTGCAGTCAAGACTAGCTCATTAATAGAAGTTCCACACTTTACTCTGCATTCACTAACACACGTAATCTACTCCCTTACTGCAACTGTAGTTCCATCATCCTAATTATGTATGCTCTAAGTTCTATGTATTTTAATCCTTTAATGTTGATTGTTCTTTTATTATTATTATTTTATAATTATGTATTACCAGCACATTCATTTCAATACCAGATGTCACGCTATCTGTCGGAATGTAACTTTGATGTAAAGCCCATCTAGTGTAACCATACTGAACAATGTGAAAATTGTACAATTGTAATTAATGACGATTGAGCACCCAATTAAGGCTCGAGGCTCAGCGCTGAGGTGCCCGTGAGAAGTGTAGTTCTCTTAGTCACAGGAAGTTTAATTTAAATATAGTTAAACAAAAAAAAATTACCAGTAAGTTTCCATTAATACGGCAGCAACTATCACCAAACATAAATGCTTTTCCAAATTGAGTCCAAAATATTAATGACAAATTTAACATACATTCAAATGCAGTATTGCTAAGAAATATAAATATATGTGATTATTTAAGAAAACAATATTCATATTTGTCATAGTTACAAATATCCCCCATTCAATAAAAAAAATATTTTTCTATCTAATGAAGTATGTAATTGCAATGGCGTCATGTATTTTAAAATATAAATGAAAATTTATAAAAATCTCAGCAGTGTTTATATATATAAAATTGTATTTTTAATTAACTTATCTATACTAAGTGTTGTGACTAATAGATTTACTGACAATATTTATCTTTTAAAACAGGTATAATGTTATGTTAAATTAGAACAATATATTTAATTTAATGATGACCGATAGGTAATATTTACACCTCGGTATGAATATTAGTGCGTTCAAGATCCTTGGGCATATACCAAATGAAATTTTCTCGTAAGAGGTAAAGGAAATATAATATGCTCTTATTTAAAAAAAAAAAAAAAAAGCTTATTCTCGTTATCATAACACTGTTACTAAACTGTTAATACCAAAATACAAAAGCAGTAAATGAAATATATACTGAATATAAAAGAAGCACTGCATATGATACTGCACATAGATGTCTTTTGCGCTCCACGTCAAAAGCGGTTTTTCAACACGCTGTGTCGTCTGTGATCTTTATTTGGTAATTGATTTCAGCCATTAATTCATGTTCACAGCTTTAGGGGATTTAATAGCGCGTTTATTTTTCACAATCGTAGACATCACAGTACCCACCATACGGAATGCAATGGGCAAGTTGCGGGGATATACATGCCATCTTCATACTTTTCATTAGTATCTCTTTTCAATTCCATGGTGATCCTAACTATTTTCTTCGTTGCTTGACGCTTCTCTTTAACTTTCTTAAAACTCATTGTTAAGAAATTTGCAAACAAATTACGAGAAAAAACACAAAATCACTTCGAAATTTAATCAAAATCACTGTGTAGCACGGGTTGTCTATTGAAGAGTAGCAAGAGGTTGTAGCGAGTTCACACAATAAGTCGGTAGCGTATTTAAATTCATTCATTTATTTATACAAGGCTATATGTAAAATACTAACTTAATTTAATTTCTCGTCCAAACGAGAGAAAGTTAAACAAAAATATAAACAATGTTAACAATCTTGTTGATGCCTCAGCTGAAGGATTCTGAGCGGACTGCTCGTAATACAGGTAGCGGCCAGCCCGGCTACCTGTGACAGGATTTCTCCTCAGAGAGAAATAATACTCTTGATAGAGTAAAGGCAGAAGAGTTGCTCTAGGCAGAGCGAACTAAAATTGCTCTTGACAGAGCTGCAGCTACAAGAGAGAAGGTTTCTCTCCCTAGCTAAGTATCTAGCTGAAACTAAAATAACTGAGTGGCTAACTGATTTTTGGCTGCTGCGATTCTAGTTTTATCCAAGATGCCCTGGGCGTGTCGGGATGACTTCCTATCTCTTCATTTGTTGGAGAATTTCCAGAGAGTCTCTCGATTGGCGAGAGCCCTCTGATTCTCTGCAGACATGATGACAGGTCTGGGAAAAATTCCGTGAGAAAACTCTGGTTAAGATTAGCTCAAGCCGGGTGGCCTGTGAGAAGAAGAATAAAGCACCGATCAATCAAGGTAAGTGCATTTTGGAGGAAGCATTTCAGATTGCAGATCTTTCCGAAAACACATAATGTCTGTCTTTCAAACCCTTATGGAGGAAACAAAGACATGTGAGTGGTACGTGACTGTAGCTCACGTTCAGCTTCTGTGAGGCAGGCATTATCGTTACAGAATAACACACCTTCCAAGAACTTCGAGGAGGTCTTTAGCTGAAGACGTTAGAGCTATATTCCTCCCCCCCTTTGAGAGAACTTTTCTCGAGTTGAGACGAGAGGAAAGTTCACTTCACCACTGCACTAGTTCACAGAAAATTCACAGGAGTTAGAGACCTCTGTCTTTTAAATACTATCCTGAAGCACATTTGTATAAGGACATAGTTGTATGCAATAATAATAATAATAATGTCACTAATAGATAGTTCACATATTAGTCAATTAGGCATTACCCTTAGAGGCGAAAACATAATAAATACCATAACATATATATACACAATTCAATATGGTTAATAGAAAAACAAAATAATTTACATACTATTCTAGCCTAATAATTATAAAGATACATTTCAGTGAGGGAGCGGGAACAATCACATTCTAGCACATAGTGTTTCACCTGTATCGAAACGGCTCAGCCCATCGGCATTTTTATTTAGTTTGCCTGGGCGGTAAACAACCTCAAAGTTGTAAGGCTGCAGAGCTAGCGACCATCTCATTAATCTCGGATTCGAACCAGCGTTTCTATTTAACCACACCAAGGGGTTGTGATCAGTTTCGATTTTAAACTTTTGTCCATCTTGGTAATGATGCAACTTTTTAATGGCAAAAACAATACTGGCGCACTCTTTCTCAGTGGTGCTGTATTTTTGTTCGGCCACAGAGAATTTTTTGCTTAAGTACAAAATTGGGTGTTCTTCATTTAGATCTCCTCGTTGTGAAAGGACAACGCCCATGCCAATGTCGGACGAATCTGTTTGTACGATGAACTCCCTTGCATAGTCCGGTGCGAATAATACAGGCTTTCCTGTCAATAGTCTTTTTAACTCCTGAAAGGCACGTTCGCACTCTGCAGTTCAATTTATGCTTTCTTTCGTAGTCTTCCCCTTTAATGCATTTGTGAGAGGTGCAGCTATCACAGAATGCTTGCGGATGTAATGTCCGTAATATCACGTTAATCCAAGGAAGGCTCTCAATTGAGTTTTCGTAGTGGGTTGGGGAAACTTCCGAATCGCCTCCGTTTTCACTTCCGCAGGCACTTTTGGGCAAACTTGCATTTCGACGATTTAATTTTGAGATTGGCGTGTGATATTCTTTGCAGCACACGACCTAGGTGTTTTAAATGTTCATTCCAGTCATTAGAGAGTATGGCTAGAGGCGCCTTTTTCTTTTCTCCAGATTTCCCCACCTTTTGACATGGATCACACGTGCGAACATGTTCTTCTATATCTTTGAAACAACCCGGCCAATAAAAATACCGTAGAAGCTGACACAAAGTTTTTACTTGCTTTCTCAAATTTTCAATAACAATCAACTGTTTTCTTTCGTTTCCCCTGTGGTCTTTCGAAATCTTAAACAGTAAACCGTCTTCACGAACGAATTCCCGACTCTCGGCGGGCTTTTGGTCTTCCTGGACGTGCTTCCAAAGATCGAGTAAGGTCATACACTCTTGCTGCGCTTTAATAAATTCTGTCTTTGTCACGCCAAACAAGGGATTCGTCGGCTCGTCCTCCGAGCGGGGGGGAAGGCGTATGTGGTTTTCTTCTCCAGCGTCTTCCGTCCCGAGCATTTCAACCGGAAAATTTTCCGTCTTTCTCCTTGTCGTTCATCTGCCCAGCAGGTTTTCCCGTTTCTTGCTTCTCTTCGCTTTGGCTAGCGGGGTTTTCTTTCTTGCTGAGTGCTTTTGTTTGACTGCCAGTTAGAACGGCATTGACTTTATGAGGGTGCATTTTATTTTGCTCTATCAATTGAGCTGTACGATTTCCCAACAGATAATACTCTTGGTTTAGTTCCGGGCTAATCACTGCCGCTTTGGTAATTACTTTTCCAAAATCTTCTCCCTCTAATTCTACACTCACGTTTGTGAAAATTGCAACACCATGAAGGACTTACGCGAGTGAGCTGAAATTTTCAGGAAATGCAAAGTAGCGCATGATATGCAAATGTTTAGAATTGCAAATCCGTAGCGTATGCTGAGCAGCGCCCTCTGAACGGCTGATGGATCCGAATAAATAGACGGCTGTAGCGAGGCGTGTATGGTTATCGGTGGTTATCTGCTAGTGGTAAACGTTAACTCAATCTGTACTTATGCCTCGTCGACGAAAGAGAGCGAGATTTGAACAACTTACAGAGTTTGAACGAGGGAGAATCATCGGCCTTCGTGAAGCTGGATTGTCGTATCGTGCAGTAGCCTCTCGTGTGCAGCGTAACAGCAGCACAGTGATGCGCGTTTGGAAGCAGTGGACGGACGAGTGTCGGACAACTCGGAAATCCGGGAGTGGACCCCGAAATGTGACGTCAGCTCGCGATGATAGACACCTGGTCCGCATGGCGCGGACGGACCGTACAGCTTCCTCTAGACAATTGGCAGCACTGTGGTCAATAGCTACAGGTGTTTCATTGTGTGCTTCATCAATTCGTAGACGTCTGCTGCAGTGTGGACTGCGCGCACGGACTCCTTTATACAGGATCCCCCTAACGCACGACCATCGCCGCCTGCGGCTACAATGGGCCAATCAGCATAGAGACTGGCGTGCTGATTGGCAGCATGTCGTGTTTTCTGACGAATCCCGCTTTAATTTGTGGTACCATGATGGCCGCATTCGTGTCAGACGCTATGCCGGTGAACGCCACCTTCCGGAGTGCATTATCGAACGCCACAGTGGACGAACACCCGGAGTTATGGTCTGGGGCGCCATAGCATATCATAGACGATCTCAATTGCTACGAATTGTGGGCAATCTGAACAGCAACCGGTATATCCGTGAAGTTCTACAGCCCGAAGCTGTTCCCTTCCTTCAAAGCTTGCCAGGCGCTGTATTTCAACAGGACAATGCCCGCCCTCATACTGCTCGGATTGTTAAATCCTTCTTTGCAGCGCAGCAGGTACAGCTTCTTCCTTGGCCTGCGTGTTCCCCGGATATGTCGCCAATTGAACATGTGTGGGATGTCATTGGTCGGCGTCTTGCTCGTGATCCTCGTCCTGTTGCGTCTGCAGACGAACTTTGGGTACGCGTACAAACGATATGGAATGCTCTTCCTCAGTCAGACATTCAAACTTTGTTTGACTCCATGCCACGTCGTGTAGCAGCACTTATTGCGGCGCGTGGTGGCCACACAAAATACTGATTCTGATCTCTTGTTCTTGTTTGTTTGCTTTGAACATTTAATCATTTATTTGTACCACTACCACTCAACTGTGTATTAAATTGCATTCAATTATGACGATTCCTTCTTGGTGTTGCAATTTTCACAAACGTGAGTGTACTAGCGCTAAAGGCAGACACAAAGGGTGCAAATCCAGAGGCTGCTTAACCCACACGGTCTCTCCTAACAACATCTCGTGTGTAACTTGATCCCTTCCGATGAGGTCAATAGTGGAACCGGTATCTTGGAGTACAGGCATTTCTTGATTGTTTACCTTTGCTATGCTCATGTAGGGGGCCAACCATGTTTCTGGAGATTCTGAGATGCCTAGTTTGTTTATATCTTCTGCAGTTTCTCTTCTCTTTAGCCGAGGACACTGGGGACGCAGATGACCCTCCGAATTACATTCATAACATCTAGGTGCTCTTCGTTTCTCGAACACATTTGACTTCCATTTCTCAGACATCTTTTCTTTCGAACCCTCATCACTGTGACGTATTCGGTCAGTCGATTCACTTTTCTTTTTTTTCTTAAAATGTGAGTCCTGTTCTGTGCCTTTAGCTAAAACTGTCGGTTTCTTTATGGACCTCCGCACTGCTTCATATTCATCTAACTTCTTGACTAATTCAGCAGAATATATAATGTTCGGCCATTCATCCACGAAGTCTTCGCGAATTTCGCCGTTTACGCGACGTTTAATTTGGTCCGTCAGCATTAAATCTTTTAGCGAATCAAAATCTCGCACTTCCACTCCGTTCAACCATTCGTACAGGTAATTTCTGAGCTCAAACGCAAAATCTTTGTATAGAGTACCTGCACGTCGCTGGTGCTGAACAAATTTGACACGAAAAGCCTCTGGGCTCAACTTAAACCGCTGTAAAAGAATTTTCTTTACGTAGGCGTAATTATCAAGCTCCTCTTCCGGCTCCCGCAGAATTATAGAAACAATGTCCATTGGCAACAAAGCCATTAAATGTGACACCCAGTCTCCTTCATCTACATTTGCTTTGCGAGCCTGACGCTCAAACATCGCCAAATAAAGCGAAATGTCCGATGATTCGGGATTATATTTCTGCATTAAATTCTGCAGTTCTCTTACAGACCTCGGAATATTATTCTGGGGGTTTCCTCTGCCATTATTGGTGTTTGTCAATCTTAATCGTTCTAATTCGAATTCTCTCTCCTTTTCTAGTTTATACTCTTCAGCTTCTTCAAGCCTACGCTGTTCTATCCGAGTTTCAATAATACACTCTAATGCTGCCTCGACAAATTTTTCATCATAATGAGGAGTTTGTAGTATGAGGTTTTTAAGATATTGTATTTTTGCATTAGGGGGAACTTCTAATCCTAATTCCTCAGCTAGATTTGTAAGATCTTGTTTCCTACCTCTCCCAAGATATGACATTTTGCAACTTTTAAATTTTCAGGATCATACACAAAATGAAGCAATTTGCAAGGATATTAATTGCTTAGTACGAAATTTTCCACAGTTCAGAATTAACACAAAATAACAATATAATTTATGACATGCATGGAACAGAATGTGTGCGATAAGTAAAATTTAAAAAACTTTTAAATACCTATTTCAGCTTAACAAGTGACAATACTCAACACAGTATGAGACTTCTAAAATAGATATTGACAAAGAGAAGAAAAAACAGTACTTAATTTATAACTAGCACTTAATAATAATAAATAACATTAATAATCTCTTTCAGGTTGAAAAACTGGCATTAATTATCTGTTCCTCAAAACTATTTAGAGTCATGAGTAGCCTATCCAATTAAACATACAAATACGATACAGCAATTTTACATAATAGATAAATAGTGCCTCTTTATAAAAAAGGGTGAATGCCCAACTGACTTACCCCGTTTTCTCCAGACAAGTGGAAGAAACACCTTCTTTATGTTGATTTCACTGAGCACACATTTTTTCACTTACGCTTTCACTTCACTTATCGCGCATTATACAACACGATGCACTACACACTGCACAGTAGGTGCGGTAGATGGCAATCTTCCTCAAACGGGGGATCACAGAGCAAACCACTGACACTTAATGCATTCGCTATTGTTAACACAATGGGAACTTCTTTTCCGCGTTTCTGCAGCCACCTTCGGACACAGTCGTTGTTGAAGCTGATGCTAACGAAGACCCGCGACTCATTCACAGAACAGAAGATTACGGGCACATAATGCATTCATCATTGTTCGCAGAAGGAGAATTCCTTTTCCGTTTTTGCAGGCACTTTCTGACAGTCTTTGTTGAAGCTGACGCTTACGAAGACCGGAGACTTATCCCACTCATCTTATCGGTCGATCCTTTATCGCTGCCACCAAATTTACATATAGCCTATAGCTGTAGCGAGTTCACACAATAAGTCGGTAGCGTATTTAAATTCATTCATTTATTTATACAAGGCTATATGTAAAATACTAACTTAATTTAATTTCTCGTCCAAACGAGAGAAAGTTAAACAAAAATATAAACAATGTTAATAATCTTGTTGATGCCTCAGCTGGAGGATTCTGAGCGGACTGCTCGTAATACAGGTAGCGGCCAGCCCGGCTACCTGTGACAGGATTTCTCCTCAGAGAGAAATAATACTCTTGATAGAGTAAAGGCAGAAGAGTTCCTCCAGGCAGAGCGAACTAAAATTGCTCTTGACAGAGCTGCAGCTACAAGAGAGAAGGTTTCTCTCCCTAGCTAAGTATCTAGCTGAAACTAAAATAACTGAGTGGCTAACTGATTTTTGGCTGCTGCGATTCTAGTTTTATCCAAGATGCCCTGGGCGTGTCGGGATGACTTCCTAGCTCTTCATTTGCTGGAGAATTTCCAGAGAGTCTCTCGATTGGCGAGAGCCCTCTGATTCTCTGCAGACATGATGACAGGTCTGGGAAAAATTCCGTGAGAAAACTCTGGTTAAGATTAGCTCAAGCCGGGTGGCCTGTGAGAAGAAGAATAAAGCACCGATCAATCAAGGTAAGTGCATTTTGGAGGAAGCATTTCAGATTGCAGACCTTTCCGAAAACACATAATGTCTGTCTTTCAAACCCTTATGGAGGAAACAAAGACATGTGAGTGGTACGTGACTGTAGCTCACGTTCAGCTTCTGTGAGGCAGGCATTATCGTTACAGAATAACACACCTTCCAAGAACTTCGAGGAGGTCTTTAGCTGAAGACGTTACAAGGTCAACTGACGCTCTTGGGTAGTCGTAGCATTATCTCGGAAAGAAGTGAACAAGTGCGCAGTCGAGATTCATCGAACTGGAGTCTTATTCCAAACTAATGTCATAATGACAAACCAAAATTTTCGTGTCCAAACAGGACGTATGCCATGTTAGACGTATTTCAAAGCGGACGTACACTAAGATATACTCGCTATATATCATTTTTATAGAAATTGCTTGTCAGATGTTATCCTAGGAAGGAAAAGATTCCAAGTGTGCTTTGGTTATGTCAAATAATTCAATCCAGTGCAATACTAAAAATATCCTCGGACTTCATCTCTTATGCTGAAAACTGGAATAAATTTTAGGCGTACTTTGTGGTTTAGTTCTTAAAACGTAGTTAAACTAAAATAACCATGATAAAACATTCATAAATTATATGTCATTTTATTGAAGCATTCTATTTTATAAGAGAATTGAAGCTTTACCACTACATGGTGTGCTGCTTTTGAAAGAGATGTGGAACAAACATCGTAAGCTTGACCACATGATCAAAGTGAATGACGTCAGAAGCTCTGTGTTACCTATTTCTTCTAGCCAATAATAACGAAGCAGCAGTCACAGCAGGGGGTACAACGAATACGTTTTACGAACATGCGATACCGCGCTGACCTTTATTTTGCCATTTTAAACTGCCCTGCAGACAATTAAATGCCCTGCTGCAATTTAATTCTTTTCCACAAAAAAGATCAGCATTTGAGCAGAAAACAACTAAAATTGTTAGACTCATGTTCATTCTTCCCGAGTATTCCCAATGACGTCACTGCATAGCTACTCGTGACGCGAGAGCTACCACATTTAGAGCTTTGTTAGGGAATTACAGCTAGCCTTCCTGTTTACACAAATAAATATTAAATATCTATCCGGCGAAGAATTTAGCTTTCAAAATGCAAACTATATAAAGTTTTTTAAGTGTGGGTTTTGTTTAAGAAATAACGTCATGAAACTTGTCGATAAAATCAATTTAGGGCTCTTTTTGTGATGCAATATAAGCAGTTTTCACATGTTTTTTCTGCGAGAGAATAATTTCCCTGCTGTGAGTGACAGTTTATTTCAGAAAGCCGCTCGCATTGAAATTCTTATTTCGACAAGACATTAACAATACAGCTTTTCATTCTGAAGAGTCACTGAAAGCAAAAGTACATCAAGGAGAAAAATATTCATTTCATGTTTGAGAAGGCTTCGCGTGTCAAATCACTATACATTTGATACAGAAAACCGGGAATTTTTCCACCGAGCTATGATTTCTATTTAAAATACGTATTCTAACTTTCGTCATAGATCAAGAGTGAAAGATTAGCGATTTCGGTGAATAATTCCCTGGTAAGTTATTGCTCTTTACCGTAATTTGTAACACTTCTTTGAAATGCAGTAGGTTTGGTTTGGTGTATTTGATTATAGCAAAGTATACGTAATTGTTGGACTTCGAAATCAATATTCAGTTTTATCTTTTTATGCATAATGAATTTATCATCAGAAAATGAAGTCCATTACTGTGCATAGTGCATTGTATCAGGTAACCAAGGAAGTTGTGTGAGTTTTGAGAACAATTACTTTAGGCGCGTTAGTGTGGTGAAATTGATTCTGATAACACCATGTGTTTACATTCCTTTCAAACCTTATTCAGCAAAGAGTTATTCACTGTATCGCACATTCGCTATCGGTTTGTAGGAAGAATAGTCTTCGAAAGAACATGTCGTTGAAAAAGGAGATTTTTAGGCCTGTTTTATTTTACGAGCACAAATTAGGAAACAAAGCTGCAGAGGCCGTTAGAAGAATATACTCCGCATTTGGAGAGACATTAGTGAGTGAACAGACTGTTCAAAAGTGGTTTAGCTTTGAAGATAAGCCTCGTGTTGCTCGTCGATCCACCTTCGACGAAGTCCAACTGGAGGAGGAAATCAAGCAGAACACATCAAACCAGCAAGTCCACGTCAAACTTGGCCAGAAACTTGCACACAGTTTTAGAGAATCTGACGAAACCATTCGATTACTTTTTCATAACCTTGGGATGTCATGGAAACTAATCAAGTGGACTTTTCCTGTCCTATCCATGAAAAACAAGCTGCTGTGGTTGAAAATCTGCTTGTCGTTGCTGTCGCTCCAAAGCCCCGTTCCTGGACCAAATCTTGACATGTGACGAAAAATGGATTATGTATGATACCCGGAAAAGGAACTGTTGTGTGACTTCTGATGCTGTCGCATTGGCCGCTAAACTGGATATTCACCAAAAGAAGGTAATGCTGTGCGTTTGGTGGACCAGCGCTGGCATAGTCAGTTGTGATCTACTACAAACCATAACAGTCGTGGTCTACTCGTCACAGTTGCAAAGAGTTTCAGTTGCACTGCTCTAGAAGCAGCCAGCACTGGGCAGCAGAAGAGGAGGTCTCCTCCTGCAAGATAACCGCAGACCTCATACGGCAAAAGTGACCAAACAGGTGGTCAAAACACTGGACTGGGAAGTTCTGCCTCAGCCACCCTATTCCCCGGACATCGCTACATTGCACTATTACCTGGTTTTGGCTATGGCTGACTCCCTGCGGGAACAGCAGTTCCGAAAACGCGACGATATCACTAAGGCTGTATCATCACAATTTTTGTTCTTCAAAAATGGCATTTATAAGCTTCAGTCTCATTGGAAAAATGTAGTTGAAGCCAATGGTGATTATTTCGAAGAATAAAATGGATGTGTAAGATTATTTTGAGGGCTGTTTTTGATGAGTGACGAAAATCTCACGAATTTTCTTGGTTTCCTGGTGTAAACATTGTACAGTGTAAAGAAATATTGTATTTTAATATAAAGCGAAATGATAATAATGATAATAATGGAAAGTTAAATCAATTGCTTTGAGAAAAACGTGGTTAGCAGCATAGTCAAGGACGCTGTTTCCACCACAGTGGCACATTTGCAAGCAATGTGGGTACTATATCTCGAGCTAAACTTGAGTGAATCATAATAGCAATGATAATATTTCCTAGCCTGAATTGAATTCTGAAGCTTGTCATATAATATAATATGCCAGATAGCCGAAGTTCCAACAGCTGGGACTCCTCCATTATGGCTAAATTCGGCTGTTTCCACAAAATTTTCATTTGTTGGAGTATATAAGAACTTGGATTTTCCCATAAGGAAATCAGAATTAATTTACAGTGTTTCCCTGTCTTGTTATGTAATATCTTGTTTTCTATTAAATTATCTTATTGGCAAAGACAGTAAAACTTACTAATTTTTTAAATCATGAAATGGAATTAAATATGGAAAGGATATGTGCTTTAAATGTAATAAAGCATATTTGCATACGTGCTTTAAATGTAATAAAGCATATTTGCATATGTGCTTTAAATGTAATAAAGCGACATGACATGAAACCGGTAAAAATTTTCTTGTAACAGTGCGTTGTAAAGCCCTGAAATTTCTGTCCGATCACCTAGGGTACAACACTTGGAAATCTGCCCGAATATTTAGATCTGTTCAGAAAATGTGTCAGGTGGAAAAAATATCTGCCTAGCAGATGTGCGATACAGTTCACACATACAAGATGTGTGACTCAAGTGATGTGTTATGCAATTACGATCGAGCAATTCATGTTTCTGATGCTTAGTTATAATGAGTTAAATGAAATAAAATCATGGGGGGGGAGAGGATACTCGCCCCGATTCCTATTCACTTAATGTATTGGTCCTAATAAACTTCGCGTCTTCGTGAAGGATTTTCTACTGGCATATTTATTTTATACTTGTAAAAAATACAAAAATGTGCATAGATAATCTGACGATTTTATTCTTGTAGACATAATTTTTAAGACCGATTGTAAAACTAGTTTAAAAATTATATAAAAAAGGTATGCGAAGGAATATCCAGCAAGAAGTAAATACAGGGTGACCCAAAAGTCCGTTAACATTTGAAAATTCAATATTCACTGAATAATGTAGGTATAGAGGTTAAAAATTGACACATATGCTTGAAATGTCGTGGAATTTTATTGAAAAAAAGTGCTTAAAACGGCCAACAGATGGCGCTTCATATGATAACAAAGGCAATAATTAGCGTAACAATTGATTTTCAGCAAAGACTATGTTCTTTATAACAAATGTTCAGCATGTCGGCCGTCATTTATCAATAATACCTAGAGTCGAGTGACAATGTTGTGAACAGCACTGCACAACATATCTGTAAGTATGGTGAGGAACTGCCGTCAAATATTGCCTTTTAGCATCCCTAATTAGGTCGGACGATCGCGGTAGACCAGCGATTTCAGGTAACCCCACAACCAATAATCACACGGATTGAGATCTGGAGACCTGAGAGGCCAAGCATGACAAAAGCGTCATCTTAGAACACGATCGTCGCCAAACCATCTGTGCAAGAGATCTTTCACACGTGTAGCAATATGGGTTGGAGCGACATCCTGCATAAAAGTCATATCTTAGACAGGAGTTTATCAGCCAGACTAGGGATGATGCGATTCTGTAACATATCGACTCACCTCGCACGCTCACACTGGCAGTTTGAATAGCAGAACCACGCATTTCCTCGAAGAAAAAGGATCCGATGACGATGTGGATGATGTGATAAATCCACAACACACCGTGGCCAGCACCCGGAGGCGAGGATAGAAAAGTGACAAAGTCATGAAGGGACTGATTCCCCCTCTTACTATAGCTCATTTCATACACGATTCTCATGCGACATCACTGAAATTTTTCTGTCCAGTGCCATGTGATGGCTTTTTTTGAGGGGGGGGGGCTTTGCTTTCAATAAATCCCATGTCATTTTAAGCACGTGTGGTCAGTTTTTACCTCTTTACCTAATTTATTCCGTAAATTATTGAATTTTCAACTATTAACGGACTTTTGGGTTACCCTGTAGGCAAATTAATGAAATGAACATGAAATAAAAGTGGGTAAAATTTCAGTTTTAAAAAAAGCGTTTTTAGATGGTCTGTGAATATTTTTGAGCTTTCACTTGGCTGAGAAGTTTAACTTTCTAAATCGCTTGTGTGAGATAAGGTAGTTACCAACTATCAATATCTAAAAATAAATAATGAAGTGATTTCGCTTTCCTTTCCTTCGTAATCTTTACGTTTTAATCTTAAATAATGATTTGGATGAGAAAAAGTAAAAAACAACTGGAAAATAAAGCAGATTGTTATATTGCGAATCGAATGTAGAACCGGGCAATAACCAGAACACTATCTTCTATATCCCCCCCCCCAAATTTGTACCGCAGCTTGATTTTACCGACTTGTGATGATGAGGAATGCTTAAGTTTGTTTATCGTAGTTTATTTTTAACGTTTCAAAAATGTGTGCGACTAATGGTATTTCCACAGATAGTAAATAAATGTTAAGACGCTAATCGTTTTCAAAAAACGCATTGCATACACTAAAGTCAGCTGCGAGCGTAAAGGTTGGAAATATCTCCGTGGCCTGCGAGCGACATTTCCCGCTTTTCAATAAATACAACATTATCTGCATTGGCATGCCAAAGTTTTTATCTCTCAGTATTTACAGTTTCAGCCATCCAAACTGGAGAAATGCGAACCCAAACATAGATTTCTGAATGGGAAAAGTATTCTTGAAAAAGTCTAGTAGCCCCATTTTCGGAAACTGATGATTCGGAAAATATAAAAACAGCAGCCAAGGCGGGAGGTTTCTTAGTGTTCTAGCAAACCCTCACCTCACCACCACATTTAGCGATGAACGTCTTTTTGCCCAGCAGATGTTCTAGAGGTAGGTCTTTATTCATCTGTTTGTCTTTTCAAAGAGGCATTTGGGTTCAGGGTGCTTCGGTATCCCGTGATATTTTCGACTCTGTGCACGCATGGATGCTACGTCTTCTATGTCAGAAAAAGAAAAATCTGCGTCTCGAAATGTTTGCGTCTGAGAGTTCTGCCAAAGTCAAGGCCCTAGATATTTGGCTGAGAATATACAAGAGAGTTATTTTAATGAGAATTAAAAGATGTTATAGACGTTTCCAATCAAAACTTCCGTCCTTGTGTTTCGTTAGTCCACTAAGAATCTTGAAGGTTAAGAAATGATGTGATAAATTTTTAAACAGGAGGAAAAGATTTGATATATGAAAATTGAATAAATAAAAGGGGGGAATATTTTGTTTTCTTATTTACTTAAACGAATAAAATGTAAACTAATCGACAACCAATGTTCATCCACCAATTTTCGAGCAGTGAAGTCTCTCAGCACTGGTAGTTCGACCTAGGTTCGAATCCTAGAGAATGGGCATGCTGTAAAGGCAGTTTTTCCCATATTTAGCGTGACCTCGAGGTAGTTTCCCTTAGAAAATCCTTTACAAAGGCATTCCTCTCGTTAGGCAGATATAACGGTCTCATGCTTTACTATACGAAAACAAACTAAAACAAGCTCTGCTGTGTATATTAAGTGTGTTGTATCACTCTTTGGACAAAAAATAAGCGATTTGTATTTTGTAGCACAGAAGCTTCGTTCGCTTTGGTTCAGAAATGCCATCTTTCCTACAATGCTTTTCAAATAGTATATCCTTGATATACAGCTCAGTTATCTTTCATTAATCCGATGAACGAGGATTAAAATTTGTTAATCGCGAACAAAAATGATGCAGTTCAGAATGAGATCTGTTTGTTCAAAGTCTTTTTAAAAACATACATTTTGTGCGTATTTTTTCGTCACGAATATTATCATTTGTAATATTTATAGTTGCTTGAAAACAGATGATGCATCATGAAGTCTACTATCAGTCGATTATTCAAAGCGTATGGAAATCTGTATCCTGAGAAATTTTGTGTGCATATTTTATTTTTTGAAGATTCTTATTTTAATTATATTTTTGGTATGGAATTTTATGATATTATTTGTGAACTGTCGGAGTAGAATGCAAAGTGTTATCATTACAAAATTATTTTAAATAAATTTTAAAATGGCAAACTGCAAAATGAATATTAGTAGTGAATAAAGCTAATCTTTGGAATTTTATTTATTTATTTTTGTTTTTCGAAAGTTAGATTTCATTTGTGAGCTTTTAAGTATTTTTAAAGCTGTGCCTGTGTAACAACAGATACCATAAAATTATTTTTTGAACTTGACTTTACCGGCAGATTATTTCTTCCTAATTTAGAGGAACTTATTAAAAATATTTTGTTTCCTCTGCCCTCAAAATAATGGCATATGTGTTGATAAAAATAGTTTTATGAAACTCTAAGTGCCATGTTTTGCAAATATTTTTATGAATATTTTAACATTGTACAAAGAAAGCATTGTATCGTCTGCAATACGAACAGCTAAATGAAGATTGTGCTTGTAACGCCATCTGTTGTTTGTTGGGATTACTATCGTTATTGCTGTGAGCTGTTAGAATCTGGGTGTTTTGTCTCTTTTGTCACCAAACTTGCTAATTTCTGTTTTATTCATAACAAAACGTTAATGAAGAGGGTAAAATTATATTACAGTTGTAAATTTTAGTTTTAAGGAAAAACAGCTTGGTTTTTTTTGGTGGGGGGGGGTGAGGAATAGACTAGGAAAGCAAAATAATTTGATTTCTAGTTATTGCTGAGGATAATCAATCAGTAATGAATTAAATTTCAAATATTACTGTTCTTTTATCTCTGCTTTCTTCAAAGGGACAAAATTAAATGTTTAAGCAAATTACACTCAAAATCCTTTGCTGTTCTCGGAGTATATTTGTGTGATTATCGTTTTAAAATATAAGGAATTTTTTAATTCTTCTTTAATTTAATTGAGGATTTTAGATTTAACCTTTCAAATAAATATTGTAAAATAAAGAAAAGAAAATCATTTAAGTGAAACGAAATAGCTTCTAATTGTTAAATTTTGAAAGTTCTCGAGCTTGTTAAAGACCAGTGAAATTCAGTAAATGATTTAAATTATTTGACTAATAAGGATAACTGTTTGGTGAATGTAAAAAATAAACTAGTTGCAAATTCGTACTGGAAGTTATTTTCTTAGATGAATTCAATTGCAGAATTTACAAAAACAGCCTGAAATTGATTGTAGTTTTACTCAAAACAGTGGTTGTTGTTTCGTAGAAATAAGCAAGTTCAGAAGCAACGTATTAAAAAATAATCACAGAATAGAAGAATTACTTCGAAAAATTGAAATTTGGCATTAAACAACCATGAAATGCAAAAAAGCCGTGAACAAATCTCGTCCGTAAACGAAAAAACTAGTCGAATAACTCAATGTGCTCTTGGAGGTGGGTTTCTGAATTATACATTTTACTGGAGTGTAATCTCTCTACATGCTTTCAGATTTTGAATAAGAAAATTTTCATCTGGAGGTAGCGATTTATACAATAAATATTGCTAAAACTGAAAACATAGAATTATGAAGATTTAAAAAATTTATTTTGTGTATTAACGTGCGGAAAAATAACTGGTTATTAGGCTGTTCGTAAGTATTACTATGTACCGAAATATTAAATATGCGCGGTTAGAAAACTTTTTTGTTAATTACATTAATGGCCCAAATATTTATAAAAATTATTTATATATATTCTAAATTAGATGTCTTATAAATTGCGTTAATTAATCACATTATTTAAAAAAATCCAGTGAATATTTTGTTCTTAAGTACTAAGATGTATGGCATTAGAAAACTGTTTTAATAATTATAATACGTTTGCAGATGTTTCAAAAAAATATCATGTACACATACATGTATATTATATAAACTTAAAGCATCTAAATTAATTAGTAAATTGGAATAAAAGCAAGGCAATTCCGCTTTAATATAATAATTGCAACCGTGTATAAGAGGTTTACCACAATATCAAAACTAATCCAATTAAAGAGAGACCTCATAGTAGAACAATCTCAAAAAATAAAAATGCGAAGGGGAAAATATACAAAATTATGCAAATAAAAATTAATCTCCTTCGATTGAAACTCCAGAAGTCATCAGGGGAAAATGAATTAAAGCTTATAAGGTATTTCTCCCGCCGCCTTCGCATGCCTTCGTGGTGTAGTGGTCTGCATGCTCGA
>KK118906.1:3793-25511 GCA_000611955.2 Stegodyphus mimosarum
TTACATTGTGGATGAGAGGAAAAAAAGTCACAGCGTTCCTACCTTTTTATATTGTGGATGAGAGGAAAGAAAGTCACATAATTCTACTTTCAAATAATTTTAACAAAGCGCATAAACCACATTTTCGTTATTATCGCTTTCAGCAAGTATGCCAAATTTCAAAACGCGCCAATATGTAAATTCACGTATATACTCGGAAATTTTGAATAAAAAGCTCTAATGTTTTTGCAGGTATGCTTAGAAATACACCTACTCTAAGATGATTGTAAAAATTTTATAGGTTATAATTCAAAATATTTTTCCAAAAATTTATAAAAATTATTTCAAAATATAAATTTTTAAAATAAATCATAAAAAATGGGTGAATTTTATTTGGAATGAACCTAAATTTCGAACCGTATAAGAAGGAATCAAATAAGTTTTAAAAAAAAAGAGAGATTAGTAAATACATTCCAAATGACTTACCATAGAGGAGCTAAAATTTTGAGAGCTAATTTTATAAAAACTACTCGTGTGATTTTTACAAAACTTGGCAGTTTGGCATAATTTCAGTCGTAGAATCGAAATATGGAAAAAAACTGCCATGTCATCTCAGAAGAAGTCCGATTTTGTGTCAAAATACCTATATTTGAACAATGCTATATATAAATCTAATACATATCTAAGTCGCACTTTCGAGACATGGAAAACGCAATTTGAATTTCATCAATCGGCCCAGTAGAATGGGAGATATAGAACTGTTCTTTTCTTTTTTTTTTGGTGCAGTGTACATTGCCAGCAAACATCATCTCATAGATGGATATGTCATACATAAACTGTCATTTAATTCACTCTGTGGCCGGGCACACCACATATGACTTTTTAGATAGAAAATTTAATTAGTATATTTGTTGCCACTAGATGTATCAGTATGTATGTTATGCTGAAATTTATCAAAAGTAAAGCATGTTGACCTTCATTCTTATGCAAATTTTTTTGGTTATTTTGTTTAGGAATGAGAGTTGAGCAATTTATTGGTTCTTTAACTGCCTCAGTTGATATAAACAATCCATGTTCTCGATGCTTTGGAATACTTCTTTTTCTTGATATAATGAAGTAGATGTTAGAGGTTTTATTTACTGCTCTTAGATATTTTTTTTTAGCATTAAGATGGATATTTTGTATTGTTTAGCAAAATACTTTTACACCTAAATGGCAAAACTAAAATCGAATTTAACAGAAGAATATATACGAATGATAAGCCTTTTTCTCACACTGATGACAGTGATAATATTTTTGCAGCACTGGATAGTTATAGCAATTCTAATGTGGACATATTTATTTGTTTAGCTATATTTATTTGAGGTAAGTCAAAAATCATGCATGCCAGTTCTTTGTGACAGAGATTTTTAATAACTTTTATTTTTATTAATGTGTAGTATTAAATAAAATCTGTGACTGGATATATCTGCCATATATATTTATTTGAGGTAAATATAGAATTGGTTATTTTATAAAACTTTTAAGGAAAATATTATGGTAAAGTTTCTGATAAATGTGTGAATGCTCCTCTCATAATGTACCAAAATTGGAACACTTGGACAACAAATTTAATTTATGTGAAAGTTAGGCTTAGCAGTACAAATTTCCCATTCCCACAAAACAATGCATCTGGTTAGCGAGCCGTCCTGAGGGAATGGTTCAGGGACTGAGGTACCTATCACGAATAAGCTAAAGAGTGACCACTGACACGCACACTTGTCTTGGTTGAGCAATATAATATCATCGAAAGGGATAATTTTGCAGGTAGAGGAATGGTACCATTTGAGAGTAGCATACATCTCTGCACATAATGAACACTTGTACTATAGCTGCTGAGGTTCATAGAATGTTATATTGCATAAGTAGAAAGCGCTTCTTGAGAAATGCATTTTGTTTTGATTTCTACTTAATAGGTAACAGTGCATGTTTCCAGAAGCTTAATTTGGTTCAGCAACTCTAGAATCAAAGGACAAAATACATCTAAACTAGCTATCTTGCTCACTGGATTTAATTCCCACTGAACATGTATGGGAACATTTGGCCACTGGAATACAACACATAACTATTTAACATGCATCAACTAATAGTTCAGAAGAGTGCTCATTCAAATAAGAGATTCCTCATCTCAGCAGCTGCTGAGCAGCCTAATCAGAAGTATGCAAAACTGATATAAAGCATGAATAGCTGCTCATAGTAACTACACATTGTATTAAAATTTTCAACACTAACAGCGTCATGCTAAACACTCAGTATTCTTTCCTTCTGTCTTCTACATTTGTGTGAAACAAAATATCAAAGATAACATTCCTTAAGTAATGGAATGAGTGCACACTGAGATGAACAATTTTAAGAATGAAAATATTGCCAACATATTTTAAGCATCCTGATCATAAATGATCATAATAACAAGCAAGGAAATTATTATGTTGATGAAAAGTATAAAGTAAGGAGAAATAAAAGATTTTTACCACTGTAGCAAAATTCAACTAAAGCCTTAAGTGCTTCAGGATCAGTGTCCTTCATATAAACATGACGCATATTTGCTTCTTGAAGACTGCTGGTAAACATGGCAGAAAAATAATCACTGGCAGATGATAAAACAAGACGATGAGCATTAATTTCAATATTTGATACAACAAGCGTAACATCACAAAGTTTCTGTTGCAAATACAGATCTCTCATTTTCTTCAAGCTTTCTCTAGCATGAATATAAGAGATATAAAATCTCTCATCATCATTTGAATCCATTCTACCATGCGTACAAGCAATATGAAATCTGCCATCATCATTTGAATCCATAATGTGCTTTATTCTATAAACTCATTTAAGTACCTACAATAAGACATAAACAATAAAATATATTAGTTTCCTATTAAGATAAAAGCTATATAAAAGCAATTTTATTACAAAATTATCAGGAGAAAATAAGATATATAATATTTCCTCACGTATCCACTCCTAGCATTTCAGCACTAGGTTTTGAAAATTTTATAAATGTTCTCAAATTTTCTTTTCTTTCTCTGTTGTACACAGATTTTTCTTCTGAAGTTTATTAGTAAATCGTATTTCCTAGATTATTTTTACTTTTATTCAGGGCAATTTATATTAGCATTCCATTCATTTTATTTTCCTTTGCATTTATGATTTGAACAGTATTTTGTGTAAATTCTTTGTTAAACTACAGATGTTCTCACAGAGAAACTGTCCAAATATAAGATTTTACCTTACTTCTGTTATATATATAATTATGACTCAGTACAGCCTTAGCTACTGTTGATGTGTTCAATCTTTAGAAATCTGGGTCTTATTTGCCCCTCTTCTTCTCTGTTCCTCCAATGTTGCTTTTAGGAACTGCAGTCAAGACTCAAGATAAATTATCTGGATACACCGACCTCTATACTAACAAAATAACTGATCTGGATACATTGCACTCTGCATGGCTCAATAACCATAAGATACTGTAATGTTCATATTACTGTGTATTCCTATTGAAATGTAGGTTTCTTTCAAAGAAATAATATTGTGACAGTTACCAGTACTTTATCCATGATTACTTTTCATTTGTTGTACTTTTACTTTAACTCCACTTTTTTGGAAATTAAATAACTTGTAAAATTTTCCTCTCACAATTTTCAGATGATAAAACAGTTAAAAAGGGGGGGGAATACATGAGGAAATATGGTAGTGGATGCATTATAGATAAGATTGGGTTTTGCTAACTCATAAATTATTAATATATATATATAATTAAAAGCAACTGAACATTCAAAAGTAAACCATTAGATAAATGAATTTCATGTAAACAGAGCATGCTGTAAATTGTAAAGTTATGTAATATTTTTTCTCTTTCCTGCTACTATGAGAACCTATCATTTCCACTATCATAAGAAACATATAGTTATAATAATGCTACAGCAGGAGATATCATTCTGCACATCCCAGTTTGCTAAACTTGGTTCTGAGTAGAGAAGAAAGAGTTTTGTGTACATAATGCAATCAAATTTAATCAGGCTATAAAAATATTTACCCTTTCCTTGAAGAATAAAAACAAATAGTAAAGGAAAATTAATGCTCTTTCAGCATGAAAAAAGATTCTGCAAATTTTATTTCAGAAAAGCTCAAAAAGAATATCAGTGTGAAAATATCTACAAGTCAGTAAATATGGCAACAAAATTTAAAAAAAAAAAAAAAAAACTAGAAGTTATGAATAAATTACTAATTTCACAATTTAACCTGAACTGCTTAAAAAAGCACTAAAACTAACACAATATTTTCAAGAGAAAAAGAAGGTAAACATACATACATGAAAAATACACCATATCGAAAAAATAATACAAGAAAAAGTTAAGACTTATCAGGTGAATCAGATATGTCTGATTTTAAATAAAAGAAGGAAATTGCTAAACTATTAAGAATTAAATACCTGAGTAAAACCACTCAGACACTCATATTATAGCCACTGCTGAAATGTTCTACAAGTGTTTTCAACTCTTTAGCATTTCATCCACTTTCACCTTTTATTTTAATATATTGTTATAATATTTTGATTTTATCTTAAGATTATGTATTCTGACACAGTAACAAAGATAAAATGTAAATCTGTTTCTACAATGCAGTACAGAATATATAGCACTTGTCTTCTCTAACAGTCTTGGCAAAATGTGGATTTCTGTACTGGCGAGAGACATGATCTCTGCAAGTGCAAAAAATAAATGTTAACAATATATGTGGTTTTTCATAATTGCACTTTGTACATATAGTGGGTTTTTATTGTAAAATACTCATTATGTTTACTATTTTAAAACTCCCATCAACAGAAAAAGAAGCTATGGTTGATATTTGAGGCATTATTAGCGGCAACTGCTGAAATGCACGAAGAGAGTTTGTAAGAAATGGATTTTCCAGTACTTTTATACATGTTTATTTTAGTAAATTGCTACCAAACTCTATTAAGTAAAATAATAAACAAAATCCTCCACAGTCTTCTTGATTATCAGTGTAATTTTGCTGCATATGGTTCTGTATGTTAGGGAGTACATTGGCTGATAGAGCATCCTTCCTTTGCGAGTCTGTCCACCTGTTCATTTCCTGTGATGTTGTAGTGTTGTCATATACATGAATAACTTGTGATATTTACAGTTTCACTGCATTCTAATTTAGCAATATAATTAGGATAATGATTCAAATTTTTGAGGAAAGTCAAGATTGTAAAATAAAGAGATTAAGGTCTAATTATAAAAATTAAATATTATTTTATTTAAACCACAGTTCTATTTATGATATTCTAGTAATATACATATAAACACATTTCATATAAAACATTAAAAAAATACAACAATTTATAAATTTATAATGATGCACGCAAAATACATAATTTATTAGAAATTTCCAGATAATCTTTATACACTATAACTATTACTAAATTTTTGTAGATTGCAGATGTAGTAAATATTTGCTTTATGATAACTTGGTGACTGTTTCGTGACCAGCCCTAAAATGCAAGTCCAAGTTATGCAACAGAATTTTTTATGTAACTGATTTGGATCATGTGATAAGCTATAAAAAATTTTTTTATTTGCATCTGAGAAGGCCATGGGGTTCAAAATCTTAGACAGTTCATGAAACATCAAACATAATGGAACTTTCCAATTAATATTGATCATTTATTAGTTAGTCTATATTTTAGAGTACCCCTTGGATTATCACCAAGTTGTTTCGTTTATGGTTACCTCAATAGTTGAATGTTATGGAAACCCTGGGTTAGCCTATATTTTAGGGTGCCCCTTGGACTCTCACCAAGTTATTTCATTTATGGTAACCTGAGTAGCTGAATGTTATGGAAACCCTATTATGATGTGATTGGTTGCGTAATTGCAGTGAATTTGACTGATGGGAAAATATCTGTAAGGGCTTATTTCTGTGTTGGATGTCAGTTAGGAAGTACGTTCCTTATTTTATGCTGTATACCATAAAATGGCTGTACGTTATGAGAATAAATGAAGGTTTACTTAGTAGTCATTATAAGTGTCCTGTTTGTATGAAAGAAATGTGCATGATTGAACATAAAGATTGTTCAGATGCCTTTGAATGGGTTTGTCACAATAAAGGTTCATACCAGAAATGCCACTGACAGTCCAGCACTATGTAGGATATTTTTGACACTTATTTTTGTGAATTTATGTGGTGATGGCAGCATGCACATTCTAGTTCAAATAATTTTGGAAAGTTTTTGGATGCTTTTAAGGAATTTTGTGTACCACAGACTGAAAACACAAAAATTTCTAAATACGGTAAGTCGATATTTGCCTTTTGTAGTGCTTATATGTGATAACATGTGTTTTTTTTATGTTATGTCATTGTGTGATTTAAAATGTAGTTTATTGAACTTCGATTGCATACAAATTTTGTTCAATTTTGGTGATGAGTAACTTTTTTTTAACATTATATGACGTCCCCATTCTCCTGATCTTTTTTAAAGTGAAAATAGATCGATGTATACATGAAGAAAGTCAAAGGAGTGCGCAACGTTGAGTTTGTGCAGTTCTCTGATGTTAAGTGAAAATAGATCGATGTGTACACTGCACACGCACAAAAAAATGGGACAGTTCTGTATCTCTCATTCTACTGTTCTGATTGACGAAATTCAAATTACGTTTTTCACGTCTCGAAAGAGCAACTTAGGATATGTATTAGATTTATATATAGCGTTGTCCTAACTTAGGTATTTTGACAAAAAATTGGACTTTTCCTGAAATAATATACCAATTTTTTCCATATTTCGATTCTATGACTCAAAGTATGCCTAGACATTAAATTTTGTAATTTTTGGTGAGAAATTTATGAAGACACTTAAAAATTTATCTTGGTGGATTTTTTCCAGTTTGCACCAAGAATAATTCATATGGCAAACTTCTTACGTTATAGCAACCTATTTTCTTTTCCTTTTTTTCATTGAGCATGAGTGTAAAAAAAGTCATTGTTCATACTTTCAAATAATTTTAACAGAGTGCATAAACCACATTTCCATTATTATTGCTTAGAATAAATAAGCCAAATTTCAAAATGTGCCAAAATGTAAATTCATGTATATCTTAGGAAATTTTGAATAAAAAACCCTAATTTTTTGGAGTTATGTTTAGAAATACATCTACTTTAAGGTGATGGCAAAAATTTTATAGGTTATAATTCAAAATATTTTCGAAAAATTTATAAAAATTAAAAGTAAATCATAAAAAATGGGAGAATTTTACTTGGAATGAACCTAAATTTCAAAATATGAAAAGAACCAAATAAGTTTAACAAAAAAAATATATTAATAATTATATACCAAATTCAGTTAACATTGAGGAGCTAATTTTTTTAAAACTACTCATGCGATTTTTACAAAACTTCGCAGTTTGGCATAATTTGAGTCATAGAATCAAAATATGGAAAAAAAATAGCATATCATTTCAGAAAAAATCTGAATTTGTGTCAAATTACCTATATTAGAACAATGCTATATATAAATCTAATACATATCCTAAGTCGTGCTTTCGGGACATGCAAAACGCAAGTTGAATTTCGTCAATCAGCTTAGTAGAACGGAACATATAGAACTGTGCCCCCTTTTTTTTGTGCAGTGTGCATGGACACGTTTCCACAATTCTTTGAGTTGCTATTTTCGTTTTGTGTAGCGGCCATCTGGAAATTGCACCTTGCTGGCCAATCGCCAATTTTTACTAAGGGGCAGCCTGAAATATATTTTTTACCAAACCCTGTTATGGTGTGATTGATTATAATGCATGATTCCAGTGATTTTGACTGATGGGATAATATTTGTAAGGGCTTACTTAGGTATAGATGTTGGTTAGGAAGTACAATACTTATTTTGTGCTTTACACTGTAAAATGGCTGCTTGGTGGTATGATTAACCTGAAGCTTCTGTATACTTTGGAATGATTGGGAAAGAAAACATTGATTGACTGGTGTGTAAATGAAAATTCAAATGGTGTCGTTCACCTCTCAGTAAACTATGCAGTGAGATTTAAGGATTTGGATCCCTGAGCTTATATCAACACTATGGAAGGTATGTGGTGCGTAATAAAAAGGGATTTTTGAGAGAAATGCTAATAACAGTCTGGCAGTATATTTTTCATTTCTACTTTTGTGAATTAATGTGGCAGAAGGAGTATACAGATTCTAGTTTAGACAATTTCAAATAGTTTTTGGATGTTGTTAAGGAATTCTGTGTGTCACCCATATCGAAGAAGCAGAAATTTTTAAATACGGTAAGTTAATATTTCCTTTTTGTACTGCATAGATTAGATAACATGTATTTCTATTCTTATGTTATTGCCTTGTTTGATTTAAAATGCAGTTTATTGAGATTATATACTTTTTTTGTTTGAAATTTGTTTTATTGCATTATATTTTGGATACCATTTTACTGGTGAGGGCACTGGATGTAAACAGGACAGCTCCCAAAAAATTGCCAATTTTCACCGAAGGGGACTCTAAAATATATTTTTGCCCATTTATTTTATCAGAATATACTGTATTACACAATACAGTATATTCTGATGGCCCAAATGCGCTTTAGCCCACTGCTTGGCGACGATTGTTTTTGAATGAGCAATAAACGCGCCAACATGGGTAACTCCGTATATCCGCGAACATGGCTGACTGGGTATTTTGAAGCTACGGAAACATGTAGTTTTCGCGCATGCGTATTTCCTATTTTATAAAGAACGGTTTTATTGGTAATGTGAGATGACGTAGCGGTTTATTCGAAATTCTTACGTGTTAATTTAAGTAGTTATTTCAGTTGTCGTTGTATTCTTTGAATGCGGTGTTTTTGTGTTGAGTGTTTGCTATTTTCGTACCTTATATTTCGCTAAATACCGAGTCGGTATGGATTTAGCTGTGATGCTGAGAGAGGTGAGTGAATGTACATGTACATTTATTACTTTATTGGAAGTGCAAGTTGCTTAATTTTTATATTTTGTTGCCTTTTATTGAAATAATTTGGCTCAGCTGAAGAACAGAACGCTGGTATCGTTTGCAATTTATTTTATTTTGTTGATTTGTGCACATTGCCTACATTGTGCAATTCGCTGATGTTTTTTTTAAGTTAAAACGGAACGCTGTGCACATGGCATTTTCTTGTAATTTATTTTCGTTATTTTAGCTTATTTTGTTGATTTGTGTACGTTGCCTACATTGTGCAATTCGCTGAAGTTTTTTTTAAGTTTAAAAGGAACGCTGTGCACATGGCATTTTCTTGTAATTTATTTTCGTTATTTTAGCTTATTTTGTTCATTTGTGCACGTTGCGTACATTGTGCAATTCGCTGAAGTTTTTTTTAAGTTTAAAAGGAACGCTGTGCACATGGCATTTTCTTGTAATTTATTTTCGTTATTCTAGCTTATTTTGTTTATTTGTGTACGTTGCCTACATTGTGCAATTCTCAGATTTTTTTTTAAGTTAAAACGGAACGGTGTGTACATGGTATCGTTTGTAATTTTAATGCCCTTTTAAAAAAAATTCCTTCTTTCTGGGATGCCATTTTGGTTACGTTTTCGCGGAGCGTGTCGGGAAGGTTATGTAACGGCATAAAATGTGTAAGTATTACAACATAAAATGTAAATAATTAATTTAAAGGTAACTGACAAATATTTTAATGATCGTAATGTTCGTTTTGCATATTATTTTATTATATTTTTGTGGCAACAGTTTCCATACTAATTTATGGTTTAGAATTCTATGTTTTGTTTACAATAGGTTTTCGCGGAGCGTGTCGGGAAGGTTGCAATTAATTGCAAAGATATTTCGCAGAAACGCACTGAATTGGCGATTTTCAAAACATCGCCAAGCAGTGGGCTAAAGTGCATTTTCACCTATTCTGATAAAATAAATATAGTATATGTTGCATATGTATTACACAATACAGTACAACATATACTATCTTATATACAAAATAAATTATAATCTCAAAATTTACTGTATTACACAATTATCAATTAATTTGTATATATAATAGTTAGTATATGTTGTACTGTATTACACAATACAGTACAACATATACTATCTTATATACAAAATAAATTATAATCTCAAAATTTCCTGTATTACACAATTATCAATTAGTTTGTCACTCATTTCACTTGCATACATATTAAGCAAAAGTACTAAACTAGTACCTGCAATATTACTAAACTAGAAATTAACAACTAAAACTACTTCAGGTTTCAAATAACAATCAAAACTAATTTTCATGGCACACTCTAAATAAGACAAACAGATGATTAATTGGAATATATTAATTCTACTTCTTGGTATATTTCAATTCCTGCAACATTATGTCATTTATTATGCTTAACATTTAATGATATGTTCAGCATCTGTTTTGACACAAGTACATTTTAACTTTGCTTAACTTATATTTCTGACATACTACTTAAAGTATATTTTACAATAAAAGTAGCTGACATACATTGCCAAGATTTTTAAGCAGTTAAATAATTTTTTTTAAATGAGCATACTCTTAATTATTATATTCATTTGAGTAGTAGTAAATTTTTAATTTTGTTAACAAAATATTACTTAAGCAGAACATTTTTTAAATGCCCTTTTTACATAATCACAAACAACATAAAGCAGCAGAATGGGGAATGATAAATGTTTCATCTCACTGCTTTAAAATACTAAAACGAATGCACATGGAAAATTTTTGAAAAATATGGGCCTGTAGCCAAATAAGTTTAAATAAATTTAGTATTTTTTCTGCTGCATTTTCTGAATTTGGAGAATATTATGATTACAATGACAAGAGATGGTTGCTTGAAAGCACTGATGGCACGATCTTCACAACATCACAATATTATGAAGGTTACTGTACTTTCCTTTACATATATTTATGGATAATTAGCCGAAACTTCCGAAGAAAGATGCTAATGCATCATGAACTGACAGTAAGTTGAAGACAATGCCAAACCTATCACAAATAATATATATCAGATGTATAATAAATTACTCTTTATTTACAGACATCTAATGTAATATTTACAAAAACTAGTGTGAAATCAAAGAACAATGAAATTACGATAATATTAATAATGCTCAAAACGAAATGTGTTTTCATCATCAGACATATTTTTTCTTTCAAAAAGCTTCATATAAGACAAAAATTAATTAGCTGTTAAATTATTTTTAGTTTTTCTCGAAGATGTGTTACTAGTATACCACATACAACCAGAAAACCTTTCTGAAAAACGGTACTTACTTTGACAATCTGTGAAGAATACACGATAATAAACTATAACATTAATTGTGCAATCAAAGTTAGAAACAGAGAAGCAATTTTTCATAAATAAACAAATAAAACGAAAGTAAATAAATAAGCAGATTACTTACGGTGCATCAGATTGCTACACTTTTCTCCCATTTGGCAAAATTTCTAGCAACAGTTGAAATAAAAAGTATAGTAAATGAATTCCTGATTCCTGACTTTGCCTGATTGGAAATTAAGCCAAACTGAAGAAAAGTGTATTAAAGTTATAAATCACGAAAACACTTGCCTGGATTTATTTAGTTTCATTAACAGTTAATTTTTTTAAAGCAACTTCTCTTTCAGTATCGTTTTAACCCACGCTTTCCTGATAGATTGCTAATGTAGTCAAATGAGGTAGAAAGAAGGTCTTGGAAGGTTATTTTAGAGCGTGTTATGTCTGCTTGAAGGGCACGTTGCTATTCTGAATTACTAGCTGTTTGATTCTGTAGCGATGAGTCTATCTAGAGATTAGTTTGTTGCATTATACAGCTTTCCTGCGCGTTAAGTTATCCTTTCAGCCGTTAGGCTAAATTTAATGCATTTAAGTTCAACGTAACGTGTTTGAATTAATCCAGAAGTGTTCGCTTTCTGTAAACCCAAGTGAGACCATTTGTGAAACTATATATATATGATTGAACAAGGGGTTCCTTACACTCTTCTTCTGACTTTTTCTGCTGTACAAAACACCTGGTGATAATTCCTCATACAGTCTTTTAAGATCGTTAGTTTAGGCTTCCCAAGAATAGGAGACACTTTTAAATTAAATTTCCCTAGCGTAAAACGTTCCCAAAAACCATCAGCTCCGTCAATAGACTTTTTCTTTGATATTCTTTGATGATTCAAGAAGTAGGGTGATCTAAGACTCCTCTAGAGGAACCTTAGGCTGATCATACCTAACTTTTAAGACAAACAGAGTCGCTTTTCCGGCATTCCCAACAATCCAGCGTAATTCCGAACATTATCCCACTTTCCGAATTTTTGACGTCTCAGAAAAATCGACTAGTTTTGCCTGGGTGGATAACTCCTGCGCGTGCACGAAGTAGCTGAATGGCGAGAAGAAACCTAAACAGAATTGTGTTTACGCAGTTGTAAACAGTGTTAAGTATATAGTTTGAAAGTGTATTCTTCTATATAATTTCATAGTTTGAACTGTTTTAGGGGCGAATTCAAGTGTGACGCTTTGCTAATCGCAGTTTCTTCACCGCAGTAGGGCGTTCCTAACAGAGCCTAGCAAAGCGAAGGAGGTGTTGATTCAGCTCCGACGCTTTTGCCCTCTTGCAACCGATGACGTCAAAATAGCAGTTGGAAACCAGCTATCTCTGGAGCTAGGAAAGCATAACCGATGAACAGAAGCTATTATCCAATGAAATTGTGTATCCCTGTAAACAAACTCACGTTTTTCGATAAGCGAAGGGAACTTGAATATTATCATGCATGCAAAGATGAAGTAATTTCTCTGTGCGAGAATTGGAAGTTCTGGTAAATTCTCTTGAGAGTTACAAAGAATTTGTGAGAGGAGAATTAGGAAAATCGTATGCTAATTTAAGCAAACAAAAAGATGCATGGAGTGAAATTGCGGAGATTCTGAACTCCGTTGGATTAACAGTCAAAAGGACTGAACAACAAGTAAAAAACAAATGGATCGATTTGAAAAGCCGCACAAATAAGAAGGCAGCGACAATTAATCATTTCGGTACAGGAAGAGGGCCAAGTACGAATATGAAACTTTCATATGTTGAAGAAAAAGTCCTTGCCCTGATAGGGAAGACTTGTGTCTCCCTAGGCATCACCTCACTGGAATTTGATACTAGTGCCCAATATATAATAAATATAAGCATCTTTTGAATTTTATAATGTGTTAATTTCAGATATATAAAATTCACTTTTTTCATGTGTTATGATGTTCAAGATATTACTGAGATTCAGGGTGTTTTAAATCTTATTAATGTCATTAATAAATGTGAAAAGCAAGTATGATATTCATAACTAACTGAATTTGGTAAAAGTTTAGAATTGGGTGCCCCTTGTTTTTTGGCGATTCTGTTTTGATGCCAAGATCGGCGCCAAAAAGACACAATTTCAAGATGGCCGCTACACAATACCAAAACAAGAAGTCAAAGAATTTCACAAACTCCGTGTCCATGTACACATCGACCTATTTTAACTTAAAAAAACATCAGAGAATTGCACAAACTTAGTCATTGCACATTTTGACTTTGACCATGTGCACATTGATTTATTTTCAATTAAATAAATCTAGAAGCTAAAACCATGTTAAAACTCTCATGGTAAACAGAAATGGGGTTTCATCGCCAAAACTGAACAAAATTTTTCGCCAAAAGACAAGGGGCAGCCAATTCTACACTAGAGACCTGAATTTTCTGGTAAACATCTGATAAAATAGTTATAAGTTACTGAATACTTTTCCTTAGTTTTGAGTGCTTGGATTTAATTTAACAAATCTGTTATTATTTATTTGAATTAAGTATATAGTTATAAAACTGCAGGATTTAGCCCCGTTTATAATTCAAGTAGTATATCCAACATGGCAGAAACTGTAATTTTTTGTATAGTTTCCTAAATATTTACTTTAACAAGTTTGGCTAAATCTCAGTATTTACAAAATTTATTACATTATTTTATTTATTATTATTGATAATACAAATTGCGAACCTAAAGAAATGTGTGACCTGGTTTGCATTAGCAGATTTCCAGTTTCCCACAGAAAACCTTATTCTTTAAATTTCAAATAATTTTTAAGTAAAAGTTTTCTAAAGCTTCTATTACTGCATAATTAAAATTTAATTAAGTAATACTTACTAATTTATTTATCTTCAGGAACAAAGGGGAAAACTGGAAGGAAATAGTAAGTTGTTACAAAATTAATTTTCAAATTAAAACTTACTTTAAAATCATTTGCTGTAAAATTTCTTTGTCTTATGTAATATTTTATTTTTTGGAAGCTTCAGAAAATTCTGTAATACATACTCCAAGCCAACAGGTAGGTGCTAGTGCCATTATTTTCAAATAATCATGAATATGCTTGTAATTTTTTTTTGTATAATAATTTCTTAACATAAATATTATTTATTATTAGTATAAATTTCTTAACATAAATATTTATTATTATTAGTATAATAAATATTTATAATAAATATTTATTATAAATATTTGTTAATACTGTTATATATGTATTTGTTTCTCCATTTTTTTAGAATACAGCATTAGTTTTCACACCACATTCCTTGAATGGTAAGTGTTTGAACATGTTAGCCAAAAAATTCAGACTTTTCTGAACCACAGCTTCCTTATATGCAAGTACATAATGTAAAGCATTTAACCATTCTTAAAAATATACTGTTAATGAATTGTGATAGAATACTGAAAGAATGGAATTCTCAGATTTTTAATATATATATATTGCTATCTGGATTTGATATAAATATATAAAAATATTAATTACATTTCATGTAATTCAAATAATTTCCACAGAGTACAGATATACCTATCTATTTGCATGAGTTAGGTATCATTATATTTGTGCACTTCAAAAGTTTAAAAATTCAAAAATTCTTTAGGAAATGTGAATCATCACCCGATATATGCTTGTTAACTATGTTTCCTTTTAATATTGCAGTATGTTTCTTTCACTGCATATTATGACAAATGATGTTACGCTACATTAATAATTTTAGAAATTTTCTCTGCTATTCTTCAAATAGTTGTGTGTCGATGAATATTCTACTAAGTATTTTTTTTTCCTTTCTCAGATGACAGTTGCAGACCAGAATATCTTCAACAAAATATGGTTTGTATTTCAAAATTTAGGGCATTTATATAAATCTTTTTAAAACGTGAAAATTGATGAATTGCAATGGTGAAAATACGCTTTAGCCCACTGCTTGGCGATGTTTTGAAAATCGCCAATTCGGCGCGTTTCTGCGAAACGTCTTTGCAATTAATTGCAACCTTCCCGACACGCTCCGCGAAAACCTATTGTTAATAAAACATAGAATTCTAAAGCATAAATTAGTATGGAAACTGTTGCCACAAAAAGATAATAAAATAATATGCAAAACAAACATTATGATCATTAAAATATTTGTCAGGTTTAAATTAATTATTTACATTTTATGTTGTAATACTTACACATTTAATGCCGTTACATAACCTTCCCGACACGCTCCGCGAAAACGTAACCAAAATGGCATCGGAGAAAGAAGGAATTTTTTTTAAAAGGGCATTAAAATTACAAACCATACCATGTACACACTGTTCCGTTTTAACTTAAAAAAAAAAAATCTGCGAATTGCACAATGTAGGCAACGTACACAAATGAACAAAATAAGCTAAAATAACGAAAATAAATTACAAGAAAATGCCATGTGCACAGCGTTCCTTTTAAACTTAAAAAAAACTTCAGCGTATTGCACAACGTAGGCAACGTACAAACAGTCAGCCATGTTGGCGGATATACGGAGTTACCCATGTTGGCGCATTTATTGCTCATACAAAAACAATCGCCGCCAAGCAGTGGGCTAAAGCGCATTCAAACCATTGCAATTATTATGCATTTTGCATTTCATATTTGCATTTGAATAAACATTTTACAGAGAAAAAAATTATCATTTCTTTAATTTTTGTCTTGTTTTATACGGATCTCTTGTGGGTAAAATTGATACACATGTCACTCTGTCTCTTCTGTAATGCGTAGAATGTTTTTGAAATTTTTTATGGGAGATAAAATATCTATTTTGTTGATTCACTCACTTTGTTGTTTTCAATCAGTCAAAGAGCGAAGCTGCAGTAGTATAACAGTTCTTATTTTGTCAGCTTTCTGAAAGTTATTAGCTTCACTATTCATCTTATTACTATCTATTTAATCCATTACTGCATTATATAAAAGGTATGCCTGTTTCTGTAAACATTTATTATATTTCAGGGATCTTCTTCGGTAAACAGTTACAGAATATCTGATGGAAGCAATGAAAATTTTGCAGTTACACAGAATGATGAAATGCCTACTGGTATTATATGCTATCTTTTAATTATGATTATGCAAAATTATAAATTATCTCTGATTGTGTAAATATGTCAGAGCAAATTGTTGAGTAAATCATACTTATTTCATATGATTTCTTCTCATTTTTTCCCCTTAAATTTACTTCAGGAAACTCTACACCACAATGGCATTTGGGGAAACGAAAAAGTTTGTATTCTAGTTATATAAAATTACAGTATACATGCTTTTAAAAGCCTTATATGTTTTTGCCTTATTTATATGTGTCTAAATAAACAAGGAAAACCATATAGTATAAAATTATAAGATGTAAATGAAAACAACAAAATGTATAATTTATTATTTTTGTTGTAAATAAAATGCCCTTATGGAATTCACTAATAAAATTCAGGAGGGGAGGGAAAAAATATGTTAAATGACATCTAAATTAAATGTTCTGGTAATCGATTTTTAAATAATTTTTACTTGATATTAAGGTAAGAAGTTCTGTTGTACACAAGATATGGCTATCTTCAAACCAATTTCTGGCTCGCATTCTTAAAATTTTTCATCTAAGATGTAAGAAAAATTCTATCATTTAAGAAGTACAGTATATATAGTATTTAAATTAGTGTAGTATGCAAATTCGAAAAAAAATTTTACACTTTATTTTTCGTCAGCCAGCAAACTCAACAATCCTCATACAATTCATTGAGAGATAAAAAGTACAAACAAAAACATTAATAAAAAAAAATGAGTATTGAATCCAGAAGGTGGAAATCTGCATAAACTGAAATGGACATTTGCTGCCTACACGTTGCACATAAACAAATTTTGGCAACATTATAGATTGTCATATACCTAATTCTGTGCATGAATACTTTTTGGAGGGTAGGTGGATAATCAGAAAGAATCAATAAAACGGATATAAATCATTTAGAAGTTTTTCTATTGCTTTTAAATTATTAAGAAGTGTTTCTATTGCTTTTAAATTATTCATTTGAAAATTATATAATTATCATCCAAGACACAAAGCTGGCAGTTTTCCAGATCAAAGATCTTTCTAATATTAAAATTTGTACATTATTGTTTATAGGAAGGAGATAAATGCTGTAAACTAAAAATTATCTAAAACTCTTTTAGAAATTTATTGTTTGTTTTTTGTGCCAGATGTTTTCTAGATGTTAAGGGAAATATAATATGAACAGTAAGTAAAATTTATTACAGCAATTACTTCTAACAATGAATGCCGTGCCAGATGATGTTAGTTTAAATAACACTGAGGATTGCTGGTACTTGTATTTTCTATGTGTATGACCTCCTCAGAAGACTAACATCATCTTCTTGGCAATATCTTTGATTGGCTTAGTAATAAACAGCACTTTCTTTGATTGGCTTAGTAATAATTTTATTTAGAGGTACTTACCATCAGGTAGCAGGCCTGTGAAGGAAATCCATAAAATTGCTGGGAAATATGTCATAACAGGCCTTTATGGAATTTTCACTTTATATTTAAAAATAGCTTCTCTTAATAAGCATGTAAGGATTATGTTAATTTTATTAATAGTTAAATTTTGAGTTAAATTTCCTTTCCTACCAGATATTCTGGCTAGCGTCTGCCTTTTTAGGCTACTCTCTCGTTAAGCTATTATTACACTCGGCCGTACTTTAGGCCCTTGATAGCTTTGCAGTCAATTAGTGTTAAGGGGCCAACTCTGTTAAAATTTTGATAGCTTCAGCTATATCTTTTTAGTTAAGATTAATTTAGTTTATTTCTTAGTCTCTTAAGTTGAAGCCCAAGTGTTGGCTGTATTGTACAACTCCAAAAGGGAGTGGTGTTAAATCTTATTTGAATAATAAAGGGTCTTTTAATCCTTTCCAAGTTTACTGTCTCATGAACTCAAGTGATTATTTGCTTACTAGTTCTTAAGATTCTTCACTTTCAACTGCAACTTAGAATTACACAGTGGGGAATCCTACAAGCATGTTGAAATAAAATGGAAACTATCTATTATAATATCTATTATTTTTAAATGATAATTAAAAAGTATTATCAGAACTTTAATGATCATTACAAATACACTTTTGACCAACTTCATGTAATTTTAGTCTCATTGAAACATGTCAGAGTGCTCAATGTCATGGGCTTACTTGACCACTACACATCTGTACACACTTTTTTCTGATAAAATACTATTTCCATATATCTGGCACAGCATGTTGTGACACTCCCTTGGTGTTTTTCAAAGTTTGAAACAAAATTTTACATTGATGCATTTTACCTGTAGTAGCAGTTCACATTATTTGCATAATGTGTACACAAAAACTGCACATCTGGACATCTATCAGGTTATATCTGAAATAGGCAATACATTATTGCAATGCACAATTTAGTTTCAAATTTAATATCAAATTATAAAACAAAAAAAATTTATTCAATAATTAAAAATCTACATATTCTCCAATTAGTTTTCATATTATCGGATCTTGAATTCATTGTAGTCCACTTGTGGGTTTTGTATAATATTCCAGCTTCAAAATCTATAAGCTAATTCATAAAATGTATATATAAAATTGTGTTCTGCAAATCCGTGTTTGGCAATTATGGTATAGAACATTTAAAATAAAAAAAGGAATAAAACAGAAATAAGCCCAGTTTAGGGAAGAAAATCAAGACACTGACTGCTTTTATGCGTTAGAAAGATTTGAATGATAAAGTCATTCCATTCCTGTACTGAGAAATATTCGGTAAAAAAGAAAGCAAATAGCAGTTGAAATCCACTAGTGGCCAAATGAATAAGATAATTAAATCCCAGTATTTTGTAAATCCAGTAAAAGCATAATTATGTTACTAATAACTATACATTATGACCAACGTGTAATGATACTGACCATTACACTTTAAAAATACTTTTATTTCACATAATAATCAAGAGATAATGAAATAACACTGAAAAAAACTACGTAGATGATCTTGCCATCTTCGAGAGGTAACACATTGGTCATAGAACTTCTTGGATGTTCTAATTTTCCTCAAAGAAAATCTTCAAGTATCCTAAAAGCACTTATTTTCTGAATGCTAACCAAGCATACTACATAGACAGTCATAAAACAAGTGCCATTGGGACTCCATACAGTACAGGCTGATACTATATTAAAATATACGAACGTCAATATACATTTATAACATTTTTGCATGGACATTAAACCCTCATTTCACTGCATAACTAAAATTTAAACTTTTGTTTTAATAATATACAAATTATTCCAGAGAAGATTTCAGCCATTAAAGACATAAGAAAATTGAATATAATAAGATTCCTTAGACAACAAAAATTTAAAATAATTTTATAAACCTATTTGAAATCATTAAACATTAGAAAAATTCAGATTTGACTATGGTAGTAACATACATGATTAAATATAAAATATTTAAAAGATTACATTCAAAGACAAATATTCTTTAATCTATTTTGTCACAATCTCTAGTTATAAGTATTTTAAATCTCTTTTTAGAAAGCTTAACTATAAGCACTAGAACATAATTATAATTAATATAATATTAGTTTATATATAAAACACTTACTTTCAATAACACAGCATGTACTGTAAAGCAGCAGAAATGATTAAAAATGACTGAAACAATTAAAAAATCACATCAAATAACAACACCTATAACCACAGCAAATTCTGGAAATCATATGGCAGACAACGATTTGTATGTCTACTATTGGCATAAAAATGCAATTAAGGCAAACTTTCAAACCAGTATTACTAGGTACACTTTCCGCGTTTGTCTGTACATAATTGTGCAGGACAGCTATCATAATCATCATTCTGAAAACTTCCATGTGGAAAAAAAATACATTCAGAATCTTAATATATATATACATATATATATATATGAATTGAATAAAAAAGCCAAATTTTTATTTAATTTGTGAAATTTATTCTTTTATATATTTATATATATTCTTAAACAGTAATTAATTATATATATATGAAAATTTAATAAAGTACTTTTAAATAGTACAGACATGAATAATGTTATGCATGACTACATAAAGTATCTAATATTACATACAACCAGGCCTGACACTGGGTGGTGGAATTTAGAGGCATCAGCTGATAAAATTTTAAGAGCAGCAAAGATTATGCAGGGTGAACGTTATGCACTGACCCAAAATTCTCTGAATTATGAATCATATTGAAGCTTAATATATCTACTCAAAACTTTTCCGTTAACAATTATATAAAATAAGACGGCAGCTTTCCAGAATCTCATTTTCATCAACTACGTTATTTACTTTGATGTGTAATCATATAATTTACTTACGATCATTATTAAATGATGGTTAAACTTTGAAGTCGATGGGAATAAAGAAGTCCTCAGAACTGTCAAATTAAAAAGATTTTTGTCAAACTGCACTTGAAAATAACTACGACTCAACGTTGATGCAAATATTTAAAAAGTACAATAAATAACTGCATATATTAATACCAAAAATAACTATGATATGGGAACATTAAAACATGATTCAAATGAAAAAAATTCCATTTCTCAGCTAATCGCTAACTTTATAAAGTTGGAATGCGCTTTAGCCCACGGCTTGGCGGCGATTGTTTTTGAATGAGCAATAAACGCGCCAACATGGGTAACTCCGTATATCCGCCAACATGGCTGACTGTTTGTACGTTGCCTACGTTGTGCAATACGCTGAAGTTCTTTTTAAGTTTAAAAGGAACGCTGTGCACATGGCATTTTCTTGAAATTTATGTTCGTTATTTTAGCTTATTTTGTTCATTTGTGCACGTTGCCTACATTGTGCAATTCGCTGAAGTTTTTTTTAAGTTTAAAAGGAACACTGTGCACATGGCATTTTCTTGTAATTTATTTTCGTTATTTTAGCTTATTTTGTTCATTTGTGTACGTTGCTTACATTGTGAAATTCGCAGATGTTTTTTTAAGTTAAAACGGAACGGTGTGCACATGGTATCGTTTGTGATTTTAATGCCCTTTTAAAAAAAATTCCTTCTTTCTTCGATGCCATTTTGGTTACGTTTTCGCGGAGCGTGTCAGGAAGGTTATGTAACGGCATAAAATGTGTAAGTATTACAACATAAAATGTAAATAATTAATAATTAATTTAAACCTAACTGACAAATATTTTAATGATCATAATGTTCGTTTTGCATATTATTTTATTATCTTTTTGTGGGAACAGTTTCCATACTAATTTATGCTTTAGAATTCTATGTTTTGTTTACAATAGGTTTTTGCGGAGCGTGTCGGAAAGGTTGCAATTGCAAAGACGTTTCGCAGAAACGCGCCGAATTGGCGATTTTCAAAACATCGCCAAGCAGTGGGCTAAAGCGCATTTTCACCT
>KK118907.1:0-44271 GCA_000611955.2 Stegodyphus mimosarum
TCTGGGTTTTTTACCGCCCCCCTGAAAGCATGAAACGCCCACAAGGGGGCGTTATCGCCCACGTTGGGAACCTATGGTGTAGACGGTAAGGCTAGTTAGAGGAGCAGTTATTTCAAACAATCCTTCGAGAATTTGTTACTTTTCGTTCTTCGGCTGAGCCTTAGCGGAACGGATTACCCCTTTTCAGGTAAATTAATTGTTCTTTACATAAATTTTTACAGATACTCACAAAGGCCTCCAGTGATATTAGTATTGTTGAAAATGTGAATGGATGCATGTTGAAGTAGGCTTAATATTCTGAAACATTTGTAGCCATGTTGCCTGCTTTAGAAAAGAAAGCTATGTTAGAATGATAAATGAAAGAGGGGTTGGTTGGAACATTGTATGTATGTCGGAAATGTGAGAAAAGCAGGACATTTAGAGAAAGAAAGGGTTAAAAAGCAATAAATGATGGTATTGAATGGTTTTGTAGGAATCAGTCTAGTATGAAAGACAAAAGCATGATGCTTGTAGGAATGTAAAGAAGGGATTTTGGTTTGGTTTGAGTAATTTGGATATGCGTACAGTCTTGTTAGTGATGCGAAAGTGGTTTGGAAGTTGCCTTCCGAAATATGCAATCAAAGACCTGAATGTTTCTAGTCATACGGTAGTCGACTGATATAATTTCTGTAAGGAAATATGTATTCATGTTATGGTGAGAGATAGTTGCAAGATTGGAGGAGTGGGAAAGATTGTTGAGGTTGATGAAAGCAAGTTTGGGGAGATGAAGTATGGAAGAGGCAGGCCAGTGAAAGGAAGATGGGTGTTTGGAGGAATTGGGATTGAAAGAGAAACGCTCAGATGTTTTTTTAGAATGGTTTCGAATCGGACCCAGTGTCTGCTTGCTTAATGTAATTGGTCAATGGGTGTTACTTGACACCACAATCATTTCCGATTGTTGGGCTGCCTATAAATATCTAGGAAATGAAGGATTTCGGCATTTAGAGGTAAACCGCAGTTTGACGTACGTGTGCCCAGTAACAGGTTGCGCATACTAATACCATTGAGGGTGTGTAGACAGGAATCAAACTATTTCTTCGAAATTCTGAAAATCGAACTGAGGAAATGTTTTATTCATATCTGTACAAATTTATGTGGAGAAAATGTCATGACCACTCCGTTAAGAACGATGTATTTAAAACATTTCTTGTGTCAATATTGCAAGAATTTATCCCCCCCGCACTTTACGAGATCCAAAGCCCGAGGAAGAATTTTATCAAGAACATAATGAGGACGATGTTTCAGAGATTGATGTACCCAGGCCACATTAGTGGTAATTTAAAAAATAAATGGGAGGGATTTTGGGATACAGCCTTTTTTTGTACATTCAGATAAGTGAAAATATTTAAATTTTTCAATGTTTTGTAACGATTTTAAGTGTTTGAAACTTACTATATTTTTGAAACGATTGTTAGTTTTTAAAATTATTATGCTTTTGGAAGAACTGGATTTTCATTTTTAAAATTTTTTTTCAAGTTAAAGTATTTTAATTTTTCCAGTGTTTTGCAACAATTTTAAATTGTTTGAAACTTACTATGTTTTCGAAATGATTTTTATTTTTTAAAAATATGTTTTTGGAAGGATTGGATTTTCATTTTTAAAAATTTTTTGGAAGTTAAAGTGTTTTAATTTTTCAGAGTTTTGTAAAGATTTTAAGTTTTTGATGCTTACTATGTTTTCTTAATGATTTTTGGTTTTTAAAATTATTATGCTTTTTTTAAAGGATTTTAAGCTTTTAAAATTTTGCTTCAACTTTTATTTTGCATATATTTTACTTGTTCGCCACTGTAAATGTCGGCCTTGCGTAGTGTCTTCTGGAGCGTTTGCAACTGCAGGAGACAAGACGCGAGAGCGCACCAAGTTGGCGAGTTTGAAAAACGCGCCAAGCAGTAGGTGATTCTTTTCTTTCCGAAGTAATCTATCGAGATGAGACACATTTACTAATCACATTATGAAAATATACTATTTGAGAACAATTTGTTAAATTTGGCATATTTGGATTACACCGTTGAAGTCAAAAATCAGGTTAAATATAAAATTGGATTGAAAGGTAAACAGCAGTGTTTATCATACACACGTAAGTACTGCAACACATTCAAATTTGGATTTTTTGTAAACAATATGTCAAAATTCACTGATCAGTAGAACATCTTAAGGGCTACCAGACATCATAGTGGCCTACTGTGCTTACTTCTGTGAAACAATATCGTTCAATATGCATTTCTCATTACTGTTGTAGTATTGTGGAGGCTAGAAACTATTCCATTTAATCAAAAAATATTGTTAAGTAAATCTGAATCTGCTAATAAATAAACCATTACTCATTACGTAACAAAGTATATTTAAGTAGCAAAAATCAGTAAACTAATATAACCACAGTTAAATTGAAAATGACACTTTTTCATGAATTAAGAGAAACATAACGTTGAAAAATGAAGAAGCTTATTTTAATGTCATCTGAGCTATACATATAGCGCCATCTGCGGATGGCCGAGAAAAAGTCATAAGGGGCCAGTTTCATAGAACAACATGAGGAGAAACGTTAGGTGACCTTGCACCCCCCAGTCATCATTTTGAAAGTTGTAATTTAGCAAATTACGTTCTATTTTCAAAGAATTTCTCTAAATTTAGTGGGTTCTGGAGTTTTTTTCAATGGTAAACTGGCTTATGAACATAGTTCTACCGGCACAAAAATTTTGCAAAGCTTTTTGAATGATCTTTTAACTAAAAATTCTATTGAATCTCATGGTCAGGATCACAGGACAGAAGTGATCATGAGCTGAATTTTAGTCTCGGAGTGTCGAAATTTTTCAGTTTCTTACTAAATAATGTTGTGCAGGAGAAGTTAGAATTTTCTCGTCTATTGGGGTGGAATGGGCATTTATTTGGTAGAAGTAATCAAATGGTCGGTCTTCATTCAAGAGGTTTAGCGTCCCTTGGGAACTTGCAGCTGTAAGATAAATGATTTTGAAAACAGTAAAGACATCTAGGATGATTGATTTGCATATGTCCGAAGCACTGGCGCCTGTAAGAGATTTTTGGAATTTTCCATGTTTTGTATTTCTTCACTTTTCACGAACGAATGCAGAGTAACAGAAGGAGGTAGTTCATCGTAAATCTGGTTGCTTTTCTCGCTACATTTCAGCTCCATGAAGAATATCGTCAAGTTGACTATTCCGTTGGTGGTCTTCCTGTAAAATTGTTTCAACTTAAGGATGGGTAATCCTGATAGTTAAGCCCCTTTGTTATGGCATCTGGATCTTCATTTGCTAACAGTCCAATGATGACGACCTTATCGGAAGTCTGCTGTTTTATATGGAAAGTATAAAACTGAGTTTCGGTCTCGAGTAGAGCACTAGAGTCCTTTCTCTTGTGCCATCTCCATTTCATCTCGCTTCAGGGTTCCGATGAAGTCCGATCTTATTTTCCTCTATAATAGATTGCAGTTCTCTCCATGGAAGTTGAGGTTCGCGGGCAGATAAGGGGAAGTAGGCTCTTTTTCTTTTCTACAAGAATTGGCGTGAAAGGCGATTCCATCGCAGAATCGGTAAATCTGCTTCCTCCAGGCAAATAAAGGAGTTTTCCGTTCAGTTGGTTTGAAAAAAATAGCTTGGCTTATGTACTTTTAAGCAGGCTGCGTGCTCATTTCTCTTCAAACTCTGCATATGGCAGACGACGGCGAATCATTCAAGTAACAAGCAGTCCTTCGCCGCATGGGGGATGTATTGCGAAACAACTACAGAAATTATGATCCTACATGCTTCCCTCGAAGTCCGAAGCATGTTAGTTCTGGAACTGGACCTCGGGTTTTCTCAACCCGAGGTCCAGAACCTGGACCTCGAGTATGGCCTGATCTCATTACGAAAGTGTGATAGAAATGAAATAAATAGTAAATATTATACATTCTGCAGTAACACAACTTTTGAACCAATGTCTCCTATTTATTTCCAAGATTTAGAAACCACAAAATTGTTGCAAAAGTACTTCACTGAAACAAGAATGCAGCCTTTTTTATATTACAAGTAAATGATGCCAGATATTACTCGTAATACATGAATAACATATTTTACATGTATAAATACGCAGTAAAAAAGCAAAAGTTGATTTCTAACCGTAGAAAGCTGCAAGCTGTATGTGTGGCTATATAGATCTTGATTATAAAAGAAATACGCAAAACAGTAATTTATTTAAAAACGAAATATGCCACTACGGAACTTTTTTTACAGCAGTATATCCAAAAAAAAAAAAAAATTTCCAAACCATATTGTTGCGAATTTCGTACATAGTATACGGATAATTTTAGTGAAATTATATGTGAAATTGTTGTATCTTTCTATATCATATCTATATCATATAGCATGAAAATTTAGAGGAGGGGTAACTCTGCCGGAGAAATAAGAATACAAGGACAAGTGTATTTAACATTGAGTAAATGGCTGTCTCTCTAAATTGGCGAGATATCGCCAAGCTGGCAACCGTTCTGGTGACTAATTTTTGTCTCCAAGTGTGACGAGAAATCACCAAAAATAGCCCAAACTGGCGATCATTTTGGCGACATTTTGGTCCGGTCCCTGTATTACCGCAATAAGTATAGCAATTGAATAATAGTAATTGATGTTCTGTGTAGGTGTAACCGTAATTCCGACCTCATATACCTTCCAGTAATTTCCAGAAGGAGAAAGCTCTAGAAATATCTCGGCGGCCGGGTGAAAACTATACAGGGTGATCAAAAAGTCAGTATAAATTTGAAAACTTAATAAATCACGGAATAATGTAGATAGAGAGGGAAAAATTGACACACATACTTAGAATGACATGGGGTTTTATTAGAAAAGCAATAATTAGAAAAGCAACAATCTGATCAGAAAAGCAATAATTAGCATAACAAATTAAGACAAAGCAAAGATGATGTTCTTTACAGGAAATGCTCAATATGTTCACCATCATTCCTCAACAATAGCTGTAGTCGAGGAATCATGTTGAGAACAGCACTGTAAAGCATGTCCGGAGTTATGGTGAGGCATTGGCGTCGGATGTTGTCTTTCAGCATCCCTAGAGATGTCGGTCGATCACGATACACTTGCGACTTCAGGTAACCAGTAACCACAAATCCAATAATCGCACGAACTGAGGTCTGGGGACCTGGGAGGCCAAGCATGACGAAAGTGGCGGCTGAGCACACGATCATCACCAAACGACGCGCAAGAGATCTTTCACGCGTCTAGCAATATGGGGTGGAGCATCCTGCATAAAAATCGTACGTTCCAGCAGGTGTTTATCAGCCAGGCTGGGGACGATGCGATTCTGTAACATATCGGCGTACCTCTCACCCGTCACGGTAGCAGTTACAAAACCAGAATCACGCATTTCCTCGAAGAAAAAAGGCCCGATAACAGTAGATGTGGTAAATCCAACTCATACCGTGACTTTCTAGTCGTGCAATGGAGTTTCCACGACAGTTCTAGGATTTTCGGTAGTCCAAATTCTGCAGTTGTGGGCGTTGACAGACCCTCGGAGCGTGAAATGAGCTTCATCGGTCCACAACACGTTACTCAACCAATCGTCATCTTCCGCCATCTTTTGAAACGCCCACACCGCAAATGCCATCCGCTTCACTAAATCGCCAGGTAACAGTTCATGATGCCGATGGATTTTGTAAGGATAGCATCGGAGGGTACGCCTGAGTGCCAAACAAACAGTAGTGTATGGAATGCCGGTGCGATGTGCGACTGTACGAGCGCTGACTTCCCCGTGCATAGACGAACCCGCTACAGTCTCCATTTCTTCCTGAACTGTCTCAGCAGCATTACGCCTTGTGCTTGGTCGGCCACTACGGGGTCTATCTTGTAAACTACCCGTGGCCTCGAACTTCGAAATCATTCTCGCCACACCTGCATTTGTCAACGGACCTTTACCCGTTCGAATCCCCTTCCTATGGCGATAGGATCGTAACGCTGAACTAGCACATTCCCCATTCTGATAATACAGCTTCACTAAAAGCGCCTTTTCAGGTAACGTCAACATGCTGCGATTGCTGGTGCATCAGATTCTCTCTCTCATTACAGCTCCTTTTATACACGATTTTCATGCACAGTCACTGACGTTTTGCTGTCCAGCGCCATCTGTCGGACATTTTTTAAACTTTTTTTCGGTTCTAATAAAACCCCATGTCATTCTAAGTATGTGTGTCAATTTTTCCCTCTCTATCTACATTATTCCGTGAGTTATTAAGTTTTCAAATTTATACTGACTTTTTGATCACCCGGTATAAAGTTGGAGAGAGCATCTGCTCTCGGTTGTTGTTGTTGGGGGTTGTTAGTTCGGCCTGAGGCAGAGCATTGAGATAGCTCCAAGTTAACTTCGCTCTTTTGATGCGCTTAGCATTGCATTGTGGTTAACGTTCACAATGATTTGAAGAATAAATATTGATTGTTCTCTGTGGTATTGTGACTAGATGTATGACTATTTCGGGGAAAGTTCCAAATCTCTGAAGTGTTTCTTTCGATAAAATAAATTTTATCGACCTATCATCGGAGCTGTGTCTTTCAATCTACTACGAATCTGTACGCACGTAACAATATTATTTATTCACCATGTGTTTTTGAAAATAGCTCCGTGTTCGGCCGAAGAATATAGTAGTCATGCGAGAACAAACGTTTTGCTCAGATCGAAGTGCTCCGAAAGGATATTGCTCTATAGAGCTTTCTATATTATTCCTTAATAAAAGTATTTATTTTACCTCATTTTCTACATTTTATAAAAAAAAACTAATGCGTAATAGTTAATGTTTAGTAATGATGAACTGATTTTTATTAAAAAAATGCAGTGACTTCAGTGAATAAACACTGTCACATCATAGTTTCAGAAGATCAAACAGTCTGGTGATTGTCACAGAGAGTTCATTTTCCTGTGAGATTTTTATATGACTACGAGTAAATAATAATAACCGTGTGCGCCATTGAAAAGTATTTTCTTCCTATAATTTCGAAAAAGGTCTTTTACTTCCAAAAAATAACTGACCACCAATTTTTTAATGTAGCTCGTTAAATATTTATGTTACGTTTCAATCTAAACTTTTCAATCAATGAGACGGCAGTTCATGATTTCATCAGTAATGTGAGGTTTAGATTACTGCCAATCAGAACCGAAAGTGAAGTTGGAATCGAAAGTGAATCTTTTTTCTAGCTCTTCTTCGCGATTCGGGAAGCCAGACCTTGCTTTTCTTCGGATTGCCTTTTTACCGCGAGCCATAATTGCTTATGTCACCAGTGCTAAGCTACTATCGTCTCTACTTGACTGTAGATAAGTATGTTTTTCATTATACCATAGGCCAATCTTGGTTAGCTGTACTGAATTTCTACTTGTTATGGAGAAAAAGGAGGCATTTAGGCACATTGAGCAATGCTGTAAAAATAATTCTGTCGAATTAATCACATCTAATCTTATGCTTATTAAGCAGAAAATGAAAGATGAATATCTCGCTTTGAGAGATACTTCCAATCAAATGGAAACTCAAATTATGCATCTTAACGATCTTAAAAATTATATCCAAGCACTCAACGAGTACGCTAAAGAACACCAAATTAGTGTTCAAACTACTACTAATGATCAAAATTCCACCACCGAAGCTAACCAAAACCCTGAATTTCCTAGTGTTAAACCTAAGAAAAAGAAACTTAGTGTTAAACCTAAGAAAAAGGAAGAATCTCCTAGTGTTAAAACCAAGAAAAAGAAAGTTACCACTGATAAAGATGGATTCATCACATCGTGTATTACTCATAAACGCACATTATCTAATTCTGAAATAGAAGAAGCCCCACAGGAAAACAAATTTCAAGAATTAAACCCTGAAGATAGTATGGAAACCAATATTAATGAAGAGGGGGAATTTAAAGCCCCTACTTAAATTGCAGGACACATCCCTCCTATCGTCCTAGCCGACTTGGCAGGCGACTGGGATAAACTTAAGGATGACATTGAGGAAAACCTCAATATTAAAAAATTCCGCGGAAATCTTTCCAGAGGTACACTTACCATCAGAGTCTATGACTCTAATCACTATAGAAAGCTCAGTCATTTTCTTGACGAATTAAATCTTCCTTATCACATTTTCAAGCTTAATAGTCAAAAACCTATAAAAGAAATCATTAAGAAATTACCTAACACAGACAACACGGAGCTGATTAAAAATGAAATACAAAGTCATGGAATCCCAATACAAAACATTCAACAAATTACTCATGTCGTCGAAGGAAAGATAGTTCACCTGCCAGTTTACTTGGCAGAATTCACCCGTAATAAAGAAGGAAAAGCTATTTATGACATTAATTAATTAAGAGTCCTGTATGTATTCATTGAACCAAATAAATCTTGTCTCGGTCCCCTGCAATGCCATAAGTGCCAGCGCTACGGGCATACACGGGATCGCTGCCACTATAAAGCTCTTTGTCTTGTGCTAAGTCACATGAGACATATACCTGCTCACAAACTAAAGCAGATACTAATAAACCACTTGTTTGTGTCCTTTGCAGAGCAAATCATATGTCTTCTTATAATGGGTGCCCGAAACACCCATATAATATAAAAAAGCAAATTGATGAAATTAAATCGAAGCGAGAAGCCACTAAAAATCAGTTTAATCTTGATAATAAAGACTTCCCGAAGTTTAACTCGCAGGAAATCCCCAACGAACTCCAACAAAGAATGAACCAATCACTAACGAGAAACACTCTGAAGGAACAAAATCTAACCAATTAGAATATTTTGAATCGATAAAAATTAAAATATTGCAAATAAAGGAACTCTTTCACGGCTGCTGAAAGTATTTTTGACAAATTTGAGGTCGGAGTGGCCGCAATTGATTATTTACCTAGCTTAAATTATGAATTTTAGGCAAATTCATACTATTCCAAATCTTACCTCAGCTAGCAATACCTTTCTCAAAATAAGTTACTTTAATGCAAATCGAATCCGGAAACAACAATTAGAACTTATCAGTTATCTTAAAAAGCATACCATTGACGTTATGCTTCTCAATGAAACGCATCTACGAACAAGTGACAGATTTAAGATCCATGGCTACCAAATTATCCTGGAAGACAAATAACAGAGGCGGAGAAAATGCTGTAATAATTAAAAATCATATTAAAGCTACTAAATTCAACATTAACACTAAATGTTCAATAGAAAATGCTACAGTAAATGCAGTCAACCATATCTTTTCATCTCGGTCTATAATGCTCCTTCCAGTGTTCTTACTACTCAAGATTTAGATATGCTTACTTCATATAACTACTCCACAATAATTGCTGGGGATTTGAATGCTAAAAGTATTGCCTGGCAATGCAGAAGCAAGAACAGAAATGGAGATATCCTTAGCAACTACCTAATTAACAGAGACATCAGGCTTATTGCCCCTAATCAAACTACCCATTATATTTGTAACGGCCTAGGAGACATTCTGGATATTATTCTCATTCATTCACTGTAGGATATTAGGAAGGCTCCTCATGAGCCTTCCTAATATCCCGCAGTGAGAAGTTATCAATGAATTGTCATCAGATCGTCTCCCTATCATTTTTGAATTCTACGGGTCTTAGCCCACTGCCAACACGGCCAAAATTTGTACAAAAATTAACAGGACCCAGTTTACTGAGCAATCAAATAATGTTCCTAGTAGAGCCACATTTGATCACTCCAGTGAAATGGAACATGAAATTACCAACTCAACTTTCGAATTTAAAATGCTATCAATAATTCCATTTATATTTGTACGCAGAAATATCCTTATGGACTCTGGGAGGAAATCTAAGAGATGATAAAGGAAAAAAACCGATGTTGAAAACGCTGGCAAGTTACCCGCCACCCAAATGAAGAAAAGACTCCTTAACTATTTAACAGGAAAATTCAGGAAAAAATAGCTTATCCTCGCTCCAGTATTTGGGATAATCTACTTGAAAATATAGACTTACAACCAAATTCAATTTAAAAAGTTGCTAAATCCCTTCGAAGTTCATCTTCCAATCAAATTAATCCTTTAAGTTACATGGGGCAAATGCCCCACTCAGAAAAAGAAATCGCAGAAATTCATGCAGATTAACTAAGTAAAAACCTTTGAAAAACACAGCGAAACAAATTCTGACCTAGAAAAAGAAATTAATTATACTTCAAGTGTAATCAAGTATTCTTAATGGCCCAAATACTGATTTTATCTATTTTATCTCCCCAAGAGAAGTGAAAACTTTAATTAAAAAGCTCAAGAAAAGAAAAACCAGGGGATTTGACAGTATCTCTAATGAAGCACTTCAAGCCCTGCCTAACAGATGTATTGTTCTCATAACGAATGTATTTAACGCTTGTATCCACCACTGCTACTTCCCTTCTCAATGGAAGCACTCAATAATCATTAATATTCTAAAAACTGGAAAAGACCATAAAAATGCAAAAAATTATAGGCCAATAAGTCTCTTACCAACACTTGGAAAGGTTTTTGAGCAAATCATTAGTACTCGCCTCACGAACCACCTGGAAAAATTAGATCTTATAGACAGAAATCAATTCGGATTCCGACAGGGACATTGTATCACCCTTCAAATACTTAACCTAGTGGAATTTATAGCCCAAGAATTCGGAATGCTTTCTCGACTTCGGGAAAGCATTTGACCGAGTTTAGCATGCTGGCTTACTTAGTTTAGCATGCTGGCTTATCAAATTTATTACCTCCAAATAGTTTTCTTAAACTCACCTATTCTTACCTCTACAGACGCACTTTTCAAGTTCGATGCGGAGATATCCTCTCATCTAGAAAAACCATCTTCCGAAGCGTCCTACAAGGATCTGTCTTAGGACCAAAATATTTCAATATATTTATCAATGATATGCCAGTTCTCTTGTATTCTAGTATTCTTAAATACGCCGACGATATAGGGATTCTCACCAGTTCACGAAACCCACAATGCTATAGATAAACTTCAGTTACAAGTTAACCTAATTAATAAATACTGCAATGACTGGAAGATCAATTTAAATGCACAAAATGCTGTGTTGGTCGCTATCGAAGATATAGAAAAAATTTTCCAGTTAACTATAACATCAGTATTGATAATTCATCCGTTCCTGTGGCGCTAATTCATACAAGTATCTTGGAGTATATGTCGAAAAAGCGCTAAATTTCAAAGACCACTTTCAATATATTACAAATAAAGCAAATGCTGCCTTTATGGCCCTTTACTACCTGATCATCAAAATTAAATTTACGTACCAAAAGAACCATCTACATTTCCCTTATTCAATCAATTATCCTGACGCAGTTCCGGCCTGGGCCACTGCCAGTAAATCTGAATGTCAGAAAATTAATGTTCTTCAAACCAAGATCCCGAGAAGCATAACGAACGTACCTTGGTTTGAGAGGAATTCACAAGCCTACAAGGACTTAGATATCTTACCCGTCTATGATCGAATCCTCCTTACAGCCCACTGATCCCACTGAAGACCATGTTGTGACAAGACCACGAACTACATCATAAAGCGTTATGGTGGTAGTGTTTACTGTGCATATTTTAGTTTTCATCTTATTTAATTTTTCATCTTTATTCAAGACTTATTTTACTCACCTGTGCTTATAATCTTACGAAGATAGAACTTTGATATCTGACAAAGCTTATGGATTTCGTACACATTTACTTATTAACTTATATTTTACTATTTAATCAAGACGTTTCGTATTTTCTGTTATTACAAAGATAGGATTTTGTTATTTTAAATTGCGTAGTGTGTTAAAACTGTGTTAAAAACCTAGTTCGTGGTCTCAGGACTTCCCTCCATCGATATTGGCTAACATACATCATGTAATGTCCACGCCTTAAACTCTCAGAAATTATTTTTCCTGCATTTATTCTTAACATTCATTTGTGTTATAGAAGATTGAGGACTGATTTAACTCTTCAAACTTACAATTATTATCGTTCTAAAGACTTTTATAATGTTTTTAATTGCAATTTACTGTTACAATTGCTTAATTTCAATTGCACTAATCACGCCACGGATGATGCTTTCTTATCTACTGCTCCTGATGCTAAGATTATTGCCTCTAATAATTGCTATCTACTGAGTACGCTCATGTTTCTGAACTCGCCCTCGGGTGTGGTGTATTTTAATACACCTTTTATCAAAAATTTTATTTACTAATGGCCTATGGTTTTAAGATTAACGTACTGGTAAGAACTCTTATTAGTTCACGCCAGACGCATAGATATGATCCTAGATCCTATCCTAAACTTTTCATTGCGTTTAACTGAATTTTTTTGCTCCAGCTTCTTCTTAATGAGCCAAATTAAAACTTCGCTCCTAAAAATAATCTAGCTTTGCTTAGCTAGCTCTATACATCCGTATGACTAACACAAAATTACAAAAAATTATATAGAAACCATTTCATCTGAAAAAATGCTAATGAATCATGAAATTTTAAGAATTTCTGGAATCTCTAAGCGCATATTAATTATGCACTGTAAGTAATACTTAAATAATGCTATTTTGTACTATTTTTGCAATAAATACTTTCTATTTAAAATATTTTATTATACCAGAAAATATATATATATATTTAAGGAATAGATTTATATAAATATTTAAAGTATGGGTCTTCTGTAATCAGTGTTGCAGGAAAATAAAAATTATTGACAAAATTTTTGTTTAAAATGAATAATTTTATGACATCCTGAAAGACAAGATAATTTTTCTAAATGTAACTTAAGTAACACATGCTTTACAGCATACTAGAAACACAAGTACTAGTGCAGCACTAGAGAAGCACTAGTATTGTAGGCTGATATGCACGCTTTTGACTTCATGTATAACGAACGCACTTTATAACAAGTGATGGGAACGCTATGAAAAGTACCATTTTGTAGGTTGAAATCTACTTAAGAACACGGTTGTAACACACACTATTCTAACACATCATGTAGAATAGGGCGGCCAAATGCTGACCCACGGGACGCATGCGATCTTTCAAATTGCTTACTGGAGTTCGTTATGAAATCCTAAGCAACGACATTTTCATCTTTTTCTTAGCACATTTAGAAAGCAAACTACCAAAAGCAGCAGCGCGAATACATAGGTAGTACTATTACAGTATATATACGCATGACAAAATTAGCCATAAACTTAAGCTGAGAATACTAGATGCGTTAGAAAGCATGTGATCTGACGAAGAACATAGTCGTACTATTTCTAGCAGATTTAAATTAGAAATTAAACAATGAAATATGAATATTGCTAAGATAAAATGTCTGATTAGAAAAGGAATTCAAGATAAATTTTTCATTTAAAATTTTCATTTTCATTTAAAATGAAACAGCACACATGTCAGTCATTGATAACCAGTAGAAATAGATCCCGTTATTGGAGTATATGTAATAGTTTAATTATAATGCTTTAAAAAATTTCTTCTGGTAAGGGTGTTTACTCTCTTTCAGCGTGTTCTGCAAACAACAGGTGCACTGCCCTCATGATACACTAATAACAGCAATTTGAACTCGTGTGAAAAGTATACTCCTGGTGTTCTACACCAGCAGTAGCAAATATTTGTTAGGATTAGGCATATTTTATAATACGTTTTGAAAACAATCACACTCAGACACGGTTTCACTTAAATGGCCGAAAAAGAAGTTAAACGATAATTAACTAAAAAATTTTTTTTGTGCATGGTACATTTGTTACCGGCAAAGTATGAAATCGGGTATTCTGTAGAATACCAAAAACGGCTGGCAATGTATGAAATGATTAAACATTTTACACAGTGACTAGGCATTCTATACAATGCTAAATGACAAACCGGCAAACTATGACATACATCTCCATATTATGTACAATATATCTACATTTCCATATTATGCCTCGGGAAATTAACTAATAATTCGTGCTGTAATGAGAGTGACAGAGGATAGTTTCTACCGACTTGGAACTTCTGAAAGTATTTTAGAATAGTTATGTACGAGATCATAATTCATTTTATGTTCCAAGAACTTGCTTAGTGTCGAAGATATTCCTGACCACGAAATTCCTCTCTGGTCAAGTGCAGTTGCTCAATCCAGTGGATGTGGTCATCAAGTGTATGTGTAAGAAAAAAAGTAATGAAATGAATTCAAAATGTCATTCAAGCCTACAATATTGCAACAAATAGCTTAATTTTAATTTCTTATTTTTATACGAAAATTTTGTTGTCTTTATTAAGAAAGACATAAATTTTGTTAAAAAGCTTTTTAAAAGCCCTCTTTCATTATTTTTTCAAAATAATGTTGTATTTAAGAGGAATGGACGCCTGTTAAATAATAACCTTATCATGATCTTTCTTTCATATTTTGCTTAAACAACATTTGTCATTCTGTACAATGCCTACGTATTATATACAATGTCTAGTTAAAGTACATAATAATTCTCTTATTTCATACTTTGTCTCAAAACGTTAAGCGCTCTATAAACTGCCTAGGTATTCTTTACACATTTCATACATTGGCGTTTCTTACATTGCCAGTAGCATATATAAAGTTTATTTGGTACTTGAAAAAAATTTTTTCTTACAGTACTGAGGCCAGGAATAAATTTTATCTTGAATATTATACTGGAAATTTCATATAATTTCAATTTTTGATGCATACAAAAACTAAACAAATAAATAAAAATAATATAAGTATAAATAAACTGCAATATCGAAAATTTCACATTATTGTCTAACAGTTCGAAGAGTTTACCATCAAAGTTTCAAAAAATAAAAAAAATTACATTTAAAAATCTAAAAAAAAAATTATACATTTTTGAAAAATGCATTTTTGCAACTTTTAAAAAGTTCGTGGTTTTTATAATTTAAAATTTTTATTCAAAACTTCATGGACAGTTTACAGTATATTTCTTAAAACAATTTGAAGTTAAGCATTTACGATTAGTCAAAATCCTTCAGAAATTTAAAAAAAAATCAGACATTTACTATTTGCTGTCAAAAATGAATTACCTCAATGTAAAGTAACTCCACATTAAAAATGTTTGCACTTATTTATTGAGGAAAGATTTAATTCCTTGCGAATTAGGTTTGCAATAACTATTTTTACACGAGCAACAGCACGAGTCCAAATGAATGATAAAAATAAATAAATAAACGTTTCTTAGATGTGTTTAAAGGGAACGAAAAGGAAAAGGAAGATTTCAAGTTGGGAAAAGGGAGTGTTACATTTAAGTGATTTTACGCTAATTTTACTTGTTAAACTGCTAAAATCTTATATTTTAAATAACATACATTTTTACCCGTAAGAAGTTATACGGTTCCTTTGGAACGAATTTTAAAGCGCCAGTAAATATGCTTTTGTTTTAAAATTACTTGTTAGCCCAAAGGGCGTTAACCCAAAAGGGCAATTAATTTCGTTTTGGCATTTTCCCCCGATTAACTTTCTGCGTTGATTCACTTTTCAAACTGTTGCCACAAAATATTGCAGCCCTGTATTATGTTTAAAGAAATTAAATAATGAAGTATCTGCGTAAATGTATGTATGCTTCTCGCATTGTGATAAAACAACGGTATCAAATTTTGAATAACGTAATCCTCCTTCGAATATAGGCATCTGGGAGCCCAGATTTGGAACTTGTTTTATTATCGATTTCATATTTTGTAACACTTTAAGGAATTTTTGACTAACAAATTCAACGATTTTAAAGCGATCAATGGCAACACTGTGCGAAGAAAAAAAACATTTTTATCTCCAGCTCACGAGATTGTGTATCGGAAATTCTAAAGATACGCTCATTTTAAAATTATTCTGCGATATTACTGTTGAATTGAATTTTATAGTTTAAGTGCTAAGAACATGCTACTTAATAAATATCGGTAACACAGAAAACGTTAATAAAACGCCCCTGTGGGCGTAATGTAAAATCTGAAAGCTTTCAGATTTTTTTTATTATTATTATTTTCATATTTCCGTCTTCTTATTCAAATAATTTTTAAAAACACATACTTTCCACATTTTTAAAGTCAGTAAGCATTTTCTACATATTATTTTAAGAACGTTTTCACAATAATTAGCCTAGATAGACTTTTAAAAATACATAAAAAAATAGAACATTTTATAGTTGAATACATTTAATTTTGTAGCATTACCCATTTTATGAAATTTGTTATAACGTTTCAATAAATATTACAATAAAATGAATGATTAAAATTTATTTCCTTGACATCCATCATTTGGACGAACATCAGTCTCAAATCAAGAAGAAAGAATTTAATAGAACTCCATAAAAGGCTATTTTTCTGCTATCAGCGGGTGTCTGCGTTAAGAAAGTAGAAACGTGACTTTACTTTATGTTAAAACTATTTCACCACCTGTATTTTCAGAAATGCGTCAGTCGTTAGAATGTATTAACATTGTCGTGCCCAGATTATTTGCGAAAAATTTTACGGAATAATTTTTTGTTAAAGTAGTCGAATGAAGTTTAGTTTTGGTAAGAAATACGGTATATTTTCTGAAAAATTACATCTTAATAGATTTAAATTCATCTCTAATTGTACTTTATTTATTGTGGAATGAAACGGTTTCTGTTAACTTCAGTGAGGACATATAATTTCTTGGTCTTAATTAGTTTCTTCGCAGCAGAAACGAAGAAGCTGACCGCGGAAAATTAAATTATAAAGAAGTAAGAAAATCAACCATACAGAGGATGTTTACATATTTCAGAATGATTTCGGGGCAGTTTAATTAATATTTAATATGCAAAAAGTGTTTTTTTAAATGCTCGATCTGATAGCCTTTTTTCTCAACTAGACGTCTGCATTGTGGTTTCCATGCCAGAAGAGGTTTTCATAAAATTTCTAGAGCTATTAATTTCTCTTCCTTTTCCACTACTTTCCAGAATCTGTTAATTCTTAGATTTGCGCTTAGAAAAAGTCCTTTTTACAGGCCAAAGACACAATCGTCCATAAGTCAGGGGACTTTGCAACAATACGTTGAAAATGGATACCAGAATTACAACTGGATTATCAATAACCGCATACCGATTTTGACAGCCATGGAAGTTCTATAATTTAAAAACCTGAAATGCTAAGACTTCGACAATCTGTATACTATACTACCATTAAACGAAATATTTAATAGTTTCTTAACACTACCTACGTTATTTCCAGAGATCCTTAAGGTAATGTCCAAGAAAACTGGTCCATTTACCTTCAAATTGTGCTATTTCACAACTGCATTAAATTTAATAATTCTATTTACAAACAGGTTAACGGTATCCATATGGGGTCTAATTCATCTTCGGAACTATGTAACATATACCCCTTTTCTAAAGAATATCAGTTCCAAAAAGCGCTGAATAAAGACCAACTGATTTATATTTCGAATATTATCAGACATGTTGATGACACCTTAACAGTACTTAATTTTGAGAAAATCCGAGAAACTGATATTTATCCACCTTGCCTAAAGTTAACAAAGCTAAGCTTCAACAAGAAAATATCAGTTTCTTAGGTTTAGAAATTCTAGAATAAAAAAACTATGATAATAGAAGAGAAATATATATGATAAAAGAAGAGAATTTAATTTCAATACCGTCAAATTAATTAAATGTCATTCCAACATATCTAAAAAAGTATTACTTAATACTATTAACACTCAACTAATTATAATCAAAAAACGATGTTAATTGTTTTCAAGGAGTTCGACTATTAAATCTTTTTATAGAAAAGAGAACTTCCAAATTTAAATTTTGCCAAACGTTAAAAAATGCCGGCATTTACTACAAATTTTAAATTATATGTTCACAGAGATAGGATCATTTTGCCCTCAGCCGAGAGGCGGGTTAAGTAGAATGGCTAATACAAATAATTTATAGTTCATATTTAATTAATATTTTGTAAAATATAACGTCTAGATGTACTTAATCTCTTGTAAAATGTATATACACTTTCTAAGTTTTTGGTTATAGAAAAACCAATTTTGGCAGCTTTCTTATTATTAATGAAGGGCCAATTTTTTTGAAGACGTATTGCCGCTCGTTTACGTAAAGACTTTAATCTTTTTTTTACTTGCTGTTTTTTTCATTATTTTCTCTTCTTTTAGCCAAAATTAGTTTAAATCGAAGTTTAACGTTTAAGCTTTAACGTTTTAACTTAAATTGGTCGCCATTTTGTCTTCAAAACAGCTTTGCATGATCCTCTGGAAGCTATACCACACGAATGGATTGAGAACATTTAGCCAAGAGCTGGCTAAAGGCACAGTTTTTTTCCTTTCGACGAGTGCTTCTCATTTATCCTTTTTCTACGCTTGTGTAAATTTTTCGTGATGGAAACACTCGTGAGACAAACGATATGGGCTACAATAGTAAGTTCTTTTTCAGCATGTAATATTTCATTTTCCAAACTTGGTTTAAAATTGTAGCATGAAAAAGATTAAAATTTCCTTTTCTTATCACAAGTAAAAATTTTTAAAGTTAAATTAGAATAGCACACGCTTTTTTTAATTGTAAGTTTGTCTACCCGTAAATGTTCCATAACTGATATAAATAACTTTTTCGGAATTTCTATATACAGTTTTACTAGTCTGTCTTTCAATGTACTATATTTTTGAAATTTACATGTTTTAATTTTATTTTGTTTATTTTGCACATTTTTGCTTTTATTTTTACTGTACTCTTAATTCAAACAGTGAGGATAACATGTCGGCGAAGCTCTTCAACAATGTAAGACTAGCTGGGAAGTAATATTTCAAAAAGGAAATTAATTTACAACGGTTTAGAGTCTTACAGTGTCAAGAGGAACGAAACATGTTATTCAGCACTCATTAATGAACCCGGTTTAATGTTTTATATACTTACCCCTTGGCAAGTTCTGTTTGAAACAGTAAATAGTAGTGATTAATTTATGATTTTTTAATTTATTATTTTTTCATAGCTTCTTTAACTTTAATAATTACACCACTATTTTAACAAGTTTTATTTTTCCGTTCGAAAAGCTTAGGCTGTCGTCTTTGACTGCTCTAAATTTTCACTTTTATTTTCATGACGTCTTAATATTCCCCACCTTACATCTTTTTCTTCAGATAAAATAATCAAAATTTCTCTTCCTTTTGAACTCAGTCTTGAAAAGATCTATATGCAATACCTGTATAAGTCTTCATTTTTTTTCACGGAATGCAATGGTACCTTTCGAAGTATGACATCTGCTTTGCCTTGGTTAAGTTTCACTTAAAACGTCATTCGGATTAAGAAAGGGAGGTTCTTTCGTAAATATCGGACGTAAATTTTTTTTTTTTTGATAGTACATTAGTTTTAACATTTTTTCCATCCTTCTTACTTTTAATTCCCCATTGTAAACGAATCCTGGCCCTAATAAAACTTACACAGCTACTGATGTGATGAAACCATGGCCATCTCAACAATGAATTCTAAATTTAGAATTAATATACCACATAACTGGGCATTCTATTTAGTATTTACTACCTCTGTACTCTAACTCCAGACTTTTTTCTTTTGTACGCTTTGTCATTTTTTTTATTCATTAATTTTTTTTAATTAGTTGAAAAATCTTTTTTTTCCTCTACATAGAATTTTTATATATACAAGATTTATTAAAATGTTCAGTTTTTTCCCCTCGCCATGATGTTCCAGATATGCTTCTAAAGACGTTTGAGCATTTAATACTGTAAATAATGTTTTTTTTTTCCTCAAGATTTTACAAGATGATCCATCGGCACTCAAAGAAATGGCGTTCCTTTTTTTTTCCTCAGGATGATCCAGCAACATCCAAAACATCTAAAGGAATGTATTTTTTTTTCTTTTTCTTAATTACTCATTTTAAATTTTGCTGTAAATTTTTAAACTCCATCATCGCCAGGAGGGCCTGTCGCATCAGTACGCCCGAGTGTGAGTATCAGGAGTGCGACAACACAACACGACCAGAATGATGATGGGATAGAAGATGTATGTGGACGATCGAGTTAAGACGCCATGAGAAAATGATGATAACTACCTTTTTCATTTGTCATTTTTTGGATCAGTAGATATCATCCAAATGTAACAGTATTCTCTTCATCAATAATTTAATTAAATAATTTAGTTATCTAGAGATGTTTTGTCCGTCTGCTAATACCTTAGACAACGCCGAGTTTACATTTATATATATTTTAGGATCTAATTAGATAGAGATGAATTCTCTAGTTTTTGAAAGATAGTCAATTTGATTTTATATTCGAAAAAGCGATAAAAATGCAGATGATTCGGCGCCATATAGATCAATGTGTTTTTGTAAAAATCAAACCAAACTCACCGAAATAAAAGAAATAAATTACGTGTTAGTGCAACTTCAATGGATGCGAACTCAGATTTGACTAGGTATGGAGACCATCTGTACATGTTAGTGCAACTTCAGTGGATGCGAAGTCAGATTTGACTAGGTATGGAGACCTTCTGTATGTGTTAGTGCAACTTCAATGGATGCGAAGTCAGATTTGACTAGGTATGGAGACCATCTGTACATGTTAGTGCAACTTCAATGGATGCGAAGTCAGATTTGAGTAGGTATGGAGACCTTCTGTACGTGTTAGTGCAACTTCAATGGATGCGAACTCAGATTTGACTAGGTATGGAGACCATCTGTACATGTTAGTGCAACTTCAGTGGATGCGAAGTCAGATTTGACTAGTTATGGAGACCTTCTGTACGTGTTAGTGCAACTTCAATGGATGCGAAGTCAGATTTGACTAGGTATGGAGACCATCTGTATTGATGAGATTAAAAGCGTTAAACTGTCCAAGGAATATTAATGAAGTGATCAAACACTATTTGTCGGTTTGGAGCGTACTCTGAATCATAAAGAAGCATTTCTATTGTAAAATAATAAGTACTTGCACCAATTTCGTACAAATGTTATTGAATTACCATCTTGTACCAATATTATGCCCTTTCTGGAAATTTCATTCTCCTGATGAGGAGGGACCTGTAGCTGCCCTCGAAATCGATTGAGTGTTTTAATAAATGTACGCCAAATACAAGGTTGATTCAGCGATTTTGATTGTCACATTGAAGTGTTTCTCTTCTATTCTATTATGGAATATTATTATGGATTCTACTTTAAAAGTCGAATTTGAAGAGAGTTAAATTCGTTGAAGTTTATACTGGTATCTTTCGTTTATTGCATTTGATAGAAATAAAATATAAATTCAAGACAAAGTGTTTGTAAAAAAGATTCATGATTAGAGCCCTTCATAAGCATAGGTTTAGCATCTTTAAAATTCAATTTCTAATTTTCCTTAAAGATGCTGCAATTAGAATACCGAGATTGCATTTAAGTAATATCCCTATGAAAACCTGTTTCACTATTGGATATTTGGAATTTATCATCGACGTCTCATAAAATGAAAGAATAACATTTTAAACTACTACCGAGATGGGAAAGTGGTTAGTGACTATGACTGAATTACAGAAGTACCCAAGTTAGAATCCCTGAGAAGATATGGATGTAATTTGTCGTCTCTTCATAGAAGGCAACAATGGCACGCCTGTTAGGTACCTGCATAATAAAGAGACCACCGTTTCCTATTGTACTCAATAGCTATCCTGTTTATTATAAGAAATAGCTAAAGAAATTAGCAGGTTAACGTAAATACAAAACCTGGCTTTATTATTTAGCCAAGGCATATAAAATCGTACCTAGAGAACTTTTACAAGTTCTTTCGGGTGTGTTCCGTGTCTCGCAACGAAGACTAGTTCTGAAAAATAAAACAATAAAGAACGTCTATCCGACGTTATTTCGCTAACTCCTAAAAATGATGAGATAGTACGACACGTAACAGTCACAGTTTAATTACATAAAAACCTACATTAAACATGCAAGCATTTTTTTATTACATCTAGTTACTAAAAAAACTACATCTTGTTGCTATAGACTATAGCAAGATATTAAACGTAACAATTCATCACGCGACGTCAGTTTTTAACTCGTGCGGTCTGGCGAGTGAAATCATGCCATTGTTTACTTATCCCCCCCCTTGAGTTGCTACATAACTGCTCAAAATAATTACTAAAATTCAGTCTTTCTGGTTTCTTGACAGCGCGACCAGATTACAATCTTAGGAGACTTTCTGGAGTTGTCATCATCTGGATCCGGCGAATGTGCTGGTCAGTCACTTGAAGAAGAAATCTTTCTATGAACAGGTTCCACGGGCAAGTCTTGACTGCGAATCTCTGGAAATAATTCAATAAGTCTAAGCGCTTTTTCAAATTCTCTCCTGATAGGACGTTGTTGCTAACTTGTATATGATATATCCTAGGATTTTGTCAGTGCTTTTGGATAACTTGAAGTAGATATTCCTTTCTATAGCATAATCTTAAATCTTCGATCAACTTATCACGATACTTTATTCTTTCCGCAAACCGAATTCTTTTTCTTTTTTCCGCAAACCGTTAGCATCAACTCTGTCGATATTTGCAATGTATGAATTCGTTTTGCCGATTAAGAACATAGCTAGAGTTGATGGATTGAGAACTTTCATGCCTTCTAATAAATATGCTAAAGTTGAGGAATTTATGGCTATTTCACAATCATATATTATTGTCACTAACTCTTTATAAACTGTGGCAGCTTTTGTTTAAAAGTGTTCTGAGGAGCTCTTTAGCAATTCTAACAAGTCTTTCCCACCAGCATGCCATGGGAGGAAGAAGCTTCCAAATAATACGTTAAACCTCAGTTGATCGACTTATTTTCTCCCAGTCCATTTCTTTTAAATAATTGCAAGCATATTTATTTATAGATACAAATTAACAATCTACATTGCTCTCACAGTTTCTTGAATTAAAACACCCACGAAACATAATTTTCAATAAATGTTTGTTGTTCTTTCACATTTGACACACTTGTGACACAGTTGCCTATATATAACGAAAATTTGGATTTTTGAGTAAATTCTGATTCAAATGGTATATTATCCAGCAAATGCGAAATTGAGGCTGCAAACAGAAATGGGTTTAACGTGACACCACTCTACAATGTCTCTACAATGTCTACACTACTCTACAATGTCTGTAGACGACTTCCTCATTTTCAGAAGGACCGAAAAATCGAAAGAAATCTCGATATTCAGGCACTATAGCCAACTGTAAAAATGCATTTTCTATATAAGCTAAAGTCCAATCGGATAACTTCGAAATCTATCAACAACATCAGGAATGAGCTCTATATTAAATTAGACCCTTTATATAACAAATCATTTAAAGAACATTTTCCACTCTCTCTAGCAGATACTTCAAATACAGTTCTTATTTTTGTTGTTGTGCTATCGCTTTAAAAAAAAATCGGAGGAATAAAAAATGACCACTTTCTGTATCATCTGTAACCTTTTCTATAATATCCAATTTCTCCCGCTTCTGAAATACATGTGTTGCATAATATTTATTTTTACCGACATCACTAAAATTGCATTCCATGGAATAGCAACAGTCATTCTTTGTTTAAATGTTTTTCTTACAACGTAGCCTTTGATGCTCTGCTTTATGTGCAGTTTTAGTTGATTAAAGTTTCATTTCAGCTTCTTAAAGAAAGTGATTTACTATATTTACAACAATTTAATCAACTAATAGGTATTTATACTTCATTTGTTTGCAAAATGGAAACCATTTTGAAACCAGAATTTGATGTTGACCTTATATGTGTTAGAACATAATTGAAATGGAAACACTGGAAAAGAACTTTTTCAAATTTTCTCACACTAGTGAAGAAAGCAACTGAAGAAAGAAAACTACAGCTGCTATGGAATTTAGTATCTGCAAGTGTTTATCAATATACCACTGCGTTCTTACGGGTTCGTAATGAATTGAATTCACAAGTCGATGAATGTTACTAAAATTTATTCTTTTCACAAGAAATAAAAAAAAATACTGAAATATTTCCTCAAAGATATTCCTACAATATCACAATATCTCAAACGTTAAATAGAACTCAATTCAAAACAGAGAACCTAATTCGACTCACAGCGAGTTCTCTACAATCAAAAGCAGCACTAATTAAACAACTACAGTTCGCATAACAACAACAACAACAACTGAGCTGAGATGCTTTAATCTGGCTTTTATAACCTTTTTAATCATTCACGAGAATATTCTCGTAAAATTTATTTCCTCTATTCTTCTGGATAGCAACAGCAATTACGAGATATCTATTTATTAAATGTTAAATGCACGCGCTCTTGTAATTTTACTTTTCCGGCGTAGCTTTCTTTTACCTTTCTCTATCCCTGAGACAGGCGGTGCCTTCAGAAACTTGGCTTTGATGTTCGGGAAAAACCGCAAATCTTTATTTTGTGTGTCAGGATGAATTTTTTGCAGATCCGTCTCACCATTCTTAGAACTGCATAAGGAGAGCCGCCGTGTAAGTTCGTTTTATTGCTGGTATAATTGGTGTAAATCGGATAATCAATTTAATCAATTTTTTGGGGAGTTTTAAAATTAAGTTTGAATGCCAAAATATGATCACCGCCGCCTAGAGCCCAATACATTCTCGCCGACCGCCTGCCGTCGAGAACAAGCTCATCGCCCCTTAGCATCCTACCGCTGCCCCTTGGAGGGCGGTACCGCCCCCGTTGAGAACCAATGCTATACAACGTTTGAAGTTAATGGTAAACTATATCAGTTTCTAAGTGTTCAATTTTTAGTAACAAATGGAGTAGCTTGTTTCCAAACAACTGATGAAATAATTTCAAATAAAAAATCATCAGGAACCTTTCTCTATCTTGACGATATAACTATAAGTTGCAGGAATAAAGCTGGACATAGTAATACCTTACACAGATTTATGGCTCCTTAAGTATAACCTAACCCTGTGGAGCCATTAGGTATTTTTGAAGCAGGAGACATGTAAAATGACAATGCTCTCGCCGGGACTCGAACCACAGACCTCTCGAATAGGCGTCAAGCGTGCTGACCGCTACACCACAATGGCATGCGAAGAAGGCCGGAGAAATACCTTATAACCTTGGATCAGGAAAAATGCATATTTTCCACGAAATCTAGAAAATTGTTGGGCTACTCTACGGCTAATAATATTGTTACGGATTTCGTATTTATTTAGCTGTTTATTTAAAATTGTAATTAAAATTGTTTTATTTTCCCGTGCAACGTAGACGAATTTGAAGAGAAAGCTACGTCGGAAAAGCAAAAATACAAGAACGCGTGCATTTTAATAAATAAATATCTCCTCATTACTGTTGCCATCGAGAAAATAGATTTTACCAGAATGTTCTCGTGAATAACTAAAAAGCTTATGAAAGCCGAATTAAAACACGCCAGCTCAGTTGTTGTTTTAAGCGAACTGTATTGTTTACTTAATGCTTTATTGATTGTAGCGAATTCGCTGAGAGATAGAATTAGTTTCTCTGTTTTGAATTCAGTTCTGTTTAACGTTCGAGATATTGTGATATTGTACGAATATCTCTGAGGAAATATGTCAGCCTTTTGTTTTATTTCTTGTGAAAAGAATAAATAGTATTAACTTTTAAACGACTTTTGAATTCAATCCATTACGAACCCGTACGCACGCAACAATTTTGATGTCAGAAGTGTGGGATTTGAATGCCATTCACTAGAGCAATGGAAGAACAATTGAGATAGCTCGTGGCTGCCATTGCTGCATTCCAAGAAAAGATGGTAGGAGCCGTCCACTCGGTAAAATAGGAGATGAAAGCAGGTCAAGAAAAGATGGAAGCTGGTCCAAAAAAGAAAGATGGAAGCAGGTCAAGAATTCGTTAAAGAAGAGATGAGAGCAGTTCAAGAAAATATGGGAGAATCTGTTAAGGAAGAAATGAAAGCTGTTAAAGACAAGGCTGAAGCAGGTCAAGAGAAAAGGAAAAGAGAAATTACCTGCGTAACAGAAAATAATTTCGAGGCTATGGAAAGCAGAACTGACGCTGTTGAAAATAAAGTTGGACACATTGAAAAAAGAGTTTCTTCTGTAAAGTACAAATAGAAGAAAACGTTGATGCTGTAAAAGAACAAATAGAACGAAGAGTTTTTGCTGTGGAGCAACGAATCGAAGGAAGAATTTCTGTCGTACAATAGCAAATCAAACAACAAATTCATAACAGGGTTTCTGCAGCTGCCAAAGAAGTTGATAATTTAAAGAGATTCGTAGCGGCGGCAGGAAGCAATTCGGATGTTTTTCAGTTTTTACCCATGCCTGCTCGTTCCTCGCTGAAGCTATGCACGTATGATGGGAAGACCTCGTGGCAGGTAAATAAGACACAATTTTCTATAGTGGCGGATGCGAATGGATGGGATTCCCAAGCTAAGGCGTGTCACCTCGCCGCTTCTCCGAGAGCAGACACAGCGGATATCTTTCAGACTCTTCAGACGTCAAAATTTCCTTTTAGAAACTAAATTCCTACTTCTAGCAGTAAAACAATCTTTGGTAGGATGTATTTTCTCACGAATAAGGCAACTGAAATTTCGCTTACCTAACTGCCGTAAGAGGTGCTTACCAAAGCTGCTGCAGTAGAGGGCTCAGCGGACGGTTTATCAACATACACTTTTTTCTTAATAACTGAATTAGCACTAAAAGTTGAATGCGCAAGTTCAATCATTTCTTCAATTTAAAGTCTTATCTCATAGAATTCATCAGTTTTTCTAAGGAACGTTCTTCTAATTCATTTGTTTTGCCTAAATTTCTTCTTCTTTCCCAAGCAATCAGAATTTCTTCGTGCAAGCATGATTCCACTAAAGGGGTTAAAACGTCGCCATATTTTTCTTGTGCTCTTCCCAGACTCGTAATTTTTCATAATAATTCATCATACAACGCCGATAGGTCTACCTTTAAACTTCCAGACACAGCGTTTTTCATGATCATACTCAATAGATCTCGCATGGAAATTTGAACAATTAAATCCTCTTATCCGAACTGTTCTGGAGTTGACTGATCACTTTTGGATAAGTCACGGCCGTAGCTGAGAAACTTTGGGTCACTCCGGATGATTTTGAATTCGGGATTACTATTTGAAGCAAATGCTGAAATTTATCCTTTTCAGGAATACTCTCATCTTCATGAATCTTGAAAAATTGACTCCAAAAAGTGAAATATTTTTTTGCATCACCACTAAATTTTTTCCGTTCAATCTGCGGGAACTTCCCTTTTTCAGAAATAGTTTCTCCAGATGATTTAACACTTGATACGGGTTTCTTGCTCGATAATTGTTCAGTTCTGGATCCCAGTTCCGAAAATTTATCACGATAAGTTTCCGTAAATTCAAAACTCTTCTCTTCAAATTCTTTTTCATTTACCTCACCTTTTAAAATAGCCGTAGACAGCTCTTTTTAACATTCTTCTAAATGTGTAATTTTACTCTTTAGCTGGGACTCCAAAAGTAAAATTACTTTCACATCGAGAACTTCTATAAGTAACTCATTTTCTATTTTAATCACACAGTATGTAAACGTTGCTCTCAACGGTTTTCTCTGGGTTTTCAAACGTGTCACATGCGTTATCTTTTATTAATTACTATCACTATTTACCGAAATCGCCCTGTTTATGGGCACCAAAATATTTAATGCTGCGAGTCTCGTAACGAAGGCTAGCTCTGAAAAACAACACAATAAAGAACGTCTATCAGGCATTACTTCAGCTCTTAAAATGAAGAGATACTACGACATATAACAAGACGCAATTTAATTACATGAAAACCTACATTAAAGATGAAAGCATTTTTCTGACTACATCTGGTCAAAGCTGTATGTATTTACATACAGCTTTGACAGCTTTGCATCTATAACGAAATTACATCCTTGTTGCTATATTCTAAAGATATCAAACTCAACAGTTTATCACGCGACGTGAGTCTTTACCTCGTGCTGTTTGGTGAGTGAAATGATGCCATTCGCAACAGGGTGTTTTGGTTATGTATTTAAGTCGAAATGAAAAAAAATTTATTTTTATTTTCAAAGAAGTGAAATGATTGCAGCCAAGATACTGGAATAAGAATTTGCGACAGAGATGATAGAATAATAAAGGGATTTCTGTAGCTAGCACAAAGTGAGGACTTCGAGTGCACACTAGTGATCCAAATGTTGAAGCATATGAAATTTCTGTAATGGTTCCAAAATTCAAGGCGGAGTAGGCGATGCGTTCTTGGTATTAGTCAGTGATGGTTAAAGGAAAAATTATATTAAAACTTAAATATGATTTCTCAGTTTTTCACGCCAAATTAGAACAAACAATAAAGGAAACTTTCAAATGGATAATCATTAATTTTCAAAATAGTTACATTATTAAAACTTTTAATTACAGTAAAAGAGTTCTGCAAATTCAGCATCTTAATAAAAATCGAATATATAGTATTTTAGACGTGAAAATTGCTTTCTCATTTGTTCTGTAAAAACCTGACATAAAATTATTCCGGATGCATTCGTAGTATTGAAATGGTTGATTCGATTGAGAAGCTTTTCTGAACACTTTCGTTTTAACCTCTTCAGAAAGAATCATGAAAGTACGGTTAGAAACATGTCTAAAAACGTGGCAGTGAACAATAACGGCGCGGTTTATCTAATACATTCTGCAACGAATTTAAATGTCACATCAAAGTTTCTACATGTAGTATCTCAAGGTATTCCTATGTAAATTCAGCACTCCATCTACCTAGAAAGGGAATTTATTGGAATAGTAAAATAAACAATGAATTAGCATCTCATTAGCAGTATTCAAGCTTCACCAAAACAAATCGAAAAGCAGTTTAATTTTACACTGTTTCCACATAGTTTTCTCTAAATCATTTTGCTTCTAAGAATTCTTTTCGCAAATTTTTTGCGTTGCCATCCAGAGCTAGAGAAAGGCATCTATTCAAAGCGGAACAGGCAATAATAATGGATGAATTGAGACACAGGAGATAAAGCATAAGATATGTTAACATAAGTTTCCAAGTTTTATGATCAGAATATATTTGGTTGAGGCTGTAATAAGATATGGAAAGTTTCCAAAATAGCTAAATCATTTCTTCAAAGTGAAAATAAGGTGTAAATGTAGAAATTTAAATGAAGAAGAGGGTATTAATCAATGTATTTTGGAATATCCAAGTACTTTGTAGAATATATATATATATATATATAAATATATATACTAAGCGGAAAGATTTCTTCAGTAATGTCTCTTCTTATAATAATAAATTGCTATTTATAGCTGCAAACTGTCCTATTGGTGCACTTAAATTAATGGAGTTCATTCCTAAGGTATATTATACCATTACAGACATGTAAAGCTGAATGATATTAGCTCTTGTTTGTAACTACAAACTTCCTATTGGTGCACTAGAATTAATGGAATTTATTACTAAGTCGGATGATGCTATTACTTACATGTAAAACTGAGGTATATTAGCTCCTAAACTTACTTTGTTCTAAAGCAATGCTTTAAAGAATTTGGTGCCTTACAAATTATAGCTTGTTAAATTATAAATAGTTTCTTGTAATTTGTTTTGTGGCATGTATTTTTATAGTAATAAGTTTTATTATGAATATTGTCATTTTCTATGTTATAAAAATCTAATATGCCTTTTCAGTGATGTCATTGCATTCCTCCCATCCCAAAGGACAAAGTTTGTCTTATTTATAGTGCCCTATTAGCTTTCCGTCTTGCATTTGTGCTAGATTTTAGAGGAACAGGCCTTAATTTTTCTTAGTCATTTATCTGGTTTTATCGAAATAGAACAGTTCATAGTGTCGAAAAATTGATGTATTGTACAATTAACACAGCTAAGGCATTGCGTTTTGAGTCCAACTGTATCACCTATCTAGCGCAGTTTCGTTAAAGAATCATAAGTCAAAACAACTATGAAATCTTTATTTAACAAGTAGGAGCTTTTCTTATTTTGAACGGAACAAAAATTAAATTAATAATCTTCACAGATATTTAAAATTGAAGATGTTAAGAAAGAACTTGCAGAATCTCTTCATATAGTCATAAATATTTTAAGGGTGAATCCTTTCTCACCAATACATAGCTTGATGGCCGTTCGTTTTATTCTTAGCAGTTTCATTAAGCAAATGCGACTAATTTATACTAATAAAAACTGCAGAGCAAAATTATTTTGCGCCAACTTATGCACGAAAAATATTGTATGTCTGAGGGCGAAGAAAAGATATTTTTCCCCATTTTGTTTACGGCAATTTATGGTATTACATTCATATTATCATAAATAAACTATGCGTATGTTGCTAAATTAGCATGCACTCTTCAAATGAGAAAAGAGAATTCTTTTCATGCAATCATCTGCAAATCTCTATCATCATAATTGAAGTTCCATTTATAAATATAACATGTTAATTTACTATATGACTTTTACACTGATTTTAGCCTTCAAAACCATGTTGCATTAAATTTTCAATTATTTAATATATAAGCTGTTATTTTAATGACTGGTCACTTATATTCTTGTGCACAGGAAAATCATTGAAGTATTATTTACTATTTTTAATGGGTTTTGTTAAATTAATTAGATTCTTAGTAAGCTATGTATTTCTATTGGATATAAGCTATGTATGTATGTATGTATGGAAGCACTGCCTAGGTCTAGCTCTACCTCTGAGGGCTTCCACTAGTACTGTAAGATAAAGGAAATTGATAAGATTAATATCTCCAGTTTTGTCGGTACGCCCTAAAGTAATGAGAGAATAAAATGGTGCCTAAGTCACAGTAACAGCTCTTTTTTGACTAGTTGATCTACCTTCAGAATATGCAAACCACATTGAAGGTCTTGAGTATCTTTCAGATGTGTAGTGAAAAGAAGTCTTCTGATCAAGACCTTTATCTCTCTATCCAGAGGAAGGATACAGGTGTGAAACAGGATTTTCACCAGTTTTAATTCAAATCATTATCGGTGCCGTTTGAGTTGTTAATATCGATATTCAGAATACCATTGCTGTGGTTGGAAATTTTGATAATTTCCTTGTACAGACACTTGTTCATTATAATGTTTTGAATGGATACCAGATCGGCATTTATGATCCCAGAATCCTGATGAAGAAACTCGTTGGTTGTTGACAAGTTACGTGATAGAATTTATGATACTATTCTTTCTAGTGACCAAAATGTCCTTTTTTTTGTTCTTTGATGTAGTTTAATACAGGACGTGAGTTTTCTTTGTGCCGCCGTTTTTATAGGCGCATCCTTTGACCATTCAACATGATTATTGGATAAATAAAACGAAATTCTGCCGCAAAAGTAAACGCAATTTATTCAACATGTTGAAAAGAATTTCAAATATTATACATATATTCAACAGTGCATCAGGAAAACCTTCTTTCTAGGAAGCATTTTCTATATTTTGAGTAGAAATTGACTCCTTCGAAGTATGTACCGAAAATTTCGTTACTTCACTTCTGCTTATACATTTATCCTTAAACTGCGACTTTGGATCCCTCAGAATTCGGAACTATTTCATGTAATGTTCGAAATCTTTATGTGCAGCCAAATGTATTCTGCCATTGCATGTATTGTCAATTCAATAGTCTAGGCGACAGCCCTCCGCAAAGTGGGGTATGCCGCCCAATCCGAATAGTAGTTAATGCCTTCCCCGTGCCGGTACTGCCGTACCAAAGGGGGTTCGAATCGAGTTCTCCGGGTTCGAATCCCGGAGAAGACATGGATGTTTGTAAATGAATACTGTCTCTGCGACGTGTGAACACTCTAAATATGCGGCGAGGTGAAAGTCCTCTTAATTAGTTGGTGGTAGGGAAAGAGGGGTGGGAGACTTTCGAACCAGCTTCCCTCGGAGAGTGCTCTCCATCAAAACTAGGGAGCGGAACAACAAAGTCGTACTGTCGCGATTGGGGTGCTCATGGGTTCAAGATTTTCAGATTGGATGACTCTAGAATTACTGATTACATTATAATGTATTTTCTTCCTTCTTTCAGTATGCCTTCGTGGCGCAGCGGCACGTAACACACTCGGCACATATTCGAAAGCCTCAGGTTCGAGGCTCGGCGAGAGGACTGAATGTTTTTCATATACCCTGCTTCAAAAAACCTAATGACTCTACATTGTTACTTCTTATTATTTTTTGCATACATGCTTCTGTTAGTGGAATATTCTATACGCACTACAAACGGAACTTGCATCGTGTCCACAAAAGTCGTTACTGAGCCTTTATTTTTGCGTTTGTTGGTCGTAGACATATACTTTTAATAACAAAAGTGATTTAATGACGCAGAGGATCATATTTTCATAGTTTTAAATTAAAAAGAAATATAAGCAGTACCCGAAACTGAAAATGTAACACCAAGGAAGAGGGGCCAGAAAGCGATGAAATTTGGCAAGCAGAGAGAGACAGTAACGAAAACAGTAACTAATCTTTACTTCGAAATGCTGTGCATAATACGAAGCGAGAACGACGTCGGTTCAGTAGGTTGGTTGGTGACGGGCGACGGGTACGTCTGATGTATAACATGAAAAAAATGGCATGTGTCCCGCGTCCTCCACTAACCAGAAACAACTCCCTGGGGCTTCAAGCGACCGCCTTAGGAGTTTGTTAGGATGTTAACAAGAGCATTTACATGGTCAGAAAAGGGCAGATTGCATTTGCTTTACTGTGTTGACATTTGTTGTTGCTATTTGCTATGGTTGTTATGCATATTCAAAATAAAATTCAAATAAAAACAGAAATGCAAAAATACAGTTACAAAATAACAGAATTAAAATACAGGCTCATGGCTATAAAACGTTGAAGTATTATGCACATACAGAAGAGGAAACGTTAAATAGATATACTGGAAACATTAGACTTCAATTTATTTGATTAGTGTTTGTAATAGAGTCTTATGTAAACTTTATGGGTTACTTATATGTCTGCGGATGTGGATCTACGTGCTGACTTAGTCAGAGTAACATACCTTGCTAATTTTGGTTAATGAAGAGAGTACAAATCTTGACCCATTCCCGCGAGTGTGTTGACAGCTTTGCAGATAGTACTTAATGCTAGTTTGTGCTTTATAAGAATCTTTATGGTGAAACAGTTATGAAGAGTCGTTATGTGTGAGGCCTCTAGTGGAATTCTGTGATAAGCTCTGGTAAAAGCAGGATAAATTCCTGCTAGCATCTTCTCTATTGTTGGTTTGAAGAGGGAGGTGATTTCCTGCTGTCAGATGGCATTCAAAAACGCAGTGGTCTGGGGAGCTTTCCGCTCCACAGACGCATATGCCCGTGGTTGTTATGCTGTATCAGTTGAAGTAGTTCGAGAATGAGCCGTGTCCCATAACATATACCGTGAGAGGAGCTATTGCACTGTTGCATTCGGTGCTGACTTTCGGCAAGTAGCTGTATGTACGTCTTACAGTTGTGCAGTGCGCCCAGTCGTCCTGCCAAAGGTTTATGTAAACTTGGTTAATAGTGTAAACGTGAGCCCGTAATAGGCCTTTGAGGTAGGAAGGAGGGGCTGGGATTGTGATTGGTTCAGCTTCTGGATCAATGCCCGCTTGCTTGGCCAAATTGTCAGCTGTGTCATTCCCTCATTTTCTGCATGTGTCTTGATTCATGTGAAGGAAAGATGTTTCTGTAGGTTGCGCTGTAATAGTTACTGTAATTTGATGATGAGAGACGACGTGTGGCTGTGATTTTCTAGGGCTAGAAGCGTTGACATACTGTCTGGGAAGATTTTCGTCCGTTCTATATTACTGTTGAAGAGGTAATGTACAGCCGCTGTAATTGCCTGCACCTCCGCCTGGAACACACTGTTGTTTAAGTCAAGGCGTCCTTTCCATATATGGATGATACTTCCTTCTTCATAGTGTGCAAAGGCGCTGCCTACTCCGTCTTCCTGTTTAGAGCCATCGGTATATATTTGCGTCTCTAGCCTCGAAACCTACGTCACTGAGAGTGGCTGAGTTGGTGAGATATTAATGCTCATTCCTGTGCCTTTACATGCGGGATGAGTGTGAAGAGGGTTGCCTAGGCTTTGGAACTGCAGAGGGCTGTATGTCATGTTGCCAAATGTTACATCTCTGAGGAAGTATATGATATTGATGCATACTGCCTCTAGTTATGCCTGTATGTGGAGTGGAAAGAACCCTGCAAGGATTGTTGCTGCTCTGGTGGCTGTAGTGCGGTACGCTTTGCAGAGGTTCAGGGCGAATGGTCGTTGAATAGATGTAAGTTGTTTGATCTTCCGTCATCCCATCGGTTGGCCCCATACGGCAGCAGCATACAAGGCTATTTTCTCAGCTATCGTATGGTAGAGGATCTTCTGAATATGATGATTCTGGGCCCAGTTTCTACCTTGGAAGCCCGTGCCTTTCTGGTTATTGCTGATTTTTTTGTTCCTTAGTTCTTGGATGTGAGGGATCCAGGTTAGTTTTTAATCCCAGATTACACCTAGATATTTTAGTTTTTGAACAATCTTTATGTTTGCTCCTCTAATTTAATGCAGGAGTGGCGCGTTGAATTCGTGCCTGTTCTGGGTATTATTAATATTGATGACTTTTCTGTAGAGTTTGTAAGTTGTAAGTTTCTGCAGATATTAGTGAAGAGTCAGCAGACTTCTGTGCAGTTTTTCTCAAGCTCCACGCGAGTGCGACCTTTGACAAGAAGAGTAGCGTCGTCTGCGTAGGCGATGTCACTTGTATGTAGTGTGCCAGTTTGCCTCCAATGCAGCGTTGAATGTTAAATTCCAGAGCATCGGTCCAGCAAACGAGCCTTGGGGACATGATCTTTTTTGCACTTGAAGGTGGTGTTGGTGGCTGTGAGGAGATTACGATTCTCTAGATAACTGCTGAAAACGCTGAAAAGGTTGGCTGGAAACTGTGTGTCTTAGAGGGCCTGCATGATCGCTGACCACCAGAGTGTATCAAACGCACTTTGGAGGTCAATGGGTATGAATGCTGTATGGAAACCTGTGGTGCTATTATGTTGAATTGTTTCGCGAATTTTGCAAAAAGCATGCGTAATGGACAGACCAGTGGGAAACCCATACTTCCTAGGGTTGAGATGATTCGTTCTAAGGAAATGATATTTTAGTATGTTCACAATTAATTTCTTGTAAATTTTTCCCAGGGCTGACAAAAGGCATATCGGGCGAAAACAGCGCTGATCTAGTGGGCTCTTGTTCTTGAGAAATAGGACTACTTGTCCTTTCTTGAATGGCTGCTGGAACACTTGGTTGTCAAACAACTGGTTAAAGAATTTGTGAAAGAAGGAGGGGAGTGCTTTGTAGGCGACTTTTATGATTTTATAGTGCAGGATGGTTGGTTGAAATGAAAGGGACACCCAATTATTCCTATGAGTAAAATAGGTTTTATTTCTGTGCTCCTCTATTTAGAGCTCCCCCCCCCCACTGAGTTGTGCGGCATTTATTGAAATTTGGTAATATACGTAAAGTGTACATAAGATTGTAGCGTACATAACAATATACATAAAATTTGTATGAATAATTTAGACATATATACATTGTAGTATAAAATTAGATTGAATAGACATTGCATTTAGATTGAATGGACCTTTGTATATTATATGGATTTTAAATTTTGATAATTGCCTAAATAAGTTTATTGGTATAAGTTCGTTGGTATAAGATCATTGTTCTATTTCTTACTGCATACGTTAAGTTTGTAGCTCTAGTTCTAGTTCATGTTGAGTTCATATATTTAATTCATAGGTTCATAAGTTGATAGGGTCAGTATTGCATTTCATATTCGAAACATTATCCAAATTGAACAGAGAATTGGAAAAAATTTCATAATCAACTGTTTCATCTTTGGGAATACAACAACCAAATTATATGCATTTAATATTGCCATGTTATCTTCATTCTGTAATGGTTCTTATGAAATAAAACTAGATTCAATAGATACTCTGTTGTTATCTGGAGTCTTCCAGGATGTCAGTCTAGATGAACGCATAGGAATGAACTCATTTAACATTTTCAGATCAGACGTATTTGTATTACCTTGAGACTTTTCTGGAATAATAAGTAGTAAATGCATGGCTTCAGTGTTTGTTTATTTGTTGTTGCTGATTTCTCAAGTCAAATTTAGATTCATCATTTGAACTGATAGTTTTGATTTCAAGTTTATTAGTTTCACTGCACTTAATGCTGCCTGCTTTATTATATGTAGCATCTACATCGTTTGCTTCTTCAGGTAATGAAATGACAGTACCAATATTGCTCCTTGGAGGTGTTGTTTTTGTTTCAAAACCAGTTTTATTAAATTCAGCATTGCATTTTACATTCGGAGAATTATTCGGACTGAACGCAAAACTGGAATTAATTTCATTATCAACTATTTCGTCCATGGGAATAACAACAGCAAAATTATCAGCAACTGTTGTTGCCATATTATCTTCATTCTGTAATAGATCTTCTGAAATGGTCGCAAATTCAGTACATACTCCGTTTTTATCCGAACTGTTCTTGGATGCCCATCTAGATGAACATCTAGGAATGATATCATTTAATACTTTCAGATCTAAAGCATTTGTGACACCGTGGCATTTTTCTGGAATTGCAGGAAGTGGTGAATGCATAGATAGTTTCAGTACTTTGTTTATCTGTGTAAGGTTTTAGTTAAACTAACAAAGTTTTATTTTGATTTGACTCTTTCTATCTCTTCTCATTTCAACTTCCCGTTAGAATAAGCGCGCGTTTCAGCTTTATGCTAATTTGAGGTGGAGCCAAGTAGTATTTAAACGAAAGGTAGAAACCTTTCAGTGTGTGAGAGCTTTTAGTCTCAGACCACTGTTACTCTATTCAACTTTCGCCTGACTAGCTAGCATTTAAATTATAAGCCGTAGCGCTGTACGTGATTATTTATTGAAGTAATTCTAAGTGCGTCAGTATTAGTTAAATCTTGCTACGCACCACTTAGTTTAGAGGCCAACCTCGCGTTATAGCTCTGAAGCATTGACTACTTAATTTCTATTTAGCTTTATTTTAAATTATTTGATTGTTCAAGTTAGAACCAAGTGCGGTCATTATTTTCTGTTATCCCTCCCGAGTTGGGAAGTGACAAGTGCGGTCTCTATTTTCTGTATCCCTCCCGAGTTGGGAAGTGGCTGTAAATAATTGTGGTTTAATAAAAGAGGATTTTAAATCCCTTTAAAGTGCAGTTCTTCCACCACTTAATCACAATATTCTACCACAGAACATAGCTGCATTCAGCTCCCTGTTCAAGATCAGGACTCAAGTACTTTCACGAAGTTGTTTGCCAAGAATATGCACCGAACTCTCAGTCCTGACATCTGTTGTTAATGATTGTTTTCAAGCTGCTCTTACAATGACTCTAGATAGTACGCAATATCGTTGTATAATTAGATTATATCGCTATATACATTTCTAGCTCTAATATTTATTATTTCTCATTGGTACGTGGGGCAATTGGGATTGAAATTAATTTTATTTATATAATTTGTTAGTTTACAACTAATACACTTGAGATTGCTGGCATTGCATTCTATAATAATATGGTCTCCTCCGCAAAAGAACAGTAATTCCTATATCTGCAGTCTTTAGAGGAATGTTTGAAGTTTTGACAGTTGTAGCACGTTCTAGCTCCAAAAAATTCTGTTATTTTGCGTCTTCTCCATCCGCTGTGCCTTGGTTCATTAAGATTTGGAATGCCAATGGAGTACAGTCTGTTTGATGGCTTGGTTTATTTTGTCGTTCAGCTTAAAGGAAGGTTTGGTTACCGAACTTCTAATTTGAAAGTTTTTAGTAATTAATTTCATTACTTCTTTTTCTGTAGTATTTTTAGGTAAATTGTTGATGGTACATTTGGTATTCTTTTCGTAGGAATTTTTAAAGTAATTAGGTGGTTGATTTTGTTATTACTTTTCAAAGCTGAGTGGATTTAATGAATGTCTTCTTTGGAAGAACAAGAGACTATTATTCCGCTTTTTTAATATGAGTAATTTTGTTGATTTCTGCTCCAATATTTTGGACTAGACCTTATATTTCTAATTTCTCTTGGAGTTCTGGCTTACTCATGTTTTCTTTGGGAAAAATTATTAGGATAGGTAGTTGATTGCATTTCGAAGTATTCATAGTTTTTAAAGCATCAGCATAGGATTTGTTTGTAGAATTATTTTCATGATCAGAGTAAGTTGATAAAGTAGACATTTTATCGTAGTTAATTGGTACGTCTTTTGACACAGTTTGCGCAGTAAAGCAGCTTTCATGATGATGCTTATTGTTTGTTGATTGGCTTGGATGGTGATCATAATTAGAACAGTTGAAGAATTTAGACCGCGAGAAGGTAAGTCTGTCTATATTAAGGTGTCTTTGTAGGTTGATTTCTTCTTTATGTATAGAAATTCCGTAAAATGATCGGGAATTTTCTTTATTTGCATTTGGAGCATAATTATTATCTATGAATGGGTTTAATGATCTTTTTTCATTGACTGAGTAGTCACAAAGTTCTTTATCATCTTGTGGTACATAAGAGCTCGGATTCACAACTATTTGTTTTAATGGTGGATTGTTGATTGAAGAGGTGGATGCGTCATTTAAATATAATGAGCTTGAACCAGTATCTGCATCAAAAAGATTTAGTTGAATAGATCCCAGTTTTTCAGTTGTATTGATATCTAGGGCACAGTCGTTTAAAAAGCTTGTAAGGATTTTAAGTTCAGCAACGTTTATTTTATTTTAAAACTTTTACATCTCTTAAATCATCTCTTATTTTCCACTTCCGGTCAGAATTGACGCGTGAATATGTTTATGCAAATTGTACTTGCTATCGCTTAAGTATTTAAGTTGTGGCTTTTTGCCAAGAGTAGAAAGAAGGAGAGGAAGCCCTCTTGCTACGAGTCTTCACGCGAGCTTGCCATCAGTTACTGTCCGCCTTTAAGGCCAGAAGTTTAACCCTCTTGAAAGTTAAAGATGGTTTGCAGTTTTCCGCAGTTTGCTTACTACCGACGTAGTAATTTAAAGAGCCAGTCTTAGTGCTAATAATCTGTGCAAAATATTAAAAGTTAGCTCTTATTTAAATTTTAGTTAGCAGTCTTATATTCTTTTACATTAAGACCAGAAGTGGTTGGTCTTTCTATCCCGAAGTTCGGGAACGTTTGTAAAATCGATAAGCAAATAAAGGGTAATTTGAACGCTTCTTATCTTTGTTATATCTCCTACACACGCATGAACATAGCTTTTAGTAAGCTCCCTGTTCCTACTCAGGAATCCAGTCATGTTTGCAAAATCAACTAAAAGAAACAGTAGTCCTGATAAGCTTAGTATTATTTGATTTTATTGAATAGATCCTTTCGAAGATACCTTTTGCGTTTCTTCCAAAGGATCTATTCAATAAAATCAAAATAATAGTAAGCTTTCTAAACGACTGGGCCCTAGATATCAATACAACTGAAAAACTAGGATCTATTCAACTACATCTATAGTCCAGGTTGTAGGACCACCTTGGACGGCGATACACTAAGCAATATGTCTAGGTACAGAGTCAACAAGACTATGGATGGTGTGCTCAGGAATGTCTCTCCAGTCCCTGACAACCATATGCCATAGTTCATCTTCTGAACGTGGCAATGGCAGGTTCTGAAAATGGCGTCCAATCGCATCCCAAATGTGTTCGATTGGTCAGTGATCAGGACAGAACGGTGGCCAGAGTGGCATCTGGACACCTTGCAGAACACATTGGCTGATGCGAGCAGTGTATGGTGGTGCGTTATCCTGCTGATAAAGGGCATTGGGCTCTCTCTGAAAATAGGAGAGTGTCACCGGCCACAGCACGTCATCCACGTATCCTTGGGCCGCCATAGTGCCCTAAATAGATGACCTGGAACTGTTCGCAGTTGGGCCTGAAACCTTGATGCAGCGTTGTCACGCCATGGAGCGTTCCACAACTGCTGCCGGATTAGACCTGTCTTCACATCGACGCCGCACTTGTGCGCAGTAATTATCACTGGAGAAACAGAAGCGTGACTCATCTGAGAACACGACCTTGTGCAATTCCATCGTCCACATTGCTGGAACCCGGAACGATTTCAGACGTTTGCGTCTATGATTTGGGGTCAATGACAGTCTTCTTAATGGACACCAGTGGACTGCAAGTGATTATGGTCGATTTGGGAGCATTCAGGATATCTTGGGCACGCTGCAGAATGGAGGCAGAAATGGCTTGCAGTTGCGCCACCGCTTGTCGGTGGATGCGTCAGTCCACGCGTTCTGACGGCACTCTGGCTGCACCTGCACCTCCAGAACTTACCACATTTCCTTGTTCCAACCACTGTCGCCACAGCCGGTACCCTATGGACGCTTTCAGGTGTGTGCCAACTGAAAGACTGTTCTGAGTGCGATCACCATGCCCCTCGTAAAATTGTTCGTCTGTGGGAACTGCCTCCGTTGACGACGGCCTGGCATTCTGTGTTGTTACAAACATCCTCGGAGACAAGAAAAAATGTTCTACGATGATTTCCCTAGCAGAAATTAACGGCATAAAAACTGAACATTCTGCAGGTTCCTTCCCTTACAGTGGCTCCCGAAAGTGATCGTACACTTACGATTTTCATTGAAACAGGGCTCTATCCATTAATTAAAAATAAACTTTCTGAATGAGATTTTAATAATAAGCTCTATAATCTATTCGTAACAAAATTACATGAAATACTTTTAAACAATAGCGAAATTTTATTTTTTAGAAATTAATAGTAAAAAAATGACAAACATTTTATTTCACAAAAGTCTTCGTACACTGAAATATTTTTGGATAAAATCAAAATTAGAATGATTGTTTGCCGCTTTTTTTAATTTTTGCATTGTGGTGGCATTTAAAAAATCGTTTGCTTTAATTTTTTATTGTTTACTTCATAATATTATCTTTATTATTGAAAAATGGGTCGCAATCGTAAAGAAATTACAAACAGCATTCGAAAATTGATAATTTTTTACCATAGTAGTGGTAAATTAATTCGAAATATCGTTAAATTAGTTTATTTATCCCATTCTACATGTGATAAAACGCTTTAAAGAAGAAAATCGGATTGAAAACATGGGAAGGAAAGGTCGACCGAGAAAGTTAACTAAGAGTGATGAGAGATTTATTATTAAAAAATTTGTTGAAAACCCACGTTTGAGTGCTATAAAAGTTTCTACAGAATTTAACAGAATTTAATGCAAAGATTTCTTCTTCAATTTCACCTGAAACTGCTCGACGAGTTCTCAGAGAAGCTGGATTACATGGGCGTTCTGCCCGTAAAATATGTTTTCTTAATGAGAAGAAAGCTTAGACTTTCATTCGCAAAATCAATGATAAATACTCCCGAAACATACTGGAATAATGTCCTATTTGCTAATTTAACATTTTTGGTTCCGATGGTCGAATAACTGTATAGAGAAGAAAAAATGAGGAGCTTCATTCAACTTAGTTGGAACAGTTCAGCATGGCGGTGGAGGTGCTCTTGTGTGGGGGTGCATGGCAGTATCAGGAATAGGTAATTTGATATTTATTGATGGCATAATGAATCATTCTCTTTATTTAAATATTTTAAGAGACAATTTAAAATTATCAGCCCAAAATTTGGGTATTGGAAACAACTTTATTTTTAATCATGATAACGATCCTAAGCATACGGCTCTCAAAGTTCGCCTGTGGTGCCTCTATAATTGTTCACAGGTTTCGAAAACACCACAGTCGCCAGATTTAAACCCCATAGAACACATCTGTAAAGAACTGGAGGTTAGAGTACGAAAACACGACATCAAAACGAAAAGCGAACTCAAAACAGTCATGATGGAAGAATGGATGAACACTGGTACAGAAATACCAAAAAAAAATTAGTAAAATCTATTCCCAGACGTTTAAAAGCTGTTGTGGATGCTAAAGGATATCCTACTAAATATTAATTTAGCGAAAAATGAAAATATTTACTTATATGCCAAGATTTTTTTGAAGTGTACGAAGACTTTTATGAGATAAAATGTTTGTCATTTTTGGATTATAATTTCTTAAAAATAAAGTTTTGCCGTATTTCAAAAATATTTCATGTTATAAAGCATAGATTATAGAACTTATTATTAAAATCTCATTCAGAAAGTTTACTTTTAATTAATGGATAGAGCCCTATTTCAAGGAAAATCATAAGTGTACGAACACTTTCGGTAGCCACTGTATAAAACTGAACTTTCGCTGGAAAGCTGCGCATTTCACATTATTCGCATAATTTCGTGACGTCCATCTACCTTAAAATTTGCATAATTTTCGGGCCGGTCCTTCTTGGCGTTGCATTTTCAATGTAGGGTAGCGTATAAAATACAAAATTTGATTTTTTCCGTGTTCCTTCGGTTCCTATGTTCATATTTAAGAAAATTTATACCCGTTATTAAAAAATAAAACACAAAAACTTTGACTTCTATACGATCGTATTCGAATGTCTCCATGTGTTTGAGGTGGACCACACAGAGATGAGAAAATTATGTGTTCGGTCTTCGCAAGTCACTGTTTCCAAGCTTTTACGATGTGTCACTCGATATGGTTCTGACATCGCAGACGCAATAATTTGTTCCAGTTGACAGTGCAAAAGACATAACTTCACTACCAGTGTTAAGAGATTGTAGCATTCTGCACTGTATCTGCAGTCAAAGCGTCTCGATTTCAGGAAGGCTGACGAACCAATGATCTGGTTTTTCCTCTGATATCGCTCTAAGTATAATGAATCAGAGGATGTAAAGTACTACTGAAAAATTAAAGAGCCGTGGCTAATTTAGTCTGAATTTTTTTTTCCATTGGAACAACACGACAGAATGCTCTTGAACTCTCGACTGGAGAGACCCTCTCTATCAGGATCCTCCCGTCACGAGGAGGTACCTCATACATAAAATAGTACACTTAAATAAATTTTATGCAATTAATAAATTATATGTATTTGTAAAGAGTTTCTCGTAATTGTAATAAATATGTTAAGAGTTCAATAATTTGTTAAGTATTATGCAACCTCACAAATGTGCTAATCATTATATGAAGTCAGATGCCCTCCTGCCGCCGGGTACCCACCCGTCCGAGCGTTGTGTAAGTGGTTAATGTGTCTAATTAGTTCTATAAAAGCCGTGGTTAGAGCATTTTCTAGGTCATAGTTAATTTTCTGAGTTTTTTTCTAATGATGTCTACAATGCACTTTAAGGGAAAATAAATATATAATATATTAAAAATATATTAACAATTTATTAAATTTAATATTTAAATATTAAAAGCTATCGCATTCTCATTCTCGTTTACACGCAAAAATACATATTCTCATGTTATAAGAGGTTAATACGACCGGATGGGAGTTAGAATGTCCTTCTTTGCAGCTCTAGTGATGTCTCAGTTACTTTATCACATTTCTTGCTCTGAAATTCCTAGATAGTCCCTACAAATTTATATTGGGAAAAAAGTTTTTATTCTGATAATTTTATACATGGATGACACAGAAAAAATTACATGGAAGTGATTATATAACTTTCAGTAGTGTGATCGTGTGGCTTTACAAAAACGGGTGTTTTCTTGAAGTTCCTTGTTAAGCTCCTCGAATAGCTTCAAACTTTAGTGCGTTAAAGTAACATAGTTAAAAAAAATATAAAATAATGTATTTTAAATATAGTTATCAAAAAAGTTAGTTATACGAAAAATAAGGGAGAAAATAAACTTAGGAATATTTAGTAGAAATCAAATTTTGTGCCAACAGGGAAAGTAAGAAAAATTCCGAATTTGTCTTTTGAAATTAAACATTTATTGGAGCAGTAAATGTTCGATAAGAATAATTGCGAAACTGTTATTTGCTAAATTGCAGTTTCTTCTTTCCAAAGTGAAAGGTCTATTTTCGGGAGACTGGAACAAGGTACGAGAGGATTTCTGAAAATAAAAATATTGATTACAGTAATACAGAAAATATAAACTAATCGCTCTTTAACAAATATAAAATTTCTTTTACTTACTATTAAAATAAAAGAAAATTATCCGAATTATGTTTTCAAAAACAATTAATTCATTAATAATTGTATCATGTATAACAAAGAGAATAAATCTTGTAATATATGAAATTAAAATCTATACAAAAGAAAGCTTTATTTATTGCTTTTTAGCTTCCTCAATACCTTTAAGTTAACAGTGCAAGTTCCAATTAAATAAAACATTTTGTTTACATAATGACAAATTTGAAGATTAATCTGTTTTCCAAAAAATATTTGGAATTCCAAGATGCACAGAACAAATTACAGTTAAATCCGTTTAAAAGAAGTAGTACAGGAAGGTAAT
>KK118907.1:44371-57147 GCA_000611955.2 Stegodyphus mimosarum
ATAGTGATAGCAATTTTGATATAAAAAGCATTTAACGAAGAAAGAAGAGAGCTATATGAAGAATTAATATATATGTATATAATTGCAAAACAATTTTTAAAACATAATTTAAACATGCCTAATATTTTTGCACTTTAAGCTGCAAGGCTAAATTTTATAATTTTTGTAATTCTAAAGTTTTATATTTTCACTTACGTTTTCAATTCTTTGGATAATGTTGTCTTTGTTTAAAGGTAAAATTTTGATGTGAATTTTTCACCAACGTATTTTATTATTTCACTTACGTTTTCAATTCTTTGAATAGAGTTAGTTCCCTTTATTTAAAGGTAAAAAATGATTTTGATTAGAATTTACTTTTTTCCTTGCTTTGGAGAGGAGCCAGAATTTTCTGGAGAACTATAGTAATTAAAATTCATTTAAATGGTTCATTAGTTAATTCTGGATACAGAAATACAAGAAGTTTTGTGCAAGAGAGGTTTAAATTGATTTAAATGTTCCTCCTCCTGACGAAGTGGCATTGAAGTTGATTGAATATCTCTTCTATTATGTCTTTTTCTTTAATTTCATTTATTTTTTTAATTAGGGTAGTGCTTGTTTGAAGTGTTTTAGCTTCAACATTTATTAAAATCTTTTTTGCATTTACAGGATTATTTGAAATTTATTATTTATGAATTTCAATTTTTGGTCTTTGTAAAAAATTTGATCTAAATTTTGTACTTTTACGCGTTCAAATGAAAGTGACTCGAAGCGCCGCATGCAAAAAGTTTGCACTGGATTTTCGTGAAACAAACGCGATAGTGAAGCTGCATATACCACGCATGCGTGTGCGGAAGGACATGGGTGCTAACTTCAGTCGTAAGGGCGTGGCGTTCATTCAAAAATGGCTGGTGTGGATTCAGCTGCTTTGAAAACGGGTCAGTGAACTGTAATCAAGTTTTCAACACTGGAAGGATATAAGCCTGTGGACATTCATCGAAGAATGGTGCTGTGTACGGAGACACGTGTGTATCGAAGCCCACAGTGACGAAGTGGGAGAGAATGTCTAGCGAAGGTCGCTAGGAGACAACAGATTTGCCGCAGCCCAGTCAGGCGCACAAGGTTCTGAGAGATAAGCTTATTACGGACATTGACATGTCAATCAAGGCAAATCGAAGTCGAAACATTCGTGACTTTGCAAATGTGTAGAACGTTTCCATCGATATTGTTCACAATAATGTCAGCAACATTCTGAAGTATCGGAAAGTTTATTGCCAAAGGGTACCCCGCGTACCGTCTGACCACCACAAGAAACAGCGAATGGGCCTCAGTTTACAGCATTTGATGCGACACGCGGCTGACGGTGACAACTTTCTGCCGCCCATAGTGGCAGGGTATAAAATCTGGTGTCACCACTTCCAACTGGAAGGACAGTCCGCCAGCATGCAATGGAAACATCCCGACTCGCCTAGGCCCAAATGCTGTCGTCAGGTGTCTGCATAACAATGCAAGACATATCGCCCGGGTGTGTGTTGAGGCATTTGGCCCGTAAAAAGTGGAAAGTCTTGTAACATCCAGTACAGTCTTGATCTGTCGCCTTGCGACTATCACATCTTTGGACTGCTGAAGAAAAGCCTAAAGGTCAACGCTTTCAGTCCGGCGAGAACGTAAAGGCAGCAGTTATGAACTGCTTTCATGATCAACCGACATCGTTTCTCTTGGACGGAATTCGTAACCTTCCCAAGCAATGGGACGCCTGTCTTAACACAATGGATGATTTTTAACAAACATTGCATACATTTCAATCATTAAATATTACTGTTCCTACCAATGTATCTGTCTCATTTCTGTCGCTACACATCTCATAGATACACACCTCGAATCACTTTCATTTGAACGCCCTTCATATATACGAGGGTAAGTTGAAAAATAAGTTTCCCCTGTCGACTGTGGTCAGAGTTGTGTATGAAAGTCAAAAAATAGAATGAGACATTAAAGATATGACATACCTCTATTTTTCCACATAGGTACCAAGTACATTGAGACATTTGTCATATCGCTTGATAAGCTTCAAAAAGCCCTCCAGGAAAAAAATCAGGGCTTTGCATATGGAAGAAGCGTTGAACGGCTTGTTTCACTTCAGTATTGCTTCCAAAGCGCCTTTCCCATGCGTTGTTCCTTGTATGTCGAGGTCAATTGTCGGGGCACCCATCGTGCTGACACTTTTCTGTATCGAAGAATGTCGTGGATGATGTTTTGAGCTCGCTCATGTGAGATTCCAAGTTCTTCCGCTACTTCATCGATGGTGATACGCCGGTTCGCTCTAATCATGTCATCCACCTTCCTGACATTTGCATCTGTAGTGGCCGTGCGCGTCCGTCCAGCTCTCGGTATGTCCTCCACTTGCTGACGTCCATCACTGAATGTGCGACACCATCTCCGCACCATTTGCTTCGACATCACACCTGGCCCATAGACTTCCACGAGGCGGTTATGAATTTCTGTTCCTGATACTCCACGTGCCCATTCATAGCGGATAACCGCTCTCACTTCCTCCTTTGACCACGAATTCAAAACGCACCTTCTCTCCATACCTACCGGGGCTCAAATGAGAGGCTGGTCTCCGCTTTGCGCAGGCACTGCAACAGCGCCATCTGCTTGATTTGCAGCGACCTCTACCCAATGGTGTATCGGTGACTTGCGCGTTTTCCTGCTGTGTCGCCTTTCGCCCATAGCCGTTCAACGCTTCATCCATATGCAAAGCCCTGAATTTTTCTTGGAGGACTTTTTGAAGCTTATCAAGCGATATGACAAATGTCTCAACGTACTCGTACGAGAATAATAAAATAAAGGTATGTCATATCTTTAATGTCTCATTCTATTTTTTGACTTTCATACACAACTCTGGCCACAGTCGACAGGGGAAACTTATTTTTCAACTTACCCTCGTATAAAGTGACAAGTATTTCCTTATTATCACGGTTCGGATTTTTGAAACAAAATTATCCAAAAATCACCAACACAAATCATTGTCAAATGTCCGGCAGTCGCGACCACGATCATTTATAGTTTGCTTCTGATGAAAAGAGCCCCGAGTAAACCACATGAAATCATGTTTTCTCTTTTTCACATAAATGTCAATGATTCATGATCACTCATAATTGCCTTGTTACAAGAAGAGTTCTGAGTATTCCGCGTATTTTATTTTAAAATTCTTGATTAACCAAGCAAAAAAAAATGTTCAAAATTCTTGATTAATCAAGAAGTGTGGAAGCCGCTATACATTTTTTCCAAGAAAGATATATCTTACGTTACATTCGAATGTGCAAAATTAGCTGTTAAACAAAACTCCATATCAATTAAAGAGTTCTGATGTGCGAAGTGAAATCGTAAAACTGAAGAAAAAGTATACGCTTTGACAACTGGGTCATCAGAGGTTTCAAAATACTGTTACCCTTGGGAAGAGGTACTGAAGTCGATTAAGTGCTGGAGAAATAACTCAGTCTTTATAAAAATACAGCTGACAGAAACAGTTTTATAAGAAAGGTATATTCCTTACATCTAATCCTACGACCAAATAAGTGTATAATTGATCTTAAGAAATTGTGAACATAAACGAAAATCTGCTCATACAGGGAAAAAACAAAACCGGCACCGTTCTTCCATATAACACTGGAATATTTGCCGGGTTATGCTGGGAATTTGGTGAATTATTTCTCCCTCACTTTCCGAGTCATCAGCAACCACACTACGGGCGAAATTCATCGACCACTTACTTGAAGAACTGGCAATTTATACACATGCTGGTGATCATATAAAACAGAGAAAATGGAAGAAGCAGATTATCAATATTTTACTGTGAACCATAAATTTCATTTTGTTAATCCAGAAACAGCTGGCCATACATAAAATACTGGAAGACTGTGGTGGTCTGCTGCATGGCAGAATAAAAATCAACCAGACGCGGTTTACCGTCATCAATGAGTTTTACCTTGCAGAGTTTTTGTGGCGAACTTCGCAAGTTAAGATTCATGATGAAACATTTTGTGACGGGGAAATGCTTGTGTTGCCGTTGAAGTGCTTTCGATAGCCAATCAAACGGTCGCACTACAAAGCAGTTCGAGTACCAGACTCTACGGTACGAGAGGGTTTTTGCTTTAGCTGTATAGCATTCGATTGCCACGTAACAGATCCAGGATCAAGCTAAGGTCATTACAATCTTCAAAGGTAGCGATTCTCAGCCGGGGGTACGCAAAGAAACAAAGTGTTTTTAACTATTGAATTCAAAAATGAAATACCCCGAAATCCTGTTTTTATCTAACACTCGTAAATGTACGCTTTGTTCAAGGTCAATAGCCGCTTATAGATTTTAGCAAAATAATTAGTTTTTATTTCACAAACCTCCTTTTAGCCACAGATATAACAAATGCCATAAATGATGTTTTTAAAAGGAGTAATAGAAATGAATGTTGTATTTAATAGGAAATAAAAATTAAGTTCCTATAAAAAGATAATAGCATCTCATTAATTCTTTTAGAGTTGATCGATTTATTTTAGCATGTCTACACTTGTTATATTGCCACCATTTCCTGGCTCATGTTGCTCTATTTTCAATTAGAATATCTTTTTTTACGGGGGGGGGCATTGATTTTCTGTTTCTAACAGCAGACATTTTGTCTTCTTGTTGCTTTGTATTCCTTACCTTTCTACACGATTTGAGAATATCGTCGTTAGTTTTTGAAGAATTCGTAATATATTGTGCATTTAAATATCTGTGAAAAAATAATAAAACAAACCTAGACTTTTGAAATGGAAAAACAGCTAGGATTGACTAAGCTTAAAAATGATGCTTCACAGGTATTTGATCCAAGACAATCTACTAGCACTAAGAATATTGAAAAGAAAAGAAAAATTGTTTCTAGAAAATATAATGAAAGTTATTTATCATTTGGATTTACTTGGAATGGAGATGAAATGGACTTTCAGCTTCAATGTGCTGTCTGCAATGAACTGTTACCCAAACAAAGTATGAAACCATCGTTTCTTAGATGACATCTTGAATCTAAGCATGCCAATTTAAAATATAAATCTGAAGAATATTTTAAGAGGAAATTATCGGAGTTCAAAAATAGTAAACAAGTAACGAAAGGTTTTGTTACTTCAAGTGAAAACGCTTCGGAATCTAGTTACCCATTAAACCTAAGAGCTGCCTGAAGTGGGTAGGGTCACACTATTTAAGAAAAGCGTTTATTACCACTAGCTAAAGGTACCGTTTTAACAGTATTCAACGAAAAAGCGACTAATGCACTTAATAACATTCCGTTATCAGTTGATACAGTAAGTCGACGAATTCATGAAATGATAAATTCCATAAAAGAGACACTTATTCAAAAATAAAACACAGTGAGTATTTTGCATTGCAGTTGGATCAAGTACTTTGTTGAAACATATTAATTTACATACGTTTCGAGAAGATAAAAGAATTGCCGAAGAGTATTTATTTTGTGAATCTCTTCATGATAGAGCAACTGCAAATTGCACTTTCGAAGTAATTGTCCATTTTATGTTCGAGAATGATATTCCTTGGAATAAGAGCATCGTCGTATGTAGTGACGGAGTTCGGGCTTTATCCGAAAAGCATACCGGTGTTATTTCTCAAATAAAGAAAGTCGCACCTGAAACTAAATTTACTCACTGCTCCATTCATCCTGAAGCTTTAGTAGCCAAGATAATCCCCTAAAACCTAAAAATCGTTTAGAACCAATCTGTGAAAATTGTTTATTTTATTAATTAGCTTTAAATTCAATAATATTTACGGTTTTATACCAAAATATGGGCAGTGAACATGAAACCTGTTTACATACGGTAGTTATCCAGAGGCAAAATTTTAAATCGTGTTTTCGAATTTCGATCATAAATTCAAATTTTCTTCTGTGACTCAAAATTCAAATTGCGAAATTGGGGTTAGTTTAGTGCATATATTTTTGGAAAGTTAAATTAATTAAATTTGGGATTACGAGGACAAAGTGTTAATTTGTTTACCATTACAGATAAAATAAATGCAAACATAAAAAAAAACTCGAGCTAATAATCAAAGAATTGAATAATAATATTTTCAACGTTTTACCACTTTTAGAAATTTTTCTAACCGAAAATAATTCGAAAATAAAAGAAGAATTAGCAGCTGAGTTTAAAAATCATTGTTTTTCATTGATAAATAATTTGAACATTTATTTTTCCGATAATTAAGAAAAAGAAAATTGGATTAGTAATCCATTTGGTTCAAGTGCAATCTGAAATTTTATCTCATGGAGAAAAAGAACAATTGACAGAAAGTTTGATAGAATTCTAACTAAAGATTTCAAAAATAATACACTTGCTAACTTTTGGCTGAATCGAAAAAAAGAATTTAAAGACATTTAAAATAAAGCCATTAAATTTTTATTGCCATTTTACCCAACCTATTTGTGGGAACAAGAACTTCTTTCGATGTTACGTTTGAAAAGTAAATACAAAACAAAATTAAAAGTGGATCCTAATTTACGGTTAAAACTAAGTGAAATAAGACCCGACGTAATGAAACTGATCTCTCTTTAACAAGGCCAAATTTCACACTAAATTTTAGAATTAAGGTATTCTAATTTACATTTTGATAATTAAAACAGTAACCAACTTTAATCTAATATTTTTTGCGTGTGTACATATTTAATACAAATATCCAATAGGTTGTGCAATGGCAAAATATATATCTTTTTTTAATATTTCTTTTGAGGAACTAAAAAAATAATCACTGTAAAAATGGCGGTACTAAATTTTTCAATTATTGTTTAGATGATACGCTTCAGTAAAAATGTTGAGAACGCTATTCAAGGCAAGTACCAAATTCTTTGTAGGTAGGTATCTCATGCGTTGTTGCATTTTTCAGACGCTCTGATAGATGGCGACACGAGCAGGCAAATAAATTCCGAGCTATACCGTATTAAAAGCAACAGCAGAAACACGGTCGCTACGAAATTTAAGAAGAGGGCTAAACATAGCGATAACCCTGGCGCCAAATTGGCGCTTAAAAACACGGAGCCATAATAATAAAGAAATAAAGAATAACATGTTGTATAGCGAATTTAATCATCGGCATTTTCATTTATTTCTTTCACAAAGTTTTTGGTTCTTGGGATCAATTTTTCTTCAGAAACTAATCGTAAGTTATTGAAATTAGAAAATGAATGACCCGTATAATGTGCGAACCTTGAAGATGCATTGAAATTTTTGAATAAAGAATACAGACTATACGTGAATTTATACAACATATGGTATTTCGTGAATGACAACTGAAAATCCTAATATATTTTATTAAAAAATAGCTTTTTGCATCTCTGTCTTTCATATATGTATATCATTCATCAAAAGATGTTTCCTCACAGTTGCTCATAAGCATTGATCAAGATCATGAAAGAAGATCAGCTATTTTTTAAAAAAATAAATAATACAGATGTATAGTTATATTACAATAGAAACTTAAGTATACTGTTATTATAACATTTTTTATCCCCAGGCTCATTATTGTACTGACTGAGATCTGCAGGCTAACAGCGCCGGCTCTTGGGGCATAAAATCAGTCATCACAGTGATTAAAACCTGTGTTAATAGAATCTCTGTGTAGCTCAGCAATGAACCGTAATGACGCTGCTAAGTTTCGGCTGTTTGCGTGGTTAAAGTCTATTATTAGATTATTTCCACTGTGGGCTGATATTCCAAATTCTGTATAAGGATCATTGAGAGGCTATCTGAAGAGTTGGCTTGGTGGTGTTCTGTTCTATAATAATTCTTTACTTACAATGGTGTTCAAATTTACTTCTATTTTCAACTGCCTATAATATTTGTCACTGATTATTCGAAACAAAATACTGTTCTATATTGCTACTTTCCATTAATTAGAACAATGGATTCTAATTCATTAGAAAGTACACAAAATTAAAAAATGTGGAAATAAAGTGAGGAATTGACTTTTATACTTTCTTTACCCCCATTGGAAAATTACAATGCGATATTCAAGACCTAATCAAAATTTTATCTTTCCAGTCACAAACGCAGAATGTGAATTTTACGCAAATTTTAAAATGTAAGTTGCAAAGAATATATGTTTCAAATCGATTTAAACAGTTCGTAACATTAAATTAAAGAAAGTCAATCTGATTTTTCCCTTTGTTTGAATATAAGCTTCATTCAAAATTTTTTTCAAATTTTTTCTTTCCTCACTTTAAATACCTATTTTTCTAAAAGCATTTCCTTTTCCAAAGCTTTATACACAAAAAAATAAATACTGAAAAAGTTTTTATTTTATAGGCAGAAAATAAAACGTTTATGTATTCAGAGTGATAATGAATATTGCGGCGGATGACACAGATGAGAAAATCATGTGTGCGGTTCCCGCAAGTCCCTGCTTTCACGACACTTTTCTGACATTTTTCTGACACACGACATTTTTCTGACACCTCAGGTGCCATAATTCGTTCCAGTTGACAGTGCAAGAGACATAACTTTACGAATAATGTCAGGAGATTTTAGCATTCTACTCCGTGTCTGTCGTCAAATCCTCTCAATTTGAGGAGGGCTGGCGAACGAATGATCTGATTTTTCCTCTGATATCGTTCCATATATAACGAACCAGAGGATGTAAAATATAAATTGAAAATTTAAGGAGGCGTGACTAATTCAGTTTGAAGATTTTCGCCATCGGAGTAACACACGAAGAAAGCTCCCGAACTCTCGACTAGAGAAAACTAGAATGCTCTTGAACTGTCGACTAGAGAGACCCTCGTTAGGCGGTTCCTCATATCACGAGAACTGTAATTCACTTCAGTATTGTTCTATGCTATCTATTAATGATACATTTGTAATGAGCTTTTCATAATTGTAGCAAATATATTTTGAGTTCAATAACGCAGTAAGTATTATGCAACCTCACAAATGTACCAATCATAATGAGGAATCAGACACGCTACCTGCCGCCACTCAACACAGTGGTAATCCACTAGTCATCCACAATATCTTAGCAGTTTTTAATATTTGTCAAAATTATATTATTGTATTTCAGTTATAAAAATATAGTATTATTCGTGAACATACGATGGATAATTTTGAAAAGAAATAACAAATTTTAAAATACAAATAAATGATTCTATGTCTAGGTCGTGATATACACCATTAGAAGCATCTTTTGTGAATTAAATACTGCAAAAGGTCCAAAAATTATCATTTGGGTATGTTATCAACTGGATCTTTTATAAATTAAATGCATTCAAAATTTTATCAGTTTGAGAGAACATTAAAATAAAATTAAACAAAAATTATCGTCGAGCCGTTTATTATCGGTAATTTACAGGCTGATGATTGCCGGTGTAACGCAGTGCATAAAATTTAGATTGATTTTTATCAGAATATTAACAGAGAACCTGTGGTGAGAAATGAGTTGGCGACCCCTATGTTCTGTCACTTTAAAACGAGATTTCCAAGGTTATTTTCCTCCCGACTTACCTTGTAACCATGAAAGCGACAGCTGCAGCTGAATCACATAAGTGTTTCTCTCCACTTTCAAGGGGTGTACTCCAACTTGAAAGGGTCCATATCAACGAAAGAAAACTTTGGGGTGTATGAGATGTAAATGAGGTTCTACAAGACTGGATCCCATTTAAGAAGTTTATCACCAAGACTTTGGCGTTCCGTATATGCTATAATGCACCTAACACAAATTTTACCTGTGCACTTACATAATAATTACTTATATAATAAACATATAAATTAACTAATCAAGTATTAATTAAGCATATTGCATAAACCTGTGTAGGTATTTATTCGCTTCGTGGTTACGGTACTTTTACTTTTTCCTTCCAAAGACGAAAAATTTTTGCGTCTAAAAATAGCCTTAGAAATGTTTCTTCTCTCCTTTTACCAGCCGTCAAGAACTATTCAGAAAACAGCGAACGTGTCACATTCAAGGATGTTAAATATTGTCTCCATACACACGTGAAAAAATTGTTTTGTGTTTCCTAGTCTCTTATCTGAAAATAAAAAAAAAAATCCCTAAAGGCACGCTTTCAGATCAGCACTATTTCCACTGTAATTCCAGGTGAAATGGAGCCAGAAGTGTATTCCTGTTTCCCTTCTTTCAAATTCCTTTTTGTGTGATCCTGGTACAACCCCCTCAGCGGAGAGAGCGAGACCAATTACGCCATCAATCACATCTTTTCGTTTCCACTTCATTCTAGGGGCTGCAAAATACGAAGCGACGAGTGTCTCTCGATAACGATCCAGGCCACATTTAACTCCGGCGATGATGTGTTCCATTATTGATGGCTAAAGACACTTTTCAAATCCATGAATCTGTCTCAGGGAAAAGCTGAAGTTTTAAACAGTATATTTATTTTTTATTTAGTCCATTAAACATGTTTGAATCTAAAAAGAGATGTAGGTGGTTTCGAGTTGATCATTTGAAGTTCAGCTTCATTCCATCATATTGTTGGAAAAACATTCTACTCGTGTGTCTTTTGTGTAAAAAGGTTTTAAGCAATGTCTCTGGAGATCATTTCAGAAGGTGTCACTCTGGTAAAACAATTAAAGATTTTAAATATTTCCAAACACTGAAAGAAAACTTCAGAAAAGACCCACGGTGACTGCAGATATTCACGTATCTCACTATTATATTCACGTATCTCACTATTTATAGCAAAATCAGGAAAGTCGCGTACAGTCGGAGAACAGCTAGTTTTGTCAGCCATTGAAGAGATTTTTAAACCTGTTCTACACAAACCTGCATATAATATACTCAAAACTCAAAAGAATTCCTTTGATCAACAACATCATAGTTCAAAGTCGTATTGATGAAATAAGTGACAATGTTGAAACCTTCTTGTGTAATTACCTGCAAATAACCAACTTCTGCATATAATTGGACATGTCATCTTTGCCTGGTAATGAAACAGTATCGTTAGCATATGTTCGTTATATTATGGACCAAGAAATCCATGAAGAACTGTTCTTCACGAGAGCTTTGATCGTATGATGAATCAATATTCATTGTTTTGAGAGAATATTTCATGAAAAAACCGATCGCTTTATCAAACATACTGGCAGCAGATAGAGCACCTGCCCTGTTTGGGCGCTATCATGATTTTATAAGCCTTTTTTTTAAACAAAATGAACCCGGGGTGTTTGCAGTTCACTGCATCATCTATTGACAACCGTTAATTACTAAAAATCTGAGCGGCAGATTGCATTAATCTCTTATCAGTTCTTCCTTAACGCAGAATATAAAATTCGGAGCAAAATCTTGAATTTCGAGTTATTTGTACAATTTGCGTAAAGAGACTGATGTGAACTTTTATTCATTAATACTTCATACTGAAGTGCGCTGATTGTCAAAAGGCTTATGTTTGACAAGACTTATTTTACTTTTAGAGACTGTTTTAGAATTTTGGGATACTAAAGATCCCATTTTAAAAGAAAATTTAATGAAATGGAAGACAAGCACTGCTTATTTTAACAGATTTCTTTACTAAATTTAGTGAGGTTAACTTTCAGTTACAAAGTCACTGCCTAAACTTAAGAAAAATCACGTCCATCCTACGAGAATTAAACTAATGAAGCAAAACACTGGACGGCGGGAATTTTTCTGTTTCCCAATTTATCACAGACAAGGATGATGACTTCGCATTCTACATTCAACATTTAAATACTCTTCACACAGACTTTAAATCCGAGTTTCAGGATATTTTGACTATATATATATATATGCACGTATGTATATATATGTTACCGGCAAAATATGAAATGCTGGTATTCTGTAGAATGCCTAGGCATTTTATATAATGCCGAATGTTTTTAGGCAAAGTGTGAAATATGAGAATTATTACATACTTTCTCAAGGCATTCTATAGAAAGACAAATGCTCTTTAGGCAAATAACCATGATTCTGGAGGTGAGTATGAAAAAAGGTTATGGTAAGGTTATTATTTAAAAGACGTTCATTCCTCAAAAATACAAATGTAATTTTTAAAAGTTAATGAAAGAGTACCATTGAAAAACTAGTATTCGGGATATGTCAAAAATGATAATGAGATAATCTTTGATACAACATAATAAATTTGTATTTTCTATCTGGCTGAGACTGGGAATCAGTAAAATCTACCTGGCAACGGAAATTATATTAAAAAAAGAATCATAAGTTTCACAAAAATGCCCTTTTTAATATCTTACTTTTTCTGGCAGGGTTCACAAAAGTGGTTGCAGAGTTCAATATCATTCATTACCTGTAACGTTTTTGTATTTGGTTGTAAGTTCTTTCTACATTACATCACGTCGTCCATGTCCAGTACTCAAATCAGTTTTCATGAAGTACTGGAAATAACTCAGCATCCGTGACGTAATACTGTGTGGTACTGACGCTTTCTTTAATTGTCTAAATGAATGTAGTTTTCTTTCCCACACACAACACATTCTAGTGATTCAGCAGCCAGTAGTCCCGTGGTTATTTCCTAGTATTTTAGTTTTTTTCACATCATTTATTAACTTCTGATAAATACACTGCTCGCCACCGTAAATGCAACACCCTGAAGGAAGCATGCAAATAACATGAAATTTACAACATGCATTAGTGGAGGTGAGATGATTAGAATTTCAGCACAGACGCACATCACGCGCCCCTGTGGCGCCACTTCAAAGCACTATTTAAGGCTTGGAGCTTTCGACGTTTTCAAGTTCCGCAATTGCGTTTTTCTTGTGGTTTTTTCAAAAAAAAAAAAAAA
>KK118907.1:61462-74891 GCA_000611955.2 Stegodyphus mimosarum
CTAAATCTTTCCTACTTGCTTTTCGTCGATTTATAGCAAGAAGAGGGTTGTGCTCTTTAATATACTCAGATAACGCGCGTACATTCAAGGCAGCTGACGCGGAGCTCAGAAAGATGTGGCAGGTATTAAGCCATCCCGATGTAAAGAATTATTATGCCGCAAAGGGCATTCAGTGGAAGTATATCATTGAAAGAAAAGCCTGGTGGGGCGGATTTTACGAGAGACTTGTGCGAACCGTCAAAACAATATTAAAAAAAATTCTTGGTAGAACATCACTTCTTCCCGAAGAATTGGAAACTGTACTGACTGAAATTGAGGCGGTGATAAATCGTCGACCCTTGACTTACATCCAAGATAATGAACCCCAAGTTCTGTCACCTGCTCATTTTTTGCTAGGGCAGAAACTTGCTAATTTGCCTCCTGTCAAATACACTCATGAAGTGTGCAGTACTAAAGAAATTCTTTTAAAAGCGTATCTATATCGTGAAAAACTACTAAATAACTTTTGGAAAATTTTTTATATAGATTATTTGTTGAATTTGAAATCTGCAAATTGTGTGAAAAATCACCGTGCAAAACACGACTTGAGTGTGAATGATATCGTGATAATACATAATGAACATTTACCACGTAACATGGGGAGATTAGGAAAAGTTCTCAAAACTTTTACTGGTAGAGATGGACTAATTTGCAATTGCGAAATAAAGACTGAAAAAGGCATTATAAAAAGACCTACACAATTATTAGTTAAGTTAGAATGCTAAGAGTATTTATATTGTGTGATTGTATATTTTTTACTGAAAAGTAATCTTAATGCTATAATTACTGAAAAGTAATATAATGGTATTTAAAGTAATGTATATATCAGAAAATTTTAAGGTTATAGAAATGTATAAGTGTATTTAAAATTTTATTTTTATTTTAATCCTGAAAAAAAAAGGACAGGTTTCTTGTAATATTTCTAGTATTTTAGTTGGATTATTGAAATGTTATTTGTTTAATATTATCTTGAGTTATATAAATTCTTGATTTAAATTCCTGATGCTTGAACAGGAATGTTATGAGAGTAATTCTTAATGAATGAAAGTTTGCCTGATATTCTTTAAACATATGGTAAGTTTTCCATGTTCTTGATCTTTAGTTGATATTTTCTTTATTACAAAAACTTGAATTTGTATTGAAATGCATAATGACTCTTGAAAATGTTCATGTATTAATGATAATCTTGATTGTTCTGAACTACTGTTCAGCCGGGCCCAGTGTGTAAGAAATTTTTATGTTGAAATTTATTTTAATCGCCAAAGTGGGCGTAAATCTTTCCGGTGATATAACTTCTTGTCTTTGGATCTGGCAGCGCCAGTTGAATTAGTTTTTGTCTTGAATAAACTTGAAAGTAGAAACTTGAAACATAGTGTTCCTGTGCCTTTGTGATGTTAAGATTGTGTGTGTTTTTGATGAGTATCCTGAAGATTAGATTAGATTATTTTAAGGATAGTGGCCTATCGAGAGTGTGGATTATCTTTCAGGAAAATCGGTAGTCGTGTTGGAAGAAACCAAACAACTGTAATGCGGATATGTGACCGTTGGATGCAGGACGGTACGACGGACCGACGTGTTCAGTCGCATCCACCTCAGTGCACCCCTTCACGTGATGACAGGAACATTGTGCGCATGGCATTGACGGATCACTCAGTCACATCACGAACCATAGCACAGCACATTCAATCTGTAACGCATCATCCAGTGTCTGCGCGTACTATTTGACCCCGTTTACCGCAGAGTGGTCTGGCAAGACGTCCATTGCTTCGTCTGCCCTTGACGCAGAACCACAGACGTCTCCGCCGCCAATGGTGCGATGAAAAAAACGATGTGGACGGCAGAATGGAATGAAAGTTTCTTCACTGACGAGTCACGCTTCTGTCTGCAACACCACGATGGTCGGATTCGAGTCTGGAGACACCGTGGAGAGAGGATGCTGAACAACTGCATTATGCACCGCCATACTGGTCCTGCACCGGGTATTATGGTATGGGGCGGTATTGGATATCACTTTCGCACTCCTCTAGTACGCATTGCCGGTACTTTAAACAGCCAGCGCTACATCTCCGAGGTGTTGGAGGCAGTTGTCCTTTCTTACCTTCAGGGCTTGCCCACAGGAAATGCTTTTCTGGCCGGCTCGCTCTCCGGATCTTTCGCCGTTAGAAAACATGTGGTCCATGGTTGCTTAACGATTGACCCAGATTACATTCCAAGCTGCCACCCCAGATCAACTTTGGCAATGTGTGGAAGCTGCTTGGTCTGCTGTACCCCAAGAACATATCCAAAGCCTCTTTGAATCAGTGCCGAGGGGTGTGGCAGCGGTGGTTTCCAACAATGGCGGCTACTCTGGCTACAGATTCTGGAAGGAACCACACTTCACAGAAGTCTATAAATTTAATCATTTGATACTTGGTCAACATGTTATCTACTAAATAAATTTTGTTGTGATATCTCTTGTCTTTCTTGGTGTTGCAATTTGGGTGGCCAGCAGTGTAGTTTCGGTTCATCGGAAATGTATTTCATACTTTCCCGGTTTGTCATTTGGCATTCTATAGAATGCCTAGGAAATGTATGAAATATGAATCGTTTCATACAATGCCGGCTAGTTTTAGACATTATATACAATGCCTAGGCACTCTCTAAAATGCCGGATTTCAAACTTTGCTGGTAACATATATAAGACGTTACTATATATATATATAAATATATATATATTGTAACGTCTAACGGCTATTGTAACATTGTAACACGACGTTACAATATACGTCTAACGGCTATTGTAACGTTGTAACATGACGTTACAATATACAATATAGATATATTGTATATTTTAACGTCGTATATTATTCAGTTGAATATTGGTTAAAAGTCATTGAACGTCATCACATAGGTCTCGAAATTTAGATAGATTTATAAAATAAGACACTAGTACCAGTCTCTACACTTTTCACTAGTCTGTCATCTGCGATCTGTATCTTGATCATTAGTGGCCCGTGGATTTTGGCGTTAACTCATTGGTGTTGCGGAATTGTTCAACCCTAGTTTGTTAAAATTAAATCGAAGGATTTCGGTGACAGTTAAGGCCACTGGTCATTTACACTGGTGTGCAAAAATTAAGGACGAAGTCGAAAAATTAGCATATCAGCTGAACGAAGAGGCAGAGCGGACAGAAAGACCAATCAGGAGATTAAGTAAGGTGATGTACGGTAGCACATGCGCAGATATGCAGGTAGACGTAATGGGGGAGTGTCTGAGTAGTATAAAGCATGTTGTCGATGTAAGATCAGTATTTCTGGCAAAGAGATTGCACGCCATATAGCAGTTAAAATCACACCGAGTTGCTGCCTCAGCGAGAAATGGCGAATAATCAATCTGTTAGACGACATCTGGATGCTTTTACCCGAGGTCGAATCATTGGGAAGTTGGAGGAAGGCCGCTGTGTGACAAGTGTGGCTGCAGAGTTCGGAATTGCTCACAGCATCGTTTCACGACTTTGGAGACAATTTCAAACTACAGGAACAGCTATCCGGGGGTTTAGTAGTGGTCGTCCACGAGGAACCACACCCGCAGATGACCGGTATATTGCCTTACAGGCCAGAAGAAACAGGCGGCAGACAGCGGGAGAAATCGCTAGACACACGACACAGGCGACTGGACGACCGATATCGCGTTTTACCGTGGCCAGAAGACTGCACGGTGGTGGTCTGTTTGCACGACGCCCTGTACGGTGTGTACCTCTAACGCCTGCCCATCGGAGAAGGCGTTCTCTGTGGTGCCGGGAACACCGGAATTGGAGAGACAATGAATGGGGACGAGTACTCTTTACAGATGAGAGCAGATTTAGTCTGAGTTGCGATTCTAGACACATACACATCTGGACAGAGCGGGGAACACGCAATAACCCCTTCAACATCATCAAAAGGGACTGTTTTGGAGGTCGCGGAGTTCTCGTTCGAGCAGACATAATGCTTGGTAGCCGGACCGACCTTCATATCTCCCAAGGAGGTTCGTCACCTGGGACTGCTATTGTAACGAGGTTCTTCTTCCTTACATGCGTCTTTTCACAAGGGCTATGGGTCCTCAGTTCCTCTTCATGGACGACAACGCTCCACCTCATCGCACAGTTACTGTCGAAGAGCTGTTGGAGAGTGAAGATATTGAACACATGGATTGGTCGGCAAGGTCTCTGGATCTAAATCCCGTCAAGCATGTACGGAACTTACTAGGGAGACCCGTGGCAGCACGTAACTTATCGCCAGTAACGATTCCGAAACTGCGATTGGTGCTACAAGAGGAACGAGCAGCAGTGTCTCAACAGCTCATTAACAACCACATATCCAGCATGCACAAATGATGTGAAACCTGCCTAGCAGTCAGGGGAGATCATATCCCCTATTAAAGACCGGATGTTTCTTGCTGGACACCCATCACAGGGATGTTTCGGCCTTCAGTCGCATTGCGCTCCATGCTACTTTTTCAATAAAGCTTCTTTTTATCCCTCTGATTTCTCTTTTAGTAAGTGTTGCTTACATTACTCATGCCCTTACGTATTGGGGATCTTACGGTATTAAATGTGTTGATTTGGAAAGCTTTTGTACAAAGTTATATTGAAAAAACCGCCTTGTCCTTAATTTTTGCACACCAGTGTATGTCCTATATCGCTGATCTAGAGGAATGTAGTTTTTCATGCAGTGTCAACTCTTGCCAAAGCGTAACGAATATATGCTAACATAGCATAACGTAATACTCTAAAAGTTATGGGAGGATTCTATTAAAAGACTATACGGTACAAAGTCCGAGATCCGGACGTCCAATATCCGGAATGATCTAAAATGAGGACTTCAAAGCCACCAACAACTTTATTTTTTTTTAATGCTTAACGCATGCGCATTTGATTTTTTCCCCTCCATAATAAAACAGATGGAGAATCCCGATTCTTAATCTCACTTCGGTACTAAATAAAATATCTCGTTATTGAAGAAACAGTCATTTTAACATAAATTTGAGTGATCAGTAATTTGGCTCTGTATTTGCGTATTTGCTTCCTACACATCTCAAACCGAAACATTCTAGTACATAGAAACGTTCGTTTTGCACCTACTAATATTTTACATCCCTGACGTCAGCCTGGCGAATCATTAATTATTATATTTTGCTTTCATCACTGCGTGTTTATTAACACATGGCATCTCGAGTAATGACCATGCAGAGATGCCTAAACATTTTTTTATGTTAGTAATTGAATAACAAAGTGCGTGGAAACCTTTTATATTGACATTACGCTTGGAGATGATTACAGATTTAAGTTAAATGCGCTAAGAAATGTTGACGAAGAAAATTTTAACAACAATTTCTTTCCATATATTAAAAATCTATATGTTTCCACATGTTTACTCGGATCCAAAATTTACGGGCGGCAAAAATTTAGAACTTCGGCAGACGCTTCCTGGCAGAATTAAGGACCTGCAGAGATTGCATCAGGCAGTAAGATACCTAGCGCCGGCCCTCGATAAGTGTGTGGAAGTGTATGTAGGAATTTATTTATTCAGGACTCGAATAAGCCTTAAGCATGGGCAAGAAATAGACGTTAGTCTAATAAATAACTAAAATAATGCAATTTAGGCTTAATTCTCTTAGTGCGGAAAAAGAAGCAAGACCACATTTAACGGAACAACTTGTCTTTCGTAGAGAGTCTCATAATACATAGACAATAATTTATAGCACACGCTGATAAGCTAGGCTAAAATTATACATTACTGATTCCAAGGAATTTCAGTTAATATAGCTGATTGCGCTATTCTTTAAATTTTTGATTTGATCCAGCTTATTATTTCTTGCAAACTGTTATTATTACAGCAATGATATGAAAATTAGAGTTTGAACTCGAATTATTTTATGACTGAAATTAGTTTATGTCGAAAAGAGTTTCCAATTCTGGATCTGCAACAGAATCTACAAAAATGGATAAAGGTATATCCGTCTCAAAATTACGCGAGAAGTAGGGCATTGGAAAGAAGTAGGGCATTGGCATGAGGAAATAACATGACATAATAAAATGTATATGATATAAGAAAACGGAAAAAGGAACTTTTTGAAATTTTTGTGGATTGTGCACCCCACTCGCAATGTATAACAGAAAAATTATTCGTTATGCTAAAAGTGACGATCATGATAAAGTGGTGACTGAATGGGTCGCAGCGAGAATGTGCCATTGACGGATCCAATGCCAATGGCTCAAGCCGAAATATTTCATGAAGAAATGAACTTAAAAATTTAGTGCACTTATTCGACACGTTGGTTAACCCCAAACTTAAAAATCTCCATGGTATAAGGCAATTAAAAATTTCAGGTGATAAATCTTCAGATGATATTGAAGCTGCTGAACTATTTGCAGATGAATTCATAGAACTCGTTAATAGTGAAAAGTTATCTACAGAACAAATTTTCAACGCTGATGAAACTGGTCTTTTCTGGCAATATGTACCGCCAAATACCTTGGCAGCCTCTACAGAAAAGGCCCCAGCTAGTGTCAAAGATTCCAAGACTAACAATTTCAGCATGCGAAAATGATGCAGGAACGCCCAAGTGTAAACCTTTCGTAATCCGAAAAAATACACGACCTCGATCATTGAAAGTACTGAAAATTTTTTCCGTTATATATCGTGCAAATAAGAGAACATGGATGACACATACGTTAATGAATTATTGGATTAAAAATCATTTCATGCCCGATGCTCGGCAACATTTGAATTCGATTGGTTTACCTGATAATGCACAAAATGTTCTCATTGTAGACAACTATTCGGCTCACACTTCACTTAAAGTTACAATGAAAGGTAATGTATCCGTATTATTCTTTCCTCCAAATTGTACGTCCATTATTAAGCCAATGGATATCGTAATAATGCTAGAGCTGAAATGCAGATATAAAGCAATTTAAGTAGCATTTTTAAAGTCCATGTTAAATTTCTTGAATAATGGTAAGACTATTAAAAATTTTTTTAAATAGTTTAGCATAAAATCTGCTGTGTGGAGCATCGGAGGATCATGGAGGGATGTGTTTCCAAATGCTTTAAAAAGTGCTTGGCCTAATTTATAACCATCTACCGCACTTCATAGTAAGGGTTGATTGATTGATTATTGCGGCGAAGCCCCCCGTCCACCTAGCCGAATTATGACGGCCGTATAACTCATTAGAGAACCACCCCATTTCAACAACAAACTGTGGCATCCAACTGATCCAGCCATATCTAAGGATAGCCGGTATTTGGCTATATATCTACAAAGGCGATACACCTACAAAGCTGTATTTTCCTGTGAGTGTAAAAATTGCGTTTAATCTGATAATATATTTCATTTTATTTTGATTCGATTATTAAATCTAAGGATAGCCATTGTAAGGATAGCCGCGAATTTGGAGGATTTCTGATATTGCAAACCAAAGATGAATTTTCCAATTAATGGATTTTGTAAGGAAATGCGTAGAAGCGGTAATAAATGAAGATGATGTAACAGAAGTTTTTCATTGCGATGACACGCCCCATCAACAATCAGTTAACGGACAACGTTAGCATAGCATGGTTCTATACCCAGAAAATACCGCTAGCGATAGTGAAGAAAGTGACAGAGTGAGAAGTTAGTCGGGATTCTTGATACAGCAATTACGAACAAGGGAACTTTATGATTGACCAAGAAATTATGTCTATCTGTAGAATTAAAGAGAAAGTATTAGCATGAAAAACAAAGCAACTTAAACAACTTACATTGAAAGTTTAATAAAGCAATAAATAAAGCAAAGTGATAAATATTACGCATTTTTTTGTAAATTTTGATACCCTTTAGATCATAAATGCTTCATTATTTCATAAATCACGATTTCATATTTTGAATTTTATAATTTCTACATGCCATCCTACCAGATTTAAACTGATGATCTAATATCCGGAAAAATATCAAATCCGGAATCGTCGAATTCCCGAAGAGTCCAGATCTAGAACTGTGTACTGTATAATGCCAAATTGTAAAGAAACTGACCGCTTAGCTTTCAAAATAAAATAAAATCCTAACTATTTTTAAGTAAAATATACTTTAAAGCCTATAAAAAGAAGAAAATAAAAAAGTGTTCTTATAATTATTTTGTCATATACCACTAGGTAGAGTTTCCATTCCACAGAATTCGAATAAATAGTGTATTTAATTTCAAAATTTTAAAATTGTACTTACTCATCACTTGGAGAAAGCATGGCGTTCTTTTGCATCACTTTCACATCAGTGTTATCACAAATTAGTCTAGAAAGCGATACACTGTAGATGGATTTTATTTGATCTGAAATTAAAATTTAATGTTAGTTGAGGGGTAATTAAGAGGTATAATTAAAATAACTATTTAAATTACAGCTGAATATTTTTAAGCTACTTGAAAATTTGAATTCTTATTTGATTTTTAAAAAGGCGATATATCTACAAAACTGTATTTTCCTGTGAGTGTAAAAATTGCGTTTAATCTGATAATATATTTCATTTTATTTTGATTCGATTATTAGATCTTAATTAACAAGTTCTTCATTTCTAAATTAAAGTTTCATTAAACATCAAGCTAGTTATACATCCAGTTGTTTACAGACGATGGCTGCTAAATCTAAATACCGATTTGATTTTTTGGTTGAATACGATAAACTGAGGTAAATTTCCTTAAAATGCCATATTTAAAGAATTATTAATAATTAACATCATTTGTAAAAAAGTGACTTCACTTCCCCTTTTTGAAAGGTTGGCTAATGTCGCATTCAAAGAAAAGTTATAGAAAAAGAAACCGCTTTATTTTGATTAAAAAGAACTTTTCCTTTTTTGCATTTTGCCATCGGCAGAACAGCTGGTTCAGTGGATTAAGTGTTCATCAGCCTCCTGGATTCCGTCGATGAAATTAAAATCAGAGGTAAAAAATAGAATAAAATCAGAAAGAGTTTCGATTTTAACCATCTCCTAAAAAGCTATTTTAAAGCTCAATATGGTTTCCCAGTAAAACTTATGAGTAGAGATGGCCCAGGTGGAATAGCGAAAAATGTTATAGGTTATTAGATGAATATAGATTGAGACTAACATGGGAGCATTCCATGTCTTCTGTGCATTTGAAAAATGAAAAATTACAAAACGTAAGTCTTTAAAAATATTGAATTTTTATAAGATACAGCAAGAGTTCAATGCATTTTTATTTACACCAGTCCGATTCAAAAATAAAAATATATACTTAAGAACTGCACCTGTTGCTTTTATATAGCTTAATTTGTTAATCCATAATGGACAGATTCAGTTTGAAAGATAAGCGTCTGACATTTTACAGAATGACAACAGACTCGAATAAAAAGTAAAACAACGCAAAATCGTGTTTCAAGACTAATAGCCCCTTTGGGGCTAAAAGGTAACTACTGCTTAGTGCAGAGTCCTCTGGGATTTGGCTACATAAAGTGAGGAATATTAATGGGATTGGAACAAGAAGGTACATGATGGTAGAAAATGCTGTTATACTATTATAATACAAAATGGGCATAACAAATATAATAAAGGCTGAGTGTGGATACAAGTACAGATATAAAATTGGAACTAAGCATTACACATCAGCAAGAAAAATTTACAAAATTAAGTAAATAAGAATATACAAAGATATTTAAAAAGGCTTATTTATTACAACACAAGATGTCACATGGTGCTGTACTAGTGACAAAACATTACAGTATAACTGGCGTTATTGATTGATTATCACAAATCCTCTCTCGTTGTGATACTGAAAGCATAGGGTATACAGGCTTTAATACAGGATATTGCACACACCTGTTCCTGAACGCGTTAGCTGCTCATGAATTACACACCGTGGTTAAAGAAAACAACTGTGCAAAGAACACATTACTTCAAAAAACATTTAGAAATGCTTCTACATGGACAAGCTCTCTTTTGTCTAGTTTTCTCTCTCAGCAGAAATGGCCGAGCAAGGAAACATGGCTTAGCAAGAAATGAATAGCTAATGATTACTAGCCGAATCAAATGATGTAGCGTTTTCATTGTTTTTGAGGCAATGCTATTAATATGAAAGCATATAATTTTCTAAAAAATAAATCATAAAATGTAAAATTTCTCAAACATTAAATATTGCATTGTTTGGAAGATTAGAGAAACATATATTTTACCTGCGAAATTATTTGCAAGGTGCTTTTTTTTAATTAAAACTTATGATGACGAATATTTCAAAGGTGGTCTCTAAAAACACTGTGAAGTCAACACTAGTTTCGTGAATAGATTCGAATATAAATCAAAAGCGCAGCTGCAGGTTTCTATGTAATTATTTTTGCCCATTAAACAAAGAAACAAAACTTTTTATGAAAAAATGTAATCCTAGTTGAATATTTTTAGTCTGTTTAAAATATTATAGAAGTTTCTGATTTCGCAATGTTTTGATCTATATTTTAATATTTGAATTAAGTATTCCAATGATGTTTCACAGAATTTTAAAACAAAATAAGTTTAAAATCAAATAACCATCTTAGAACAAAAACTTTCCAGCGAAGAACATTAAATCTTTAAGAGTAATCATTAAAAATCAAAGCAGAACAGCGTCAAGTCTGAGGATCTAATACCTTTGGATTAGATTAATTTAGATTAACTGAATATGAGCACACTAGAGTTATTTTCCTAACAGAAAGAATGCCTTTCATAGAGAAATTTCTAAAAGCACTTACTCATATTCTCGTTACACATGGAGAAAACGACGCAACCCAATCATGCAGTCAATCCGTTCGCTTGTGATTGCTCTCTGCTTAAATTCCTAGTATTCAGAGGTCTAACCACTCTGCCACTAATGGAGTTTAACAACTGTGAAACGTCAGTCGCTTTCATTACTTTTGACTAGGCAAGCTTTATAAGTGTGCACAATATTTGTAATATTTTTCTAAGAAAATGTTCAGCTTTTTAGAATAAAGACCATTAAATCATTTTTTAAATCATATTCCGAATGATAAATACTATTTAGGAAAGTAAGAAAAAAAGGTCGCGATAAGGCTATATTTTAAAGAGGTCCATTCCTTAAAGTTACAAATGGTATTTTGAAATAATAATGATGAGTGCGTCAAAACACCTAAAAAAATGAAAGTTGTATAATCCAAAATTTATGTTCTTATTAAAAAAAATTTCATACAAAAAAAGAAGAAATTTAGGTTACCCTACTTGTTCCAACACGGTAGGCTTGAATGGAATTTTGAATTACACTTCATTATTTTTTTCACTTTAAGACATTTCTCATTTTGTCACTTTGTTTTACACATGCACTTGACAAATCCTTGGCCTATACATTGGGCCGAGCAGTTACAACTGACCGGAGGGGAATTTCGTGGGCAGAATATCTTCAATTCTAAACAAGTTCTTACGACACAAAGTGAATTGTGATCTCGCCTATAGTTACTTTAAAATTTGTTCAAAATTTCGAAGTCGGTAGAAAGCGTCCTTTGTCACACTCGATAGAACTACCAATATATTGTGTGAATCACCTCATCCTTTGTGGACGTCAGATGTACAAATTCGCACAGTTGTTTTCAAAAAAGCAGTTCGCCTTCCCCCTTCGAATTCATTTTGTTAGATGTCTATTGACCATTACTTCTTTAATCTAAACCTTGCCCTTCGATTTTCATGCTGCGTATATAAAAATAACTTTTTCTGAACACATTTAAGTAAAATAGCACATTTTGACACTCCCGAACAAAGCCCAAAATACAAATGACAAATTCTGAGCCTGGGCGAGCATGTGGAGTCACATCCCTTGCCACCTGATATTCGAAACGAATTGAAGATCAATTTCCTACTTTGCCGGTTTGTTATTTGGCATTTTATAGAATATGTGAAATGTTCGTTATTTTATACACCTCTGACCAGTTTTGAGCATTCTATAAAATGCCTAGGTATAGAATGCCGACTTTCATACTTGCCGGTAACACAAACATTAAGGTAATTATACTGAATATAGCTTATCGACCAAGCCATGGCAAGACAGTAATAGGTCTTATTATTTCATATCAAAATGACTTAATTTTATTATAATTAAAAGTGACTTCATTTTATTCTTCCAGGTCTCTTTTATTACCTTACCAAATCTAAAAGATGACCGAAGACCTCTGTTTGTAAAAAGGAATCTATCCCCATTCTTGATATTTTTAAACTGCGTAGCAGTTATACAAGCTGCAGTGGGAGGCAGAATTGCAGAGTCGTCATTGCGCTCCATATAAACTCCGACCCAGGCATCAATATCTGCAACATCCCTGAAATAGAAAACCATATTAAAATTGTGTCAAGAAAAGCTTCGCTTCACAGATCTATTTTGATCATTATAGCTTTATGGGGAAATTCCGTTCATAAAATGAAGATAACATAAAGGTACTGAGTAGTTAGTTGTTCACGACTCTTTTCTCAAAAGCTTAGTACGTTTTGTTTCAAATACACCGAAAAATATGATGTGACTAGCAGATGCCCTCCTGCCAATGCCATGTTTTAGATTGCAGTGTCACTTTTGGGTCCTTTGAAAACAACAGCTAATTTGTTGTTTCATTAAACAAAAACATCCGTAATACGAAATTTTGGATTGCATTTTATTAGGTATAATTGGTGAAGTGTAAAAACTGGCTTTTTCAAATTTATACCGAAATCAAATGTTTACCCCTTTATTTTTTTATTAAAAACTGTATTTTATTGGACTATTGAATAAAATATAATTTAATTGGTTTTTAATTAGAATTATAATGTATTTAAAATAAATGCATTGAAACGCATACCCTGATTTATTTCTCTTCTGTGTTATTTCTATAATATCAACAAATTTAAACCTTTTCAAGTCTCTGTAGTTACGTCAGACACCGCGATAATTCGTTTTATATCTGTTAGGAGTTCGGAATTAGTAGTTTATGCTTTGAAAACAATCGAAAGCCTATAAGTAGCGTCCAAACAAAAGTACGAATTCATGTCGCAAAACAAGGTAACATTTCGTGCTTCCCCCTTTTAATTGCACGTTTCACCGGCACCAGAACCTTCCATGGAAGAATTTAGGTTCATCGTAGATACAATGCGAGCATCAATGAAACCTGCAGTTACATTTGTTGGTGCAAGTTCGGTATGGCCTTTCTTCGGTGAACTAACTTTCAGTTGTTATGGACGCCTGGGCATGGCCCTATCCCAGTATAACAATTATTTATTTTTCGAACGTTCAAAATAGCATTCTAGGCATTCGTAGTAGTGAAGAAAATTTCATAGAGCAATTATGGCAGAAAAGATGAAGTGATAGCAATTATGGCAGTATTTACTAGAAATGTCAGAATCCAAGAACTTTGGAACTTTGGGTTATACTGGTGTTCAGCAG
>KK118907.1:74918-107522 GCA_000611955.2 Stegodyphus mimosarum
AGGTAATTCTAAGCCAGATCTTACCAGTATTTTATTTAATTCCTTTCTGGTCCTGACGGTGAGGAATCTAAATAGAGAGCGTCTCCCTAAGATGCCCAGCTGAAAGGAAAGGCAAAGTCCAGGTAAATAAAGTAGCAATTGTAGGAGGATGAAGTAAAAAGTCCTTGGTGGCGTATGTGGAAAAAGTAGAACTTGTGATGAGGAGCCGAGATTCGTATATATCTCCGAGAGCTAATCATAGTGCAAGCTGAGAGTCTTGACTATGATTAACTCTCGGAGATATACAAGAACTAAGCTGAACGAAGGGAAGCACACACACAGATCACACAGATCATCATTCGTATAAAAAGCGTACGGCCTGTGATGGCCTTTACCAGTCTATTTTACTTGTTCCTAATGGCATATCAGTTGTGATAAAATAAAATCCGAATAAATCTTTAGCACTGAGTGCTTTGATCTCAAAAAATAAATGAAGTTTGACTCTTGCAGGTGACTGCGTTTGTTGTCATGAATAATAGCAACAGCAATGGCGTATCTTTGATTAGATAGTAGATTTCTTGAGCTAATCAGTTATAAATAAGCAGTATCGTGGGATAAGCATATCATCTCGGTATAATAGGAAAAATAAAAAGAAGCATAATAAATATGTTTCAAATAGTATTTACTAGTCCTTGAGCTAAGCAATTATAAATAAGCAGTATCGTGGTTGAAGCATAATAGGAAAAATAAAAAGAAGCACAATAAATATACTGCACATAGTACTTACTATGAAATAAAAATAATACATTATTTACACATATAGTCAATTACCTGCTACGTCAGCTACAAAGTCCCTTAGCTTTGCTAGCAGAAAATTAAAAAAAAAAAAATCTTGGTTAAATATTATGAAGTAGAACACTACCAGCTGGAATTGTGGTGAATAGTGCGTGGTCTTTTATATTTCTGCTCTATGACTTTATAAGGTATATCTCCCACATTCTTAGCGTGCCTTCGTGGTGTAATGGTCAGCACACTGAGCCGGTATTTCAGAGGTCCGTGGTTCGATTCCCGGCGAAGGCCTTGCATATTTTTCATGACTCCTGCTTCGAAATAATTCCTAATGTCTCTACACTGGCGCCCGAACTAAAAGGGTTGTGGATGATGACTCTCCACACACAGGATTTGGCGACTAGGTCCCCTAAAACCCTAGTCGCCCTTTAAAAAGGGGAGTATATAAGGTATATCTCCCACATTCTTAGCGTGCCTTCGTGGTGTAATGGTCAGCACACTGAGCCGGTATTTCAGAGGTCCGTGGTTCGATCCCCGGCGAAGGCAATGCATATTTTTCACCTCTCCTGCTTGTAATTAACCTAATGTCTTTACACTGGCGCCCGAACTAAAAGGGTTGTGGATGATGACTCTCCACACCCAGGATTTGGCGACTAGGTCCCCTAAAAACCCTAGTCGCCCTTTAAAAAGGGGAGTATATAAGGTATATCTCCCACATTCTTAACGTGCCTTCGTGGTGTAATGGTCAGCACACTGAGCCGGTATTTCAGAGGTCCGCGGTTCGATCCCCGGCGAAGGCAGTGCGTATTTTTCATCGGTCCTGTTCCAACAAAATACCTAATGTCTCTACAACTTAGACATAATTGACTAGTTTTCTAATAATTTCTTTGCTGTGTTTATCACAGTTTAGGAAGAATTTATGCGAAAATTTTAAGAATTCGTAGTCTGTAAGTTTATTTTTAAGATCATTGTGAAGAGTGGGGTTCCTTACGAATCGGGAAGCATTTGCTATAATTATTAAGGCTTTATTTTGTATTCATCAGATCTTTAATCTATTTGATTGGGCAGTTGCTGCCCAGGCGGGAGAAGCATGAAGATAGCCTTATAACTTGTAAATATGAAATTCTTTTGACAGCGATGCTAAGTGAAGAATGCTGGCTAATAAGTGCATAAACACTACCGATTGCTCTATTTGCTTTGTCGCAGATATAGTTGATGTGATTTTGAAAGGTTAATTTTCGATCTAAGTTTAGTGCAAGGGTGTAGGCAGGGGGAATCAGGGTGTAGGCAGGAGCTTGCTGAAATTCTTTTGGCTGCGGAGGAGTACTCCTATTGGGTAAAGTGCGATCTACAGTGCGCTAGGGGGAGAGGTTAAGTCCATACAAATTTAGAAGGATGGTCGAATGAATGAAGGGGAGGGGGCATAAGTGAATAAGTTAATTAAAGCCTGCCAAAGATCTAATTAGCAATGAAGTAGTGATAACAAGTTATTTTTTTTTCAAATTAATGCTGTTGAGCAATAAATTTTATGATATTACAATACAAACAATGGTAGGTAATGGAATAGGCTGTATTAGTGTTGTTTAGCCCAAAGGAGTAATTTGCCCAGAAGGGCCATTAATTTCTTTTTGGCATTTTGCGTCGGTTCACTTTTCAAATTTTTGCCACCAAATATTAGAGCCCTGCATTATATTTAAAGAAATTAAATAATGAAGAATCTGCATGAATGTAAGTGTATGTTTCTCGCACTGTGAGAAAAAACAACGGTTTCTAGAGACATCAAATCTTGAATAACGTAGTCCTCAATTCGAATATGGGCATCTGGAAGCCCAAACTTGGAATTTGTTTTATTGTCTATTTCATATTTTGTCAAACATTAAAGAATTTTTGATTAAAAAACTCAACGATTTCAAAGCGAGCAATAGCAACACTGCACGAAGGGGGGGGACATTTTTATCTTCAGCACGCGAGATTGTATCGAAAATTCTAAAGATATGCTTTTTTTAAATATTTTATGATATTGCTGTTTAATTGAATTTTATGGTTTAAATGCGCAGAACATAATATTTAATAAATAAACGTAACACACAAAACGTTAAAAAACCCCTTTGGGCGTAATGTAAAATCTTTTAGACTTCCTTTTTTTTGTTGTTGTCTTTTTTATAGTTTTAAAGCAGTAAAGAGTCAAAAACATTTACAAGCCGTCTCTGAGGATGGCATTTGTGCTCTTTCTGAATTAATGTTGTCGTAATTCAAAATTTGTATTGTGAGGTTGTTTAGTTTGGTAATGCCCTTCTAAAATTTTTTGGAAAGTTTAATCATGACTTCAACTATTAGTGGAATTCTGCATTCAGTGTAGATAACTTCGTTTCTGATGTACAAAGGGCAGTTTGCGATTTGTCTTAATGTGATGTTTTGGAGCTGTTGTAATTTTAAAAGGCTACGTTTGCCGATATAACCCCAGACTAGGCTTGCATGTGTAAATATGGGGCGCAACATGGTCTTATAAATGAGTAATTTTTTATCCGTGGCTAAAACGCTGTTTCGAGCAATTAGGTGGCTGAGTGTAGATTTACTAACTCGAAACTTCGTAATTACGTGTTTAGTGTGGGGCTTTCATTTTAAATGACGATCTAATATTATACCTAATTATTCGACATCCTTGGCCTAGGGAATAGGAGTGCTGTAAAAAGTAATATTTCCTTCTATATGCATTTTCTTTGTAAACATTACAGCAATAATTTTTTCAAAGTTTATTTTTATTTTCCATTTGCTGAGCCAGAACTAAAGTGTATGGATGTGTGTTCGTAGCTGTTGTACGGTTGAGATAATAGATGCGTTTGGAGTGAGGATCACAGTACCATCTGCCTACATAGCGAGTATTGTGTTATGTGTGTGTGGGACATCGTTCGCATAAATATTAAAAAGTATGGGCGCCAAAAGCGAACCCTGATGTACGTCATAGCGAATTTTTTTTCCCTTTGTGGAGTATGTGTTATTAAGGCGAGTATATGTTATTAGCTTTGATTATTAGACTGAGTATGTGTTATTATCTTGTAAATAAGTCCATCATGGCAAACGCGATCAAACGCCGTAGTTATATCTCGGAAGATGGCAGCTGTGTTGATTTTTTTCTTAGAATCCAGATGAAATTAATTCAGTTACTCTGTATACTTATGAACAGTTGAATGATACTTTCGAAATCCATATCGTTGGGGAATCAGGAATCCGTGGTTTTTTGCATAATTCTTGATTGATTTGAGAATAGCAAATTCAACGATTTTGGCTGCAGAGTGGCAGAACACCTATTGGTAGATACGATTCAGGCTGAGTTGCTGTTTTTCCAGGCTCATGGCTGGGTGACATAATTGCTTTTTTCCACTGGAGCGGAAAATATCTGAAGTCCACTATATACTGAATGATTCTTATTAACTTTCAAGTCATCATAAGTCCCATCTTGTTTACCATCTTATTTGTAATTTTATCATGTCCAGGGCTCTGTATTTTGAAAGTAAATAATTAAAACTGCATTTTAGTAAAAGTATTTTAATTAAATGAATTTGATTAAAACTTTACCTGCCTTAGATTCTGTGGTTTGTCCTGAAAATAAATTGGCACAATTTAAAAACAAGAACCAAGTGATTTTCGAATCACAGTAAAGGACTGAAACCTGTTTCCGTAAGATCTAAAACGTACCTTCAGATCAATCTCTTAACGAGGTCCAAGTATCTATAATGAGGATTGTAATTTGTTTTTCTGCGTTGAGGAAATAATTTAAAGGTATAATCTATCTAAGAAACATAATAAAATTTGAAGCTGCACGAAACAAATATTAAGTACTTACTTGTAATTTTGCTTCAATAGCTCTACGTTATCTGAATCCATTACTTGAATCAGATCATCGAAATTATTTACATTAATTTTATTATCTTTGCAATAGGATAGCAGTTGAACATATGGAGGTATGCCATGATCCCTTGTTCTATGGATATTTGTACTTGCTATATCCAAACCAAAGGAAGTGCCAACTTTCCTGGAGAAAATACATTATATTAAATTTTTTGCAGTCATTCCTTAGGAAACAAAAATGCAAATTTCTTTAATAAATTATAAATTTTATAATTCACCGTTGAAAATTGATGCATTTCGTATTTACCTATACATATACTTAGTAACATCGTCTACCATCCATCTGCCAAATTTATGAGCTGGGCATTTCGTAGCTCCACCCAGCAGCGCTCCAATGCGTCCTTCATGAATTGGCTTATGTATCGCATAAGTATCTCTCATTAGAAGTTTGCTGTTAGATGTAGAATTTTCATTGACGACTGTATTAATTAAGTTGTGCAGGCGGAAGGCAGCTGTATTAAATTCAATGTAAATATTCGGATTCTGAGTGGAATCATACTGCGAAATGTTGAGCCATAATTTATAATCAGACATTACAGCCGGTCCTAAGAGCAGTGGAAGGAACTCCTTGTAGGTGAGACACTGCATAATAGCGCCTAGAATTTTTCTGCAAGACAAAAACACATACAGGCAAATTTAGAAACAAAATAGAAATAGGATAGTTTTGGAAAATTATAATTACAAGTAGGTATATCCAATAAAAGTCACTTTTCATTTGAAAATAAACGTCAATAAATTTCTTTTCCTAAGGACTAATTCATCACAGTACGTCTTTCAAACTCCACGAACCACTTTCAACAAATTGTAGAGTCATTAGGATTTTTTGGAAGCAGAAGAATGAAAAATGACTTCGCCGGGAATCAAACCACAGACCTCTCGGTTACGCGTCGAGCGTGCTGAACACTACACCACAAAGGCAAGCGAAGGGGGGGGGAGAAATACCTTATAAAATTTACGCAAATTTATTCATATGCCTCTATAAATCTAGTGGTAAACAAGGACAGATGGGTTGCTTGGAGCTTTCATGGGAGTTTAGACTTCGTAACATTCAAATACATGTGAAACTTTTAAATGAAAATAAAAATTTGAAAGAAGAAAAGATCTTATGGCTTTAGCTATAGACCTCTTTGTTTGTTGTTGTTGGCCTATCCTCTTTGACCCCTCGCGCTGCACGAATATTCAGTGCGATAAAGTCTTTTCCTGTAAGATAAACTGAGAGTTTCATTATCTGTGTTAACATTTAGTGTTTTAAAAAAATTAAAAAACAACTCGTTGGAGAAAACCTCGTAACCACTTCCTGACGACCACACCATCCAAATGCAGGTGTCTGCTGATGAAAAATTTCTGGAGATTTTCACTTATTAATAAGGAGTACCGTGACACTAGTATAGCGGTAAGTGAGCGTATTGTACCTGCGGCAGTACTTTTAAGTAACTCACTACCTGTGGCAGTGAGGTACTTAAAAAGCACAATGAGCTGAAAGTCCTTTCAAGTGGCTGGCGTTAGGAGAGGAGGGCTAAGAGACCCTCATAACGCTTCCCTAGGTGTTCTCTCTCGAATTTTGGAAGGAACTGCACAGTTAGTGCGGCGGGGCTAAAGCTATACCACCAGTAGTGAAATTCTGGTGTCCTGCTCACTTCTCCCTGTACCTGTTAATAAGAAGCGTTTAGTATTATATAGTATTGAGCATATTTATATTTAGCACAAATTAGTTTAGTACAATGCTTAAGAGAATACTATTTCTTTTCTAACTGCCCATTTTATTTAGATCTGCTTTTGTGTGTCTAAAAATAGCTTTCGTAATCGTAAATTTAGAACTGTGTGTAAATTTAAAATTGTGTGTAAATCCAAACTACTACTGCTGAATATATTAAGTATTACAAGTTGACTCTGGGCTTTCGGGTGACTACATCCTTCACAGTAGAAAATTCCCATATAATTTTTCATTCTACCAAATCTTAAATTTAGAACCTAATTTAAAACTTTAATTATAAATAGAACATTTCGTACATTTGTAATAAAACGCAGCAATATGTTTGTAATGTATATTCAATCACAGGTTTATCGATTCATGCATTGCTAACAAAATGTGGTTATATGTTTGTGCATTAATAAAGAACGATAGCCTACCTATACATTAAATAATAGGATCACCATTAATGACAAAACAGCACCACAAATGGATCCATAATATAGTACTGGAAACATTATCTCAATAAGAATGCTCTATTGGAAATATCAAACAATTTTATATTTTTTAAAAATACCATGACCTTATCTTCTTGGGAGCATTTTCAGCACAACTAGTGGCGTGTCACATGAGACACATGACGGCATTTTAAGTCAACAATATTGCACTATTACTCATGTTTTTCGGCAATAACTTGTTCATTCAATTTATATTTTGTCCACGTAGAGGTTACCAGGAAAGAATAATCAATTTAAGCAATTTTTTCGATCCCTTGAGTCTCTATTGCAAAATCAGCAATAAAAGAAGACTGTAAACTTACGAAATTAGCACTGAAAATTGAAAATGTGAATAGTCTATAAATGTTTGTGGGATACATAGTGTGCATGGTATATCCTCACATAAATAAATAAATAAATAAATAAATAAATCATTAAAAAAATAAACGATTGCAGGTTACACGAGATTAAATCTGAAGTTTCGGGCATTAACGCAGTATTTCCTTCAGGCATTGTTCCTCCTACGGTCCTATCCATTTTAGTGGCAAAGTTTGACTAAAATATTCTTGCGCGTGATCGTTATCCTTGTGACAAATTTTGGCAGAAATACTCCAAGAATGATTTTTGTGCTTGTGAGCCGGAACAACCAAATTAGCAGCAACGGACATAATTGTTAGCACTCTCAATGTAAAAATTCCAGCTCCTCATCTAAAATCTTCTGCACGTGAACTTCTTTATAATAAACGGCAACTAAATTGGAACAATGAATTTAGAAGAGTGTTCAACTCCATCCCAAAAGCTGCTGCAGTTCTCGAAAGGCGCGTATCAGACCTCACACAGATCTTCACTGAGCATGGGCCATTTATGAGCTATCTGAATAGGTTTGATTTCATTGAAAGTGAGCTTTGTACATGGGGTGAGGATAGCGACCCCATCGACTATGTATGCTTTTACTCATGTACCTCCAGGTATCAGTTCCGGAAGCCAACATCTAAGACGAGTTGTCATGTATGGGTAGCTAAAACCTACAGAAACAAACGTGAAAAATCTTACATTAAGGCTTTTACTTCTCATGTTCTCACTACTACATGGAGATAAGACTGATCACGTTATACCGCCAGTGACACTGTAATGTTTCGTAACTAGTAAAAAACCATTTTCAGTTGTACTAGCCATTATAGTATTAGCTTGTATATATTCATGTGTTTTTCTGTTAACTTAATTTTGATCATTTTTCTTCCTTGACGTGTAATTTTAAATATTCGTATTGATTTCATCTATACTTCTGTACCTGTATATACATTCTAGACTTACTATATTTGTATGCCCAAATGATACTATAACACTGTAATAGTAGTGCTCCCCACAATGTGCTTTCCATCCTTGTTCCAGTTCTTCTAATATTCCTTACTTTATATTAGTCCTGAAAGATATAGCGCTAAGCTATAGTATTCTTTTTTTACTTCACAGAAGGAATTGAACAGACTGATGAGCACTTAACTTAGTATACCAGATGTTCTTTCCATGACGAAAAGGAGGAAATAAAGGGAGCCGGACAAATCGTTTGAGGAAGGAGGTAATCATCACAGGTTTCACTTAACTGTGGCATCAGCTTTCCGATCTGTTCATGTAAATCCCGTCAATGACGCATAGATGTCTATACTAGTGAACATAAACACATTGAAATTTTGTGTACTGTGTTACAAAAAAGTGTAACTTCTGTTTTTGTATCTGAAAATTCCGTATCGATTTCTTAGGTCATTTGTTATGAATTTTTCAATTATTCCACGTAATTATAAACAATTACGTTTTCGAGCTATAAAGACTTAATTCAACAACAGTAAATTCAACAATAAAAATTCAGTTATTCTTAGCAGATTTTACTAACATAGATTATTTTATTTATTGCACTCATAGAATAAAAGCTTCAACCGAGAAAAGCAGAGCAAAAGGAGAAGAATGTTTCTTTCCAAAAGGTTTAAAAATCATTCTGAGCGACGAAGAATGATAAGCGAATTTCGATAAATTTACTACGTGTGCTAAATGCAGATTGAAAAAACTATAACACTGAAGAGGATATTTTCAGATTTTTTCGCTATTTATAAAATGTATAAATATTATTTGCAAACTGCATTTTCTGTTTGTTGAAAAATAGTATTTACCGACATTTACACAAATACAGCGACCCTCGCATAGTCCGGACAATCGGTTCCGCAAATATTCAGAGCTGTTTGAAACCAGGTTAATAGAAAGAATTAAATACATACAAGGAATAACAATTATTTAAAAAAAACTGCTTTTTCTTCTTAGTTTTTAATAACTAAAATGCGATTAGCAAATTTAAATGCCTTTAGTAGAAATAATTTTGTAAATGCATGTTTTAGGTAATTCATTTTTTATTCTCTAAAACTTGCAGTATCGATGCCTGCACCCATGTCTTTCGTTTGGCTTTGTCTATCCATATACCACTTTGTAGAATTGAATTGTTCATCGACCGGCTAAATGTGACCGTTCAATATCGGAATCAGTTTCCATAATGCGGCATAGTTGACAAAGTTTCAATCATTCTTATAATTTTTAATGGTTCTTCGAACGAATTCGAGACGAATTGTACGTACACATGCAGTGGCAAAAGTGAAATATGTATCGTACTGCATAACTTTCAAACGGGGAGAAGCTTAGAGATTTTATAGCCCAAAGGGGCGTTTTTTTCATTTACCCATACATACATGTTTCGAGAGGATTTGGGTTAAAGCCCCTTGGTGTTAAAAATGTTTAAAAACTGCACATTATTAGAATTTCCGATAGTCAATTTCATGCGCTGGAGATAGGAATATTTTATTCCATACAGTGTATTGCCACTGCTGGCTTTGAAATCGGTGAGTTTCTTAATAAAAAATTCGTTTAAGTTTAAAGAATATGAAATAAACAATAAAAAATTTCGGAATTCAAGATTCGGGCTTCTAGGTGCCCACACTCGAGTGGAGAACTACGTTATTCAAAATTTGACGGTTCTATAGGTATCGTCGTTTTTACCTAGTGCGAGAAACATACATACATTTAGGCAGATTCTTCACTATTTGATTTCTTTAAATATAATACAGGGCAATAATATTTGATGGCAGCAATCCGAAAAGTGATACATATTATATAGTGATCCCATGCAAAATGCCGTTTCGAGACCAGTACCTCTATAAGGTATTTCTCCCGAATTTCTGGCATGCCTTCGTGATGTAGTGGCCAGCACGCTCGACGCGTAACCTAGAGGTCCGTGGTTCGATTCCTGGCGAAGGTGTTGCTCGCTTTTCATCTCTTCTGCTTCTAAAAAACCTAATGACTCTACACCTCTTCTGCGTTCTCCCCTTTACGCTAAAAAAATACTTTGCTATGTAAAGGGTAAAAAATGATCGTTTATGAACCAAATTTGTTCTCAATTTTTCAGAATTTACTTGATAGGTATGTACACACACAACAGTAATTTGAAATACAGTGTATTACTGATTATTCAGGCTAATGACGGGGAAGCAGGTTACGGATGGTTGATAAACAGGATAATCTAAAGTATCAATTTTGATACATATTGCATGCGTTTGTTTATTAAAAAAATAGTAATTTTACATTTTTAGCACCTTTAAATATTTTTTTAATTTTGCTACGTATTTTTGAAGTGCTATTTTATCATTGTATTCGATCCCTTTGGTCTACGAAGTCCAACAGAGTTGCAACAGAAATCATTACTACTGTCTCGGGACTACTCATTACCATTACTTCTTCGCTTGTACTTTTAGTATCACTTTTTGCCTCTTCTGTTCTTCTGGCATTTGAAACTAAATCCACATCACTCAAACATTGAATGAATAATAAAAGCGTAGCCCAGTCGAATCGTCATCGAACCATTATTCTATACTTTCCTGGGAGTTATTTTCGAAAAACTTTACATTTCCAATTTTTTGGCATACAAGTCAGTTATTATATGAACTTCTTCACAATTACATAAATCTCCGATTTCAATACAAGGAAGAATCTTTCTACATGACTTCTCCATGAGTGAAACTTGCGCGTGTTTGTTTTTAACATATTCTAGCTCAGGGGTCTCCAACCTTTTTGTCTCTAAGAGCACATTCTAGAACATCTGTTGGACGGCGAGAGCCATTTACTTTTTCAAGGTAAATTTATAGTTGGATAGAGTTAATAACACATGCACATTAAAAGACAGATCGGTGGCTTCGCTTTGTGCTGGTATCTGTGTTGGACGCAATTTCTATTTCTTTAAAAATGAGAAAACTTTTACATAGAATTTTATTGAAAACTAAAGCATTTTTATCGTGATCGCAAAGCGGCGGGACATGTTAAACGAAGGCGGGCGCTATGGTACCCGTGGGCATAGGATTGGAAACCCCTGCTCTAACGCATAGCGTTAAGTGTGTTTGAGTGGGCATTGCCACACACGGGTAATCCGTAAACTGGGTGATTCGCACCTGGGGGATAATATAGAGTACACCGTATGTATCATATAGCTTAATTTTGAAACACAAAAAATTGTTTCACTATATAAATCATTTTCCCCTCATTCTTTGGGGATATAATTGGAAGTATACTCGATGCATATTCGAGAAGTCCAGGTTCCAGTCGCGGCGAGGTCCTTGCATATTTTCCAAGTCTCTTGCTTCCAAAAACAATAATAATAACAATGACTCTGCAACTTTATAACGCGTAAAAAGCGATTGTTTATGAACTAAAAAATAATTTTATTTTCTAAATTTTTACGATTTACCTGTGTTTTGCTAAAAAAAAATGAGTTTTTGGGGTTTCACCTATTTAACTCACAGTTCAGCAATCTAAACCCCAAACACTAATAATGGCTTGAGTGTGTGAACAGAGACGTAAGACTCAAGAAGAGTTATCTACCCTTTATTTTTCAAAATAAATATGACACAATCAGCTCTCCTAGCTCGGAGAGTACAGCAAAGCCTCCACTTGGGCGTGAACTTAAATTAATATGAAATTAAACTTAACTAGATTAACTAATGCTCGCCGAAGCTATCAAAATTCTAAGTAGTTGGTCCCTAAACCTTAATTAAGTCAGCGAAGCCATGGGCCTAAAGTACGGCCGAGCGTAGCAATAGCTTAGAGAGGCGTAGCCAAAAGGCAAACGCGCGCTAGTCAGAAACTCAGGCTCTCTAACGAAGTCGGTGAAAACATTGACTTAAATACTATTCTTACTCATTTGCATTAACCGCGTTTCTGAAAATACATACTGGTAGAAAATTGTAAACGAAGCTAGAGGGGACAGGAAAGATGCATAGACTTAAAATAACTGTTATTAAAATTAGCATAAACCTTACAAGTTTATTTTGAAATTTTCAGATTGGACTATAATGAATGGCGATTGATAGAAGCTGGACTGTGCGAAATATTATTGCACTATTTCGGGGTATATTTTAAAATAAATTTCTCAAACTCATTATCTGTGTTTTAAGTAATACGTGGTTTATTTAGGTTAATGATTATCACTTTCTAAATATTTATCGCCCAATAACAAAAGCAAATTAGATATATTTACATTATTTTTCCTATATATGAAAATGTTATGAGATTGAAAGAAAAGTCACTGTTACTTATTATGTACTGCTATTTTCAATGCTACATAAAAAATAAACCTCGTTTCTTGAAATGTGGTTTCTTCATCCCAGTGAGGGTTCAGTTGTTTCATTTCAGTGGCCATCCTGTTGTGTTCTCTCACGAAAATGGTATGTAATGCTGCCAGAATCGTATGCTGGTTTGCTCTCGCATCACCTGAATAAACGAATGGAATATATGATAAGTGGAAAATTTGTTATTACAATTCATTACTAAGCAAAGCACCCATTAAAATATGCATCGCTTTGTAATGAGAAAAATAAACATTTTGAAATCAAATATGGAGAGATATTCTAATCCTATAAAAATCATGCGTGACATAATTTAAAATGAAAATGAGTAATAAAAAGCTAAAACTTGGATTCAGAAGGTAATATTTAAAAAATTTCTGGTAAATGCAACTGATTCGACAAAATGCATCACAATCTTCAATCAAGTGAATTCGGAAAATTACTACTAAATAATTGTTCATGAGTACTAATTCGAAAATTTGCAACTAAGCTATTTTTCATTTTTGCTGAGTTGTAAATTGAAATATTTCTCGAGGACCAAATAAATACTCATATAACAACTTATGTGTATATTTATCCTGAGATAATTTACTACCGATTTTGATTCCATTAGATCCTTAATCAATAGAACTCAAAGGCTTTTCTGCGAATGAACTTATAGAGCAGAGATTCTCAACCACGAGAAAAATTCATTGTTTTGGGGGGTGGAAATGCGGTCAGCTTTTTATTTACCTCTTAAGTATTTAGTTTCAGTTTAAGAATACAAAAAAAAACTACTTTTATTCATATTTTGGGGGTATTTCTTAACATTTTTTATGCTTTTTTCTATTTAATTATAAAGACACATTAAAATAGTCTCAACCTTAATAAATCAATATGTGTTTTTCGAGTTTTGGACAGGAGGGTAGATGATTGTCTAACACTGGCAAAAGGGGTGCGTGGGGCAAAAACGTTTGAGGACCCTTGCTATAGAGAAAATTGGAAACTTCATTTCAATTTACATTTGATATTTAATTTCCATTCATTGAAAGAAAGTAATTAATACATAATATAAATAGCGTAACGAAAAGCTGTAAAATTACGTAGAAATTTAACTTTTAGCTTGATCGTTTCCTTCTATTTAAGTGAAAACAGTTCCTTCATTTCTAAGGGCTACTTTGTTATATTCTTTCAGCAAAATTTCAGCTTGTACTCCATTTCATTTTCAAGCCCAAGGATTTTGTACTCCATTCGAATGATTAACTAAATTATAGACGTGGTGTTGGTCAAGAATTCAACAGATAAAAAAATCAAAAAGATACATATTAATGCAAGGCTACAAATACTAGTTTCGACCCCAACTAGATTTCGATACTCTGTGAACTCGCAAAAACGCTCCAAACACGAGGCGTTATCAATCGTTCATGACTGTGTAACTAAATGCTAAATGCAAAATTAGCGTTTAATTTGTTATGAAAATGTCAATTTTTTTATTTCATGTGTTCATACTACTTTTGATAGCATTAGTTACGTTTAATGTATGCGAAAATCTTTCTACAAGAAGGGAAGAAAACTGGTTTTCGCAAAGCTAGAACGAAAAGTATTTGAATGGTGGTTCGTTAAAGAAAGTTGAAGAAAAAGGGTTAAGCAAAAATATCGAGTAGAACATTAAACTTTTTTTCCCTTTTCAGTGTCGTACATAATGCTCACAAAAACTATTATTATAAAGTAAGTTCAGTGAAACAGAGAATAGGACGAGTAAATGACAAATATATTTCAGGGATAGCAATTATGTTTTTAGTTTCACGAAGATCAATTATATGATTCTCACCTGATCTGAAACAAAACTCTTTATCCTTTTTTACACAATTTAGATCTTTCGGCCAATCCAGTTCTTTAGGCATCAAATTGCCATTCTGTGTACGTAATTTTCCTTGAAACAAAAAAAGAACGAAATTACACATAAAAGTAATTAAATCGCTGACATCAGAAAATGCTTAAATCACTGTTTTTAAAACATGCATAGGAAAGAAAATTATTATAATTAATGAATATTAATTGCTATGATTGGACATTTAAATAATTGCATGTCTAGAAAAATACTGATATGTATCCGGCTTGTTTTGATCATATTAATTGTTTAAATTAAAAGAATGTATGCTCACGTTCTTTTTTATATACATCGAAAAGAAATTATTTCAAATTATATAATCGAAAACAAACTTACAAAATGCAACTGTTAATATTTTATTTAGCAGAATGAGAGAGTGAATAAACCAAAAATACAAAAGTAAAAGAGAATGACTCTGAAAACAGAGAATAAACGAAATTAAAAATTTGCAGCTTCACTGAAAACTTCCTGCAACTCCTTCACGTTTTTGTAAGGGAAAAGTAATCTGTTGAAATTAATCACTAATGATTATTCAAATGTTACCATAAAGAAGTATCCCCTCAAAGATAATATTTGTTTCATAAACTTGAAGTAAAGAAGGTGATATTTTTTTTGCTCGTGTAAAGAAAATTAACGCATAAATGATGCAATAGTCACAAGTTGTTTATTTCCCGATTTGTAACACCAGACAATTTATTAGAAATAGCAAATCAAAATAATGGCAGTAAACCTTTCTACAAAAAGTTGCAGAAGTTGAATGATAAAGTTGAGTAAAGTTGAGTTCACGTAAGATGAAAAGTACTTCCTAATATCCAAATAATTTGACTAGGAATTTCATCACATCGAGCTATGATGTAATCACAAAGCCGTGACACCTCATTAACAGTTGACTTAGGAATTATTTGGTCAGCATTTCCACTTCTTCTTTAGAACATGTAATTAAGCATTGCTGTTTTCCGGCAAAGAATCACGAGCTCGTATTTGTCTTTTCATAATGTTCTCACACATTGCCGTCCAGCTAATGTACTGACTGTGACACTGTGGTTACTGACTCTGACTGCTGTACCAATGGATCTGGGTTCGAACACCGGAGAAAGCATGGATGTTTGTAAGCGTATAGTGTCTGTGCCACAAAGGGTTACGCTACACGGCGAGAAGAAAGTGCTCTCGAGGCATTGTTGGTAGGAAACAAGGGTTGGAAGACCCTTTTGGACCGCCCTCCGGTGTTGGGGGTGTCTCAGGATGGGGCACAACTGTTAGTGCGGCGGGATTGTACTTGTGTGACCAAATATAAAATTTTGGTGCCCCGCCCACTTCTACCTGTATCTGTTCTCATACATGCTCAATGGGAGCTGTGGTTGAGAGAGATACAATCCAACCTATTCGGTGGATATCCTTCCTCTCCAGGAGATTCTCCGCTGCTCCGATACGACATGGCAATATCACTGCTTAGGAGCCATGGCATTCACTTTAAAAATCGCTTCATCAACGATAAATTGATACATGTTAGTATGTCATGAACTTTTTCATACTAATGTTCTCCCATTCTGGTGTCTTTGTTTAGCACATGTAGCTCTACACGAGTGCAGATTAAGGTACCGTCATAATACCATTTTTGCATATTTTCCTACTGATACACTTTTCTTATTTCACGCCATATGAACTTATGTTTGGAAAACAGTTGGAGACTGGCTCAACTCTTGTCAGAGAATAGGATGTTGGTTCATCGCTGTAACCTTCGAGAAAGGTAAATTTTAATCGTTGCAAGCATTTTCTTTCATAGCGCTTTCTGAATAACATCACACAAATGATCATCTTCGAGCTTACAGCGCCAATGTAATTCAAATTTCGACCTACAGGTTGGAGAGATATATTCGTTGTTCTGCTGCAACAGAGGAGAATTGCCAATTGGCTGATCATGTAACGTTGACTGCGGTTAGCTGTGTCTGTTAAAAATAGCATACAGTCAACAAATATGCTGTTTCATACAGTTGTAAGGAGACACCGACCTACTGCAGTGCTTTCGGAGCCCATTCCATTCTTTTGAAACTCTGCTTAAAACATTTGTGAGGTTGAAAACTCAATTGCAATTTCATTGACTATGAGGTCTTATTCCAAATTTTCTAACAACCATTTTAAATATAAATTCATAAAAATGGTATTTTGAGATATGACGTAAATTTTAGTTTGTAGATTTATTCTTTGACACGTAGAATTTGCGACAAGCACACGCTGGTTTCTTATTCTCCAGTGTTTTGGTTAGAATGTGATCCATAAAACCAAGACTCGGAAATATTCATTTTCACGGGCTTTCTCCGTTGAATATTTTTATTTATATGAATCTGAAGATTATTATTTGGATTCTTGAAGGTAACTTTGTATAATTAATTATGTTCATCTTTAGGTTTACCTTTCTACATTTCTATGTGTATACAGAGTAATTTAGAGTCGGTAAAAAGGAAATTTAAACGGAGGAAAAAAAAGAAATACACATTCATTAGTATTTTTGCTTCTTCTAAAACATTAAGAACCTGTTTACATTAAGTATTCCAAATTCCTTTTTGTGGAAAAAGTTGCTGACGAAAAGAAAGTATTTCGTAACTTAATTTGCTTATGTGAATAAGAATTTCGTATTCTGTGTTTCAATCTAAGCAGATTTAAACTTTTTTTAAAGATACGTTACCTTGTGACACAAAGAAAGTGGTGTCATGTCCTTTAACATTACGAATAATTTGGAAGTTTTTCTTTCTTGTTCTTGATCACGCATTTATGTGTTAATTAGGTTTATTTATGCCTTTGTATTTATTTTTAATAGCACATTTTGCATTTGATTTTATTGCACATTTGCGTAGGATTTTGATTTTACATATTCATTGTAACTGAATATATTGTTATTTATATTCAAAGAAGAATATTCTTATGAAATTCTATAAGATCGAAAGAAGCATGCGCGATTATATTAAGGAGTTAAACGATTGAAGAAAAATGTGGAACTGAAAACAGGAAATGGCATAAAACTCAGTAAAATATATATTTCCAAGATAAACAAAAGAAAGTATTAAACAAATAAGAAAACATAACCTCAAGCACATGTGGAAAATCTAACTAATAAAATTAAGACAAAAAGAAATGAAAAGATATATCATGACTGTATAAATTAAACACACAAGTACAGATCCACGTTCTAATCCCAACAGCAGATCTATGATATATTTAAGAGATCGGCATCTATTTTACTATTTCATAAAAAATAATCATGGGAATTATAATAATTAATAATAAATGGCCAAATACAATTATATGATTCAAGCTGCTTATAGTTTATTACTCCTGTTTTTGTTTTAATTATCCGACTGGCATCTACCTAAGCTACCTACAGTTAAAGTTAATTCTTCGTTTATTTGAGTACTTAAGATCTCTTCACCGGAATACTAGATGACCTGTTACACTAAAATTTAGTACAGGTAAAGTTAGAAACTGAAAGTGACCATCGTTTGAAAGATAGATATAATAGATGACCTGTGCCGTCATTTCTTCTTAGATAGCTTGCTTCCTTTTCATTCACTCCGTATACAAATGAGCAATCAATGAAAGCGGTTACTTGATTTGGATGTCTTCTTTGATCTGAAAATGACAAAATTTCAAATGACATGACTGTCAAAAACATATTACATGCAAAAAAAAATGATAAGCACTCTCTTCGTTATCCAGGAAGTTTGATATTAAATACGAGTACAAAAAATAACCATGCACACCTTTGTAATACATAGTTATTAATCAAAATTTTAAAAAGTCTGATGTGGACACTACATAACTTCCATGTACGGCCTATTAAATTCGAAGCAAGTTAAAAATTATTTCAAAAACAGCAAATTTTAATATAACGATTAATTATTTTCCTATAGGAGTCAAACTTCTTATAATTTTATTTTTTCATAAGAAGTATAAGACGTTCCCAAATTAAAAAGGAAAAACTTTACGTTATTTCTGGAGAAAGACTTTAATTCCACTATTTTAAAATTATATTTTTATTTAAATTATTATTGTTATTTCGATCTCAAAACCTTCGATGACATTGTAGAGGTCTGCTCGAGTGCTCTATTTGCTGTGCATGCAAAATATACGTTAGTACTTCTTAAATACTTCTGAAATGAATTCCATTTAGAAAACACTTCCAAACTAATCTGCATATATCTCTGGACTCAATGGGTACTTGACGAAACGAGGAATAAAGGAAAGATTCGACTAATTTTGTTAATTAATTGATGCATAATCAAATGCCTTCGCAATAAAAAAACTCTAATTTTTTAACTGCTAGTTAAACTTAAATGAAATGTCATTGAGGTAGCTATCGTAAGGTGTGCTTAAAGCTTAGAAGGTTGTGCTTGGGCTGATACTGGAAATTTGGTCCTACAACCTTACTAGACATGTCACTATGTCTAAAATTAGTAGAACTGAATTATGAAAAGGTTTAAAAAACATTTTATTAAACTGAACTTTTAACAAAGCAGGACACAGCTCGTGTTACAGATAACCACCACTTGTGGGTATCTAAATTAAATAATGACACATAAATTAATTTAAATCTTGATTAGTAATCTGAGACTACATAGTTACATAATCTAGCTGCTAACTGGCTCAAATAATTAACCGAAACATAAGTTTAAAGCCTCAGCTACAATAGAACGCAAAGCCAAGATAATAGCATTTAGCCAGAGAGGACGTCGCCCAACCGGTATAGTGGCTAACGTCGCTACTGCCGCGCCGAAGGGCCCAGGTTCGAATTTCGGGAAGGCACAGATGCTTATAAATGTACAGTGTCTGTGTGGCATGGCGACATTCTAAATATGCCGCGAGTCCTCTCGTGTGGATTAGTGGAAAGGGAGAGGGTTGGGAGACCCTCAGATCCGTCCCCCCCCCTGGGGTGCTCTCCATCAAAATTGGAGGCGGAACTAAGCTAAATCTCACTATCACCTGTATGGTGCTCAAGGCTGTTGCCAAAGACAGGAGTATATTGTTCTCCTTGCCACGAGGTATTTTGTGAGCTTCTCTGATGTTACTGTGAGGTAAGTTCAACAAAAGCCAGAGCTGGCAAAATTCTAACAACGCTACGCGAGTGCCAGAAACTCTCGAGTGCCAGAACCTTACAAGATTTTTTAATTATAAGCTGAGTTATCAAGTGATTAGAGCCGTTTTGAAATAAGAATAATTACAGTTTTATTTATATTTTATAATGGTGATGTTTACATGTACATCTTCTGCACTTATTAATGTGTTAAACAAAGAATCAATAATTTCGCTCTCTTTCTCTTTTCTTTTCTATTTTTTCTCAACGAATGCATAATTTTTATTGTATGCTCTCCTTGATACTGAAAGCATCACAAGAATGCTAAAGTAATGCACCGTAAAGGCTAAGAAATGCCGCAGAAAATAACGTCCGCTTTAAAACTACGATTCAAGATTTCATTGTAAGCTTAGTTCTACTAAGTGCGTAGTTAGAAGACTAAGTCTTTAACGTAGAAAAGTAATTTTGCCTGCATCTTTCTTTACTCGAGGAAAAAGGAGCTGGTTCGCCAAAAATATCCATTTCGTCTAGTAGAAATGAATGGCAAATCTTAACTAAGCCACTGGTAACAAATCGGTCAAAGTAGCTTTCTTTTTCTGCGAAACCAAATGAAAAGTATATCCTCTGTAAAGGTCTTATTTTAAACTAATCAGTTATTATGATTTTGAACTTTACTTTTACTTCTGCTTTCTGGAATCCTCATCAGAATACAAATTGGTTTGTAGGGTATTTAAACTGAGGTTTAAAGACCTTGAGAAAGAGAGAATTTCTGGTTTTCGAGCTGCATGGTTAGATTTTTGTCAGTTTTAGCTAAATATAATTTTCTCGGCTTTGCATGTTCTGTTGTGTCGCGAATTCTGTGTCTCGAAATTTAAGTGTTTTTAGTCATATAAGTAATCAATTATTTAAGTATTTTATCTGTATTTGTATTTGATTTTTAAATTTAAAATTTTGAAGAGCGTAATGAATATATATATATTTTTGGAAAAAGTGTACTTAAAATATTTAGGCAATTATTTTTTCCTTCAACGGTTCAATTTTCTAACGAAGAAAGGAGAGCGTCTCTTAACGGAAGTAACATCTGTGAGAATAGCCTTTTAAGATGACAGTTGCAACTATGGGCAGTATATCGTTTTTTCCCTTGTCTTTTGTTGCGAAACAGTAAAATGGATATCGTAGTTGGGTCCCCGCTATTCACGGACCATTTTAGCTTTGTGAATGTTGCCTTGCTTATAGCTTCGGAAGAAAGGGAAAGGTTGTAAATTGGATCTTGAAGGGGCAATTTTTTGTTATTTCTCCTTAGAATCTTCTTTTCTCCCTTGTTAGCAAGGGGGGTCGAATTTTTAGTCTCAAGTTTTCGCAGGTGCTACTGTAGACAATGACTTTATTTTGATTCGTTCGAGGGGTTTGAATTTGTCCTGTTAAATTATATTGAAAGTCCCGGATTGGCAGTAATTTAATTTTATGTGTTAGGTTTGACCAGTAATGTTTAATAGGAAGAGAAACCGAGTTTTCCTCGGTTGTCGAGCGAGTTTTGAAGTCAGAGAGAGAGTTTTTGAGTGGAGTTGAGTTTTGATACAGAGAAGACAATTAACAGAGCTTTACCCTTGCTTGTGGCTCGCGCCGTTATTCATGATAGACAGCTTCAAGTCGAAGATGTGAATAATTGAGAATTTTTCCTGAAATTTATACGAGAAGTAGAACTTAGAGCGAACTCTTCCGAGTTTGAAGTGGTTTTTCCAGTAAAACGGAAGTGAAATGGCTCGTACCTAACAGAAGCGTTCCGTTCGTGAGAAGAGAAAATTTCAACATTCTGCCTTCACTCGCACAATTTCCGTTGTCGTTGACAAGACGTCATTTTTCTTGAACTTCATTTTGGAGCTGATTACTTATATAACGAATTTAACGAAGGGATTTCTTCCGCCGCCGTCACCTATAGCTTCTTATGATGATGGATTCCGGTAGTTCAACTGTAAGTTATATTATATTTTCTTTGGTATATTTATATATTTGTCTTAATTTAATCTTGCATAGCTGGTAGAAAGAAAATTCCTTTGATAATAGATAAAATTTTGTGTCTTAGAAGAATTTAAAATTATTGTTTATAAAATATGAAGTTTATGTCAATTGTAATTGCTACCTCAGTTTAATTGAAATCCAGTTTGAATAATTCATTTAATGTTCCAGTTATTCTAAGTAATCGTTATTATGTTAAATTTCAAAATGTTATCTTGATAAATGATTCTTGAAGGAAATTTAATGTAGAATATTAATTGCTATTGTATGTAAGGGTAGTCTGGCCAGCTCTCCTATAAATTTATCCTAGATATTAATAAATGAGTTTGATTTTATGCGATACTTGCATTTGTATTTTTTTGTGCTACGCAGTTGGTCTGTTCAGTCACTTCATTTGTTTAAGCCGTAAGGCTTTTAAGAAACATGGAGATTTTGCTTGGGGTATTGTACAATGTTTATGCATTTTAGGGTACTCACAACGCGCCCTGTTTAGCAAATATGTCCTAACCACGTTTTACTGAATATTTGAATGCTTGTTTTAGGTGCCAGGAAAGTTAGAACTAGTGCTTGATTTTTCGTAGTGAAACTGATTGATTGGTGTTTGAATTTTTCTTCTCTGGTGCTTTCGAGGTTTTGATTTAATGAATTGAATGTGAACTTGTTATTCTTGAGTTAATTTTAAAATGAGTGAAATTTTAGAAAATTTTTAGTTGAGATAGTATTGTATTTTACCGAGTACCAGTGAAGATTTATTCCGTCTTGTGTTTTTTTCAGGTTAAAATTTATTAAGTGAATTTGCTTTGTTTTGTGTCAGTTAATTGATTTAAGAAAAGTTATATTTAAATATTATTTTGAGGCAGATCAATCAGTCAGTTTCCTCCTTTTCTAACAACTTAATTTTAGCAAGTTATTTATTTTTAGTTTGTCACGGCAGTAAGAGAGGTTCAGTATGCAGTTAAATTTAAAAATTAAGAGAAACCCCGCAAAGTTCAAAACGCAACAGTTCTAGCAGCCGATATTTTAAACTTAACACACGTTTAAATTGATTTGACTGTTCTTATTTCATTTGCATTGTGGTTCTTATTCCATTTGCGCAAGCAGTGGTTATCTGTAGCATGAGCTATGCCCTGTTTTATTAACAGTTCAGTAAAAGGTTGTTTAAAATCTTTGTAAGTCTCGTTATGCTATTTCGGACACAGCAATAACTCGCTGCTTGTCTAGCTAGGTTATAGGATTAAAGTTTCAGTATTAGACTAAATATGACCTTATAGCTTTTTCTGAGCTTTCAGACAAGGAAGGTAGGATTTCTAGTATAAGAATGTAGGATTTCATAAAAAAACCTCATAAAATCTCTTGATTTGTGTTAGTAATGAACGTTCTAGACATGTCCTCATCGTTAAGCTGAGAGGCATGGAAATTCGTATTAAATGTAATAAACATTTTAGAGGCAAGTCTTAGTAGGCGAATAAAATTTACTATTCCTGCAGTTCAAAAAATAAAATAATTTCATTGATTATGATAAGGACTATTCGATTAAGCTTTATTGGATACACTTGGGCTGTAACAGATTGGCTGGCCGGGTATGAATCTATGGCCGGTATCACTATTCTAGGAAACGAAATTGATCTCAAACAAAATTCAAAATGGGACATATTTGACACTATTTGTGTCACATGACAAAAAAATTATGAAAAGTTAACTTACTGTAGATTAAAGTGAATATACAGTACGTTATATTTTGAAAAAATTGACAGAATTTATAATGCTAAAATTATTACACATTTTTTCAAACTTATAAGCAGCATTTAAGAAAATGAGATTTTTTTAAGTACTTTAATTAATAAATAAAGCAAATGTAATTTGTGATTTATGTAAAACTGCATAAAATGTAAACTTACCTAATGTACACGTAGGGCACACGGCACTTCTGACGAGATTCGTACAGGTGTAGTTGAATTGAGAAAAAAATGGATCGTCAGTTGAATACGGAAGAGCCATACACTGGGGATGAACGGCTTTAATTTCGGGGCAACATTGCAGTGGTAAGCCTCCAACTAATAAAATAAAGCAAAAGTTCAAACATTTAACAAATAAATTATAAAACTTTGTTTCAAACTTTCTTTTTTATAATTTTATCTCACCAAAGCAGTTAAAATTGGTACTACAAATGGGCGATTTCTTCTTACCACGTAAATCGGTTAGATTGATACTGTTACGCATTTTGCATTTATTTAACTATTTTTAGTAGATTTGGAATTAAATTGACTTATTTTCCGGTACAACGCAGCGCGTGACAAATTTTAAGAGAAAGCAACGCCGGAAAAGTAAAAATACAAGAGCGCATGCAATTTAACATTTAATAAATAGATACCTCGTAATTGCTGTTGCTATCGAGAAAATAGATTTTTACCAGAATATTCTCGTGAATGATTTAAAAGCTTATAAAATCCGGATTAAAACATCTCAGCTCAATTAAGTTGTACAGTTCTCAGTTGTAAAGTGTTGCTACTCTAATGATATAACAGTCGCTTTCTTTTTTTTAAAATATTCTCATTTTACTTTGCATTACCTTGATTTTTTTTTTGCTTTTTTCAATGGATACCAGTTTCTACTTGATCTTCGGTAAGTATATTGATCTTTGCACGATTTAATTATTTGCTTGGTTCAACGATTCGCTTACGATGGCAGGAAAGGAGATCTATATTAATGAAGCTCAGATTCCAGAAATTGAATCTGTCACACGCAGAATCAACTCTCTTAAAATGGCGAAGTTTTTCAACAACTCGCAAATTCATGTGAAGACCCTGAGAAAAACAATCTAATCCGTACCAAAAAAGCTCAGGATTAGGACATCGACCTTAACAACCTGAAATTACTCCTAGCGGAGCTACAAAAACCACAAAATGATTCAACTCAAATTAAAACAAATGAAAGCTTAACCGCTAATACTATCACTGTGGAAAATAGCCCGTCCACTTCTCGCACTAATCAAACTCGCAAAAAGCGCGCTTTTACTGATAGTGAGGGATTTACATCTCCACGTAATTCTGTCAAAAGACCACTTGCAACTCTACCCCAAAATGAGATAAAACAATCAAATAAATCTGCGAATCTCAATTCGCAGAATCGACAATATGCTTGATGAAAATTCGAAGCAACCTCCATTCCAACCCAAAAGTAACATTCTGCCTATCATCATGGATGATTTTAGTGGAAACTGGGAAGAAATGGAAAATAATAATATCAGAAATTACCGTGCTAATATGAAAGGCGGATCATTAACTATAAGGATTTATAAAATCAGTCATTATCGTTTTCTCACTAAATATCTCCAAACTAGAGGAATTCAATTTCCCAGCTTGAAGCTGAACTCAGAGAAAGCATAAAAGTTGGTATTAAAAAGCTACCTAACAGCACTAATCCGGAATTAATCCAACAGGAACTAATTAGTAAAAGCATACCTGCTTTTAAAGTCAGGTAACTTACATCCGTAAGACATGGCAATTTCATAAATGTTCCACTTTTCCATGTTGACTTAAAAAGATCCGTAGAAGGGAAAAGAATTTACAGAATCGGAACCATCGAAGGCTTAGAAGTCGCAATTGAAACTTATAAATAGAGACCGAGACCAGTAAGTGCAGTGCCCTAAGTGCCAGCGGTACGGCCACTCACGGGAACTCTGCCACTATAAACCTAGATGCCTAAAATGTGCCCAATTTCACGAAACGTATACATGTACGCAAAAGAAGGAAGACAATAAAACTGCTACTTTGGCTTTATGTGGCGAAGCATACGTTTCGTCCTACAAAGGTTGTGCCAAACACCCAAGAAATGTTCAAAAAGTTATTGAAGCTGCGAGAAACAAAAAACGAATCATTAAAATCAGGAAACTGAAAGAAATTCACATTATCAAAGGAAGGATTCCCTTCTCTACCAAACACCAAAGAACAAAATTGCTCAGAAAACGCTTCAGTCTGGTTTAAAAAGAAAACCCAGCAAGATACCAAAGAAAATGAATTATCCTTTTTTGAATGGGTAAAAATTCACTTACACAAAGTCAAAGAAATATTTGCGAAATTCAAAGCCTCCAAATCTATTATGGATATACTTGAAAAGGGAATTTCCGCAGTAGACTATTTTTCAAACGTTAATTTTGATTTCTAGTCTATTAGCCTTAAATTAGCAAATGAAGCTCTTTAATTTCGCTTGAGTGGTATTTTATTCTCATGACCATCTCTGTTGAAAGGACTTTGCGTTTTTATTTTATCTTTTAATATTATTTAATACATTTAAACTCATGATTTTTCATTTTGTATTTGCGCCTTTGTGCGATGATGCACTTCATAAATAGTGCATCTTATTTTTGTAAGCAAATGCTAATGTGGTACAATTATTAATATATTGGTCAAAACTCTTACTAGTTGTATGCCAGCAATAAAGTAATGATACCTGATAGCTTAGCCCAGGTGTTGTTGTAAAGTGAACTGTAGTTGTTTATGCTGTTATTGATGTCTGTGAGTGCTGTTACTGATTGTAGCGAATTCGCGTTGAGATCGAATTAGCTTCGTACTTTGAATTTGAGTTCTGTTTAATGTTCTAGTAGTTCAAAATATAACTACTGTGAGATATTGCACTATTGTACGAATATCTCTGATTAAATACTTCAACATTTTATTTTATTTCTTATGAAAAGAATAAATTTTATTAACTGTTTAACGACTTGTGCATTCAATCCATTACGAACCCGCATGCACGCAACAATATATAAGTCAAGAATAAAAACTGTAGCTTAAGCATATATTGGTATTTTACTGAAAACACTACTGAATATTCATATTACTAAATTTTTTAACTTCGTGCAGAATAGTATATATTCCTAATAATTATATATCATACCCATACAGGTGCAGATTAGCCTTATCACATCTAGTGACAAGCGGCGGAATAAGCAACCTTTCCTAGAAACGTGTTTTTCTCAACTTTAGTTTGAGATTTCTAAACGAAACTATTATATTCAGCGTAGTGTTGCACTTATGTAGCCGCTATATTTTACTTTTCTGGAGAAAGAAACTGCGACGGCAGCTCTGTTTCGCTTTCGAAAGGAAAGGAGAGAAATCCGTCAGTGAGATCAGTACTTTTGTACTTCTTTCATGTTTTTCGGACACGTTTCCTACTGAATTGTGTCTTAATAGATCTGATAAGGGTTTAAAGCAATAGAGGGAGTTGTTGGGTAACTGAAAAGCATCATTCGACAATGGTCCTCAGAGAAGTAGGATGAAGGATTTTTTAACAGCAGATACTCGTCTAACATATGGAGCTATTGACTGCAGTAATTCAAAAAAACAATCTCATCTCCATTTTGTAGCAAATAAATGGTTTACGTAGCAACATAAATTGCAATGGTGATGTCAGGTGATCTGTTACTTGTAACAGCATGGGGATGTCCTCCAATAAAACAATTTTCCATTACTAAACATTCTGTAATTTCCAAATTTTTTGAAAGTTTAATGTGTGAAGCCTTTTTTTTATCATCCGGTATATGTAATTATACTATTCAATAAATATGAAGCAATTAATAATATGCTCTTTATATGTACATTTACGCATTAGCACTGAAACAAAACATTATTATTGTCGAGTTTTTCTTCTGTATTAATATATAGTATGATTAAGCTATGCGCGTACAAAATTTTACTAAAAATAAGCTGCATGAAGATAAATTGGATTCATATAATAATGCACCTTTGAATGCGAAATCTTCGTGCTTTTTTGCCACGAATTTTTTATATGTTTTTTCAAGCTACTATCATTTATATATAGCCTGCTTGGAAGATCGTCGAACTTAACATACCATGATAATTTGTGCGGTACTATCAAAAGATTGATGCTCGCGTTAAAAGTGATAAGCGTTTTATAGCACACATGTCTGTGTGTGCTTCAGAAGTCCAAAACTTACCAGGAGATTTGCAAAATGCACGTGATTCCATGTGCCTGCCATGTCAAGCATCTGATATAGCACATGGTCTCTCAACTTTGAACACCTTTTGCAAATTCAGTATATTATGCGAGTGATCAAAAGCATTTGGTTTTCTTATCTACTGTTCTTTCGCTTTTTGTCAGTGTATCATAAAACATTAAAATGAATTTATGATTTTACATAATAAGAGGATTTCAGGTTTGCTTTGTGCAACCTACCCTTTCCTGAACCTACCCTTTCCCCATCACATTAAACGTTATTAACATTTTAAGACTATGCAATCCTTTAATGCTGCTAAAGATACAAAGAATTTTACAAAGTACTACAATACAAATTTTACTAAAGTCTTAATAATGCAAAGCCTTAATAGAAAAATGTTCAATAAAAAAATAAGACTTTATCTTAGACAATAACTGCAAATGGCATCAGATTTCTTCTATTGCAAATTCTACTATTTACGTAGGGAGCATAGATTAAAAAATTTAAATTATCTTTAAAATAGTAGATATATTATTAAAGAGTAATATCCCTAGAATTTAATATTTATGAGTGCTTGACTTGCTTTCTAGTAGTCAGAAAGGAGATAAAAAATACTAGAAATTGTACGAATCCAAACTTTCATAGCATCAGATTTCTTCTATTGCTAACAAAGCTATTCTAAGAACTTATGCAGGGAAAATAGCGTAGATTAAAAAATTAAAAGTACTTTAAGAAATTGTAGATAGACTATTATAGAGTAATAGCCTGAGAATTTTATATTTCTGACTACTCGATATTGCTTTCTAGTGTTCAGAAGAAAGATGAAAAATACTAGAAATTATACGAATCCAAAATTTCATCGACCCCAAAACCGGATCCAGATCTTAAAATTTTCTCAAGTCACTAGAATTCTCTATCTAAGAATAATGACGATAAAAAACATCAATTGTTTAATATCAAAAGTTTATAAATAAAAGCAAAATTTGTAATATTATTAGTTTATTAAGAAATAAATTAAAGAATACAGTTTATATAAGTACTTATATATTTATTAAGAAGATACAAATGAAATCTAATGCTCATTATTAAAGGTACGTAATAGCAGACAATAACAGTATAATATATAATAGCATCAAGTACATAGTAATAGCATCATATATAATAGCATTAAGTACATACTAATAGCATAATATATAATAGCGTTAAGTATATGGTAAGAGTGCAGTACGTAAAAGTATTAAGAAGTTCCTTTTCTCAGCATAGTTTGATAAAAAAAAATATTTGAAGACGAGTTCAAGTTTCAGTTATCAAATCAAAATTCAACAGTCATACCTGAATGGTTAAAATGGTAGACACATGAAGTCATGCGCGCGACGCACGATTTATAAAGCATAGTATGAGTTGCTAGAAACATCCAGGGTCTATTACCAATAGTTTACCTGTGCTCCAAAGTTCGAAGAGTTAGTTCGAAAGAGATAGTTCGAAAGCAAATTTTGAGACCGATTATTAGAAAAATTCCGATTGAATTTACCTGATGGCATACTGAAATGGCGTGACACTCAGTGTCGCTGTAGTGACAGTAATGATTAGGGATCATCACGATGAGATTCACTTATAGATGATAATGATAAGTCAGAGGTCACTGAAATTGTAAACAATTACGTTCTTGCCTTAATGATCACTTAGGTGTTAGATGTCAACAAAACTAATCTTTCCAAAATTTTGAATTGAGCGCTTAACAGCTTTTTAGATTAAGATTCGAAATGATGAGAAAAGTGCAGAAATTCAAATGATCAGTCTCGTATCTTTTAAAGATTCAAGTGGTTCGGTGAAATGATTGTTCAATCCATTAAGACTATTTATAGCATCATTTTTAGCCTCTGGTTTTTCAAGAATACCGTTACTTTATACAAAGCATTAAGCGATAGCACAATTTCTACTTTATTACTCACTTGTTGAGGGCGGTGTAAGTGTTATATCATGAGACAACAGTTGACCAAAGAATGCAAACATTTGTGAAACCTTTTTCGCTGGTTGGTTTTTGTCAGGAAACAAATTCACTGATAATTTCCTGGCATCAGGTAGAGGTCCACCTTTGACAGATTCCGGAAAATCTGAGTAACCTAAATATGACAAGGAAGATCCAGGGTTATTAAAAATGTGATAAAAATGAATCATGAAAAGTTTTCAGACGATAGGTTTCAAAAAGCTTCTTAAATTTTTAACTATTATAATTATATTTTAGTTTACATTTAACTATGTAACAAATCATAAAAAATATATATTTCTCAAAAAACTATTACACTTTCATTTTCCTTCAATAAGTTATTATATAAGGTATTTCATAAAAGGGCTGTTGGAGACTGTTATACTGTTTATTTTTTTTTAATTGTAAAAGATTTTGTTTTCAAAATTGGCAACGTTAGTATAAATTCTAAACATATAACATAGTTTTATTATTATTATGGTAGTTCCAATAATCGTCTGTTCTGTAGCTTGAATTCTTATAAAATAAATTACTTCTTAGTTTTTCTTGCTTTTGGTAACATTGTGGTCCTCTTAATTTGTAACATTTGGCAAACAGATACTTTAAAAACAAGTTTACTTTATATAAGAAATTTTTAGAAGCTACAAAACAAGGGCTCATATAATCTGTTTTGGAAGCTGCTGAAGAAATTCTAACCATAATAGAACTGCAACAGAAGTTATATTCCTTAAAAACTCTGTTTCAAAATTTGAATGAACTGTGAAATGGATATTACAAAAGAGCTAAAGACAAGGATTTAGAGGATATTGATATTTGCTTAGAAGAACTGGAAGTAAGTCGTGAGACAAAAGGGGCAGGTCTTTCAAACTTCATTACTCAATATTCAACCCTCTACTCAGTTTGAAAAATGAACTAAAACTTGAAAATTCTTGTGCCACGAATTTGAAAACTCCTAATTTTCCTCTTTCCCAAATTCCCCTACCGGAATTCTGTAGTTTGTACGAGGAGTGGGGTATTTTTAAATATGTTTTTAATAATCTAATACCTAAAAATCCTCATTTAACTGGTTCTCAAATATGTTTCCATTTACTTGCTGCTCTCCATGACCAAGCAACGTTAATTCAAACCTCAGACGAAACGTATGAGTCATTATTTAAAGCATTGGAAGATCGTTACGAGAGCAAAAGAATAATTGTAGATACACATATTTATAAAAGAAGATTATAAACTATCCCAAATATGGTCCAGAATCGGCGGAAGAACTTCGAGAAATGCTTAATCATGTAAAAAAGAATACCCGAGCATTGAAATTATTAGATTTTGAGAGATGTAAACTTTCGGATATATTGTTGACAAATATTATCATCCAGAAACTTGATAAAGCGTCTATAAAACAATTTGAAATAGCTCTCACATCAAATAATGTTCCAAAATTTGATGCAGTTTTATAGTTTATTTGAAAATGACGCCAGAAGTTAGAAAGCTTATCGCAAAATATGCCGTTTAAGGGTATAAAGAAATTTCAAACATTGGCAAATTAATCTCATTGGTCAAACTGTCTCACAAGTAGTTCAAATAACCTTTCAAAATCATCTTGTGACGTGCGAAAAAAATGCACATCATATAAAAATGTTCGACATTAAAAAATATGAATTATACTAGAAATTTGATGTCGTCAATAAACACAGACTCTGTTTAAATTGCTTATTCACATTGCGTAAAGTATCTGAATATAAGTCAAAGATTACTTGTTACATTGTTTCAGCAGACCGTGAATTTTACAAACCTAAGAAGACTGATTTAATGCTTGGTTCCGAGTTGTTTGGGATTTTATTAAAAGTGGAAAGGTTTACCGAAAGACAAAAAATTGTTGTTTCAAGAAACTATATCTGGTTATGTGGCGTGGGCCTCAACTGAAACTTCTAATTCAGTAGAAGGTAATTCGTTTCTGAAACTTCTAATAATTCAGTAGAAGATAATTCATTTCTTGATCATTGCATATGTACACGTTAGACCAAACACTTACGTTCTTCTGGGAGATAGAAAATATAGAAAGTTACAGTCCACCCCCAAGTGAAGAGTTGAGATACAGTGATGAACACTTTGTTAGAGCTCATTATAGAAAACTCGATGTTTGCTTTGTCGTACTAATGACAATTAAAACTGCAAAAAAAAGACATAACCTTCGGCAGTTCGAAAGAGCTCGCTTTGAAATACTTCAATAGCTTTTGGAAACGTCTGGAAGTTAATAAAATGAAAGCGTTATATACTGAGTTCATGCAAGAATATAAAGGTTTGCTACATATGGTTGAGACTTAAAGCAAAGTAGTTAGGAAGTACTTTGCTTTAAGTCTCTTTAATCTGTCTCGTACCTGACAAGAAAATCATTCCATTATGAGCAGTCTTCAAAACCCTAGTACAAAAACTACTAGCTGTCAGTCCCTCAATGACATTTTTCTGAAGGGAGGTGTCATACAAAACCCCTTTTCTATCATGTTAGGGTTGAAAAAACATCTTTGTGCCTTTAACGATGACATACAAAAAGTGTTTCGACAGGAAATTGACTAGTCGATCTTCGTAGAATTCTGTGGAAGAAAGATATTGACTCTCCGGTAATGGCCTACACTCTTCAACCTGTTACGTATGTCACAGCCCCCCCCCATGTGCTCCATTCTATCCCAGCGGGTACTTTATCAAGTAACTTTTGGTGAAGGAAACGACTTTCTTCTAACACTGCCTGTAGTTTTAACTGACTTCTACGAGGGGGGTATTCTGTCGCGCGCCTTAGACTTGACTCAAGCCAAGAGTCCTCAGAGACCAGTTGCTTGAACGTGGTGGAATGAAACTATACAAATGGTGGGATAATAACTCCGAGTTAAATGAAAGGGAGTTCTCAAATTATCCTTTCCATGATTCAGTGATTGATTGTGAGATTGTGAGAACTCTTAAGGGTGCAGTGGAACACACATGGTGATTCCTTCTTGTTTGAAGTATCCATTTAACCTGCTAGTATATATATCAAACAAACAGTTTGTCCGATATAGCTGGCATTTATAATCCCTTGGAGTTGATTGGATCAATCATTACCAGAGCTAAAATACTTATGCAAAGGTTATGGTTACTTCAAACTGACTGGCAAGAACTGCTTTCCTGACCAATATTTTTTGAATGGCACTACTTTCTCAATGCTTTACG
>KK118907.1:108622-170902 GCA_000611955.2 Stegodyphus mimosarum
TTTTTTTTTTTTTTTTTTTTTTTTTCAAGTTTTGGTTGAACTTGATTTACTTATGCTACTGAATTTAAATGATATTATAGATTAGTTCATAATTAGCATTAATTTGTTTACACAATTTCTGTTTAAATTATAATTTTTATATTAAAATTACTATTTTAAGTAATTACTGTATATATATATATATCTTCGCATTTGCTCGTATGTAAAGCTGCGAATTTTCCCTGCGCACAATTGCAAATATTACTTGAAATTTGTTCAGAGTCAAAAAATCTAGCCAAAAGGTCTGACGTAGATGCCACGTGATTTCCTTGTACAGCCTATTAAATTATACACATATTTTGCTGCACTTCATTTAAACTTATTTCTTCGAATTATTCCAAATTAATCCATTTCTCAAAACAAGTGAAAAATAACATCAAAAATTACAAATTATATATCTTGGTCAACTTTTGTCTTCTAATAATTCCAGTAATTTTATTTTTTCATAACAAGTGTAAAACTTTACCAAATATAAATATAGGAGCCGAAAACCACATCAAAAGTTAGATTTCGCTATTTATTTAAAATTAACTTTTTTAAAAATTTGACATTGCCAAAACAAGTATATGACTACTACCAACGATTGCGTTTGTACCCAGCCTAGTATATTCCTAGGCTGGGTATGAACTTTTAAGCCGGGTAAAGAGGTGGGTATATACACACATATATAGAGATACATACATATATGAATGCATATATATGTTACTGTGATAGACCGAAATTGTAGAATGTCGACTTTCACCGGAGAATGTCAACATTCACCAAATACGTCGGTGAAAGATCAAATATAGCATTGCATTCTTGTACATTCGGACCCTCATCGGTGTATGTCGACAATCACAGATATGCTCTGGTGTAGGTCGAAAAGAGAGGCGACTGGCTGTTTCCTATAAATGCAGTTGTAAAAGCAAGGGCCTCTTGTGCAATTCAAAGTCTCATAATAGTTTAAGTTGTTGCAATTAATCAGATTTGAATCACATAATTTAGTAAGTTTTTTATTACTATTATTTTATTTTCTCATTTACTATGTACTGTATAATTAAGTAAGTTTTTTAACTTCTATTATTTTCCTTTCTCCTTTTGAATGTATTTTTTTTCGCGACTGAATTACGGAGAAGAAAATATAATATTATCATATATTCAACATTCACCATTAGTACATGGTGAATGTCGACATTCACTGGTGTAAGAAAAAAGAGCATTTGGAAAATATTTCGGACATACACCAAGCGACTATGTGAATGTTGACATTCACCGGTGAAAGTCGACATTCTCCAGATTTCGGTGTTTCATCGTAACATGTACACTGATTATCATTAATTAAGTAAAATTCAGAAAAATGACCAGTACTCAAAAACTTACATTAAGAAATTAACGAAACTGACCAGTAGTATACAATACAGAGCAAGGTATAAAATAAAATAAAAAGAAATTACCAGATAGTTCCCAGGCAGCATGCATTTGTATATTGCACGAGAAAAATACGTACAATTTACGAATGGCTGTTCGTATAAAAAGCGTTACGTTAAACGTAAAAATATCATGAAAAGTGTCCGGAAAAAATAGATTTACGTATATTTTTGCGGTATAATATACGTAAGTTTTACGTAAAATTTAGGTATATTTAATATACGTAAATTTCAGGGATTTACGTATATTTTTAATAAAAATTTACGTATATTTATCGCATATATGTAAATCTTCACATTTTTTACTTCGTATATTTTAGTGAAAATTTACGTAAATTCGAGCAATTTTTTTTACTTTTCACAAACGTATACTTTACGCAGAAATTTACTTACATTTTTCCTATTTTTTTACTGTGCATACTGGAAATAATTTTTGTAAAAATTAATTTTTCATGAATTCTAGATATATTTTCATAGGTTAGTACCATATTTGTATCATTATATGCAGATAATATACGCACATTACGAATATGAAAACGCCATTTTAAACACATTTGATTTTCATAGACCCGTGCATTTAGTTATATGGTAATAAATTAGAATATATGTACCGGACATACTTAAACTTTACAATGTTTAAAACACGCCATCCACACATTTTTCTTTTTCCCTGCCTGTGCTGAAATTTTCCACAATTTGTTAAATATGATAAGCTAAAATAAAAAACCAAAAAGTTATTCATTAAGCAAATCCGTTTTCTAAAAATATATGAATTAATATTGTAGAATTTTATATTAAAGGAATTACTGAAATAGAAAATTAAAAGAATTTTAAAGTCATTTAAAAATATAAATTTTTATTTAAAAGGTTCATGAATGATCAAATAACTAAGCAAATTTCAAAACTAAATTACCTTTGTATGTTTTAACTTGAAAAAAAAAATAAATAAAAGACACCTACCCTTTTTTTTTTTCAGATTACAACTTCTTACATTTATAAAAATACACCTGTAGTTTTCTTCACACACATTCTACTTATGTGTCAATCTCCGTGGAATGTCCTCTTTATTAATGATCATTTTTTTTGTTAATGTTTCACAACTAATGGTGTTTTCAAGATATAGTCAAACTCACCAGAAATTTATTTTCTTCCATGTCATTTAATATAGACTAATTGATATAGTCTATATGTTAGTCTCTAAAATTTTGGTTTGATGTCTCGTGTAAATTGAAAGTCAATTTAAATCAATAAATAATAAAAAAGGATACATAAATTAGAAACAATGACTGCTAAAAAACAACCCTCTTAATGTCATTATTTAGAAAATATTCAATGGAATTTAAATGCCATTCAACGTTAACTAAAATGAATCTTAGACATTGGGATTTATCATTCATAACTTGGAAGGGAGGAGTAATTTTTCTTTCATTTCATCACCAATAACAACAATAATAATAAAAATCCTTAATCCTAAAATTTATTATACCCTTTCTGTTTAATTAAATTTCATTTGTTTTAGGTACCTTAACATAAAACATTATTATAAACAGACATTCTGATGTTTAATGCATGGATAGGCTAATTTTTTTTCTAATTTTTGAACAATTAATGATATGTGATATGATTTCAGTGCTATTTCAAAGACCTCTCAGAAAGCATAAATCATAATTAATGATTGCTTGTTCAAATGTTAAATATTTTTCTAGCTTTTTTCCATTGTTTATAAAAAAAAATACTAATACTATAAAATAAAATCCGTAAATAAAAGGAAAATACTTTTTCTCATGGAATTCAGAAGAACCCTACAAAAATCAAAATAATGAAGCCATAAAATTAATACACATTATTTTAATTATCTAGTTTTACATTAAATTTCAAAGTTTTACATGTCTTCGCAAATACATAAAAGCAGCAGGAAAGTGAACCCATTTTTCCAAATTCAGCATCTGAAAAATAAGTGAAGACAACAGTTAATAAAATGAACATTATCAAAATATTGATGATTTGAAAAATGCTATGTATTTTTTTCCTATTTAATTTCCATGATTCCAAATTAAATGTTAAATATTAAATTCAAATGCTGAAAGCAAAACTGGCATAACCAAGTTTTATAGGAATAGTAAATAATGCAACAAGTGAATTTAACCTTTATGCTACAATAAATTAAATTCTAGTATAATTTGTTCCTTTTGATAAAAATGTAAACAATTATTTAATAACAAAAAGTTCCTTTATCTGTGTCAAACAGAGTAGAGATGAAACATTCATCTCTATTTAATGTTACGAATTATATTATAAATGAAACTAATTAATAGTACGCTCCAAACTATCTTACACATTATGTCTATTTTAACATTAATTCCTTTATTCTGAGCATACTTTAGATGCTTATTTAAAGATTACTTAACACTAGGGCAGACACTGCACCCTTATAGCTGAGAAGGAACAGCTTCATAATGGTGCCAACATCTTTACACGAGTCGGCCACTGTTTGAAATACAGAAAGTTTCATAAAAGTGCCATTATAGAAAGGTTGTCCTACCCTTATGAAGACCAAATTGTAACTTGTAAAAAAAAAACTTTATAAGTTTGCTACCTAGATAGCAGCTGTTTGAATTAATTTATTTTGCTATACAAATTAGCAAAATAAATGAAAACTTTATTTACATTACGGACATAAAGATAGACACCAGGAAGGTAGCTTTTGTATATATTAGAAATTAATCTGCCTAAGCATACAAAGACCTTTTTCACAATTGTAATTGTGATCTTTGGAAAATGGGTTGACTCAAATAAAAGTACTGCCATCATTATGAAAAATTTCTTCAAGAATAGCAAATGGTATTTAAATGACACCTATGCTCTTTGTAACAACAGTTATCAAATCCTTAATTACATATAATAATCTCTGAGATATGTATTTTTATATGACTGAAATTACACTTAATCTGTAATATTTTTACAAGATAGGATAACTTTATAGTACAGAAAGATACAGTAAATCAGAGTTTCTTAAACTGTGGGTTTGAAGCAGGGGGTCGCCAAAAATTTCAGCAGTTTTGATATTTCCTTAACTTATTATAATAATGTTAAAATTACCAAATATTTTTACACAATGTATCTGAAAATAGATAAAGATAAGACAATACAGACAAAAAAAAAACGAAAGCATTATTTTTATAATATAAACTTCCATTTTACTTGCTTTGCACGTGACGCTGTCATTTTGCCTGCTACTTATTTAAAATTTTCACATTCTTCTATGTCTTAAAATTAGAAATTAAAGTTAATTCCCTAAAACTGAAGTAGTATATTACAGTACAAATGAAAAAATTGATAGTTTCACTCACATGTGTGTCGGATTTTTCACATTGCTTATGGGGTCCCACAAAATTTTCGTAATTATTATGGGGTCATGGGGCTCGCGAAAGACATTTCAGTGATAAAAATGTGTCGTGACTAAAACGTTTAAGAACGTTTAAGAAGCCCTGCATTAAATCAAGCTGAGTTTGTAGAATAGAAAAATGCAAGTTTTTGAAAAATGAATGATTTTTTTTTTTTTTTGCTTTATTTGATGATACTTGAATATTAATAAATTATTTTGAAATACATTAATTAACATATTGAACACAGCCAAAAAGAAACATTTTGCTTAGCATCACGATCATTTGACAAATTGAGCATTTTGTTAACATGCAGTTTTATGTATTACAGAAAATTTATAAACAGGAAATGTGTTGTTCAACTTAAATTTTAGAAAGTAAATGTTTTCTGTTTTTAAAATTGGTTTAATGCATTAAAACAAAAAAGAGAATTCCTTATAAATATACATACTGCTGTTTAAAATTTTGTCTAAATATGTCATGCTTAAGTTTTAAAAGTGAGAGTTACTTTAATTAATGCAAGGAGAGGTAGGTACTAAATTAGCAGCATGACCAATAGCACATTTTGCTTTGAAAAGCTCTCGAATGAAATCTGATAGCAGAATGTAACGTTTTTATTTACTAACATAATTTAAGGATAAATAACTTAATATAAATCAACGGATCTTTAATAATACTATAGTTAAAAGCATAGAAACTGCAATTCATTTTCAGTTTCAAGTTATATTCGCTTAAGGGGGAATTCATTCTTGTTTTGTCAAGAATATTATTGTGAAATTATAATACAATTTTACACATAACATGTGCCAGAACTGCTTGCTATAAAACTTAATTTATGAGGTTGAAGAGAGTACAAATTCAAGCAGCCTAATACTACTTGTACTAATCAAATTGATGATTAGTACATGATGATGACTAAAACATTCTGACTCGTTAATTTAAAATAAAAGTTAAAAATAATTTAAATTATTACATCGGTGATGTTTTATGGTTAACATTATCTTTTGCTTACTTTATATAAGTACTAAAAACATATTTAATACAGGAAGTTTTATGCATTAAATTACTAGTCATGTATATATATGGCTATTTTACATGTTTCAATAAACCAGAAACCAATACACAATTAAAAGTACTATCAGATGCTTCCTCCAGAATTAGAATACAAATCTTTAATTAAGGTAACAACGGCATCTCAGTTTGCAATATAAAATATTTTATGTCTACATTCATAAGTATTCTCAGCAAAATAAGGAAACAAACAGAAAGATGAATAACAATAAAATTATAAATAATACCGTAAAAAGTTTAAAAAAGCCACGTAGAATGATAGCAAGACTAAATGATATAAGTCTTCATTCAAATATCAATTTAAATTCAAAACCTTCTGTTTTATCATCTCAAAATAGGGTTACTGCTTTCACTATGTAAATTTCCTGTCCTGGCCAAAAAAAATGTCACTTCACTTGCAGGAAATATTTGCTGCAAACTTTGTATGCAAATAATCCAGTGAAAAAATTCAATTGTGGCTTGAATATTTTCTTTAAATAAATGAAAAATTCCCATGTAATATTAATTTATGATCCACATAAAGCTTTTTTCTCTACTATTTGACGCAGCTATTTTAAAAAGCTCAATTATATAAAAATCACAAAATGTTTAGCAATATTAATGTGGTATAAATCATTAATAAATTTCTAAAAAACAGCCCACAAATTAATGAATTGGATACCCAAACCATAATTCTGTGTATGCATTTGCTTACACATACTTAAAATAAATTAAATACACAATAATTTAAGTAAAACATTGTTAGTAAAATTATACATTTTGACAGCTAATAGCAGTTACCACGTTTTAGCTTAACATATTAACTTTAATAAATTCTTAATTAGCAGGATGACTCAATTAAGGCAAGATATGAAAGAAATCTACCTGGTGGAATAGTTTTATGAAGGATATATTTAAAAGAAGCTAATCATGTTTACATTACACGTGGCAGAAACTGAGACAACTCCTTGCAGCTGAATTATTTATGAAGACTATAAGTTAGGTCAAAGTATCAGTTATGGCATGCTTTAAGCATTTGAGCGGAAAGGAGCTTTTCAATTTAAAATAGAGTATGAGCTAATAGTATTTAATAATAAGGAATGATGACCGTGTTTGACCTGATGTAGAGTATTTGGTAATTTTTGCATTCTAGTATTAGAAACAGACTTAAATAACACTAAATGCCACAATTTACTTGTATATTTTCCATGTACTTTCCTCCTTAATTTTCCTAGCATATGATTTAGAAACTGATTTATGGTAACAGTGTATATTGTGTACACAAATAGCAAAGTATTTATGTAGCTAAAAATATAATTGCTGAAACTGATAAAGTCGTTTGAAATACATAATATATACAGGGTTGCCACTCAAACAGAAGAATGAAATTCCCTGACTTTTCCAGGTTTTCCAGGTGTGTTTTAAGAAAATTCTAGTCTATTCGCGTAATGCACTTTGGCTGTGCTAAGGGGTAAATTAATTATGGTACCCACTTGAAAACACAAAAATTTACCAATTACATATGACTTATATATTATCCCCAAAGATTACTATTATAACTATAATAGGAGCTGTTTTCTACACTGAAGAATTGAGATCAGAATCTGCCCAATGTGGATAAAAAATGTTTTTTTTTTATATTTTGCAGCTAAACGAAAGAAATAAATCTATTTAATGATATTTTTAAATAAATTCAGGTATTTTATATTTATTTAGCTGAATACATAAGCAAAAAATATGTGCACTGAATTTAGTGATGTTATGTCATCATACTGCTAGAATTAGTTTCATGGTTATGCCAGAGAAAATTTCCTGAAATTTGAAAGTGTTATTTACTAATAATAAATAAATTTAAGGGGAAGAAGCAACATTAAATGATATGAATAACATTACAATAATTTAAAAACTGAATTATAATAATCAACGCTATTTTGACGAATATAGTTATATTAAATGGTTAGCCTAGATGACTGATTACTATTTTTTTATTTTACTGCAAAATGACAAATAAGGCATTTCTTAAAAAGAAAAAAAAAAGTATTTAAAAGATTTTGAGGTAAAATCTTAGTATACGCTACGGCCTTGGCACGATTTTGAAAATTGCCGCCAACACCAAAATAGCTTGTTTACTGCTCATCATAATGTCGCCAAATCCCGTGTGTACCGTACGCGGAGGCTATTCTAACCTCCATGGTACCGCTATACTAGGATTAAACCAAGGACGTTAGAATAGAAGGAGGGAAGGTTCAACTCAAACAGCGAAGCTTGTCGGCCATATTGCTGTTATCACCATGACCTGTGCAAGGAAGTCTGTTATTGCAACATTTATTTATTAAATATCATTCCTTAAAGTAAAAATTGGAAAGTACACCCAACAGGTTGCTAATGAAACCTAAACAAATCCTTGAAATATGCAGAAACATCATTTTTAAGGGCTTTAATGTTATGCACATCCATTTAGATTTCGAACTATTTCCTAATAATTTTCTGTACATAGTAAATTATGGCTATCATCTTTATTACTTTAAAGCAAAAATTCAACAACAGCGAGCTATTTCATTACAAATTTAACATAATTTTACTTGAAAATACATGCACGGAACAGCATAGAAACACGTACATTTCGCTGCCGTAATGCAATGTTTTGAAGTAATAAACATGGAGGCCGCTTGTTAGGGAAAGGCGGGCAAGGCTTCATTCCCCGTTAGTGGAGGAAACTGCGAACCCTCCCTCCTTTAAACCGATTTTGTTGACAAGAATACGTATTTCCTTTATTCAACATGCACTGCACATGCGCATGCGAGTCTTTCGTTTCTCCAGGCTACTGGGAGCCAAAGTTTCTTGAAACTTGCTTTGCCTTTCTAAAAGACAATCTGTTTGGAGCTGCAAGAATTGGCTCTATGCCAGCTGCCGGAGTGACGCTAACGCGCGATCGCTTCCAACGTTGGCGCAAAACTCGCTTTTTTGGGGGATCGCTGTATGAAATTCCCTGACGTTTCCAGATTTAGACTAAAATATTTGAATTCCTTGACTTTTTCCGTGGTAACCCTGTATATATTAGTGAAAAGAGGGATGGAATAGGTGAGTAAGTATGGTAAATTAGATTGCAATAATAATAAACAAATAATATAAAAAATTGAAAAAAGAAATTTTATTTGAAGTTATTTTTTAATTCGTGGAAAGATAGACAGCATTTCCAACTTATTAAATTCAATTACTTTACTACCTTTGTTATGTTTTACTACCTTTGACTCTACCTTCGTCATTTTAACTAATATTTTGCATTTTCTTATAGTTTTCATAAATTTACTATTTTAGTAATATAAAACTATATCTGTAACAGAATATAAGGGTTAATTGAGTTAATGTAGAATAGAAAATTACCTTACAATGGATCCAACACGACTTAGTGTCAGTAATATATCCCAAACGTTCTATGCTTCGGTCTCTAGAAAAAATTTTAAATTATTATACTTAAACAAGAAATTCATATTAGTTATAGCGAAACATCATAAGCTAAAATTACCAGAGTTGAATGCAAATCTAGTTTTACTCCATTCTTGAAAACTAGTTTATTATTTTCAATTTAATTTTTAAATAATAAATAAATAACAGCTTTTAGCTACTTTTCTAACTTTAATTTTTTTTTTCCCTTGTAAAAAAGAACCATGCGGAATATTTTTAGGAAATAAACAGAACTTTAAGCATGCATTTTCCACATACTTAGTACAAATAGTTCATTCTAGTTCTGTTGCAATACATGAGTTTATGGGATTTACATTAATCACAGTTTTTCTTAGATGTAGAGAATTTAATCTTCACTACCCAAACATTCAGCTTCATTATTTTTCTCAAGGTCTGAAATCATAGTTTCATTTCCTACAGAAACTATATTAGGACATTCTAATTTACATTATCCCCCTCCATTAACTGAACATTTTTTTACCACTTTTTCTATTGAAACTGATTTCTGTTCCATGGAAAAATAATGCTATATGATACGCATATTTTCAAAATGTGAAAATTTTAAGTTCATTTAGAAATTGTAATCATTCTTAAAAAAGTTTGATTCATGTGGATGTTATATCAATAGAATTACTTTCCTGTGCAAAAGTAATATTCCGTTCAACAACATGATTTTACATATTACCAAGATATACTGAGTAAAAATTCCTGAAATGTTTAATTTTTGGAATCTCATACTGCAGTATTAATGCTTAGTGAAATACTATGAATAAAATTGCTTGGTTACGTTATTTAAATTTCATAATTAATAGAAAATAAATCATTTCTCAGCTTATTAGAATTTTTTTGGTCATATTCATAAACAAGCAGTATTGATTCAAACAAATGTAGCATTACGATTTCAATAACTATGAAATGGTAATGGTATATTTGTTTCGTATCAATAATTATGAAATTGTAATGATTCAGTAAAAATTAAATGGTAATGGTACATTTGTTTCGTATGAAATCATAATGTTACGTACGTTATTGAAAATCAAATCACAAATCTGTCTCTTTGATGGTCTGGCAATGTTGAAACTCTCGCATAGGTCATAGGTCATAGGTCATCTTCCTAAATCATGAGTGTTCGATCCGAAGATCTTTACTCATCCATAATCTCTTTTAACAATCCTAGAATGAAGTGAAAACTTGTCTAATCCGATAAAAGGAAAAACATCTGCACTTTAGTGTTGGAAACTTCCGGAACGGCGTATCTAACTCAGGCATATCTTGTGACGAAACGATAGCTATCTCATGGCGGAAAGCAGAATCCAAGCTTTCTCTAGATAATATCCGGTGATAGCATTTGGATAGCATTTCGAATGGCAGGCATATTAGTTGCAGCGTCCAATCGTAAGTTCAAGACGAAATTTGCAAAGTCCAATAGCATATTAACATACAAGTAACATACTAACTCAAAAAATGAAATTTGAAAAGAAATATTCAATTAAAAAATATACTATATACAGTATTTACATTATTTACATTCACCACTGTACATTATGATGTATTGTCCGTGGCCTTTTACATCTTTGTATTATAGTATAATCATAATCTCCAATCGATCTGACTGCGTTATTACTATGTTTATCACAATTCGAGAAGAAGTTATGTGAAGCTACCAGTATTTCAGAGTCCAGCGGCTTTATTTTCAAACTATTGTGTATTGTAGAGTTTCTAACAAACCAAGGCGCATCCGTAATAATACGCAAATACTTATTTTGGACCCTTTGCAGAGCTTGTCTATTTGTTCTTGATGTAGCTGCCCATACCGGAGCTGCATATAGCAAAATAGGCCGGATTGCTTGCAAATATAATATCTTTTTTGTATTTAAGTTTAACTTGGATTGTTGACCGAGCAGCGGGTAGATAGACATAAAAGCCTTTCTTGCCTTTTCTTTTATGTAATTTACATGAGGAGTAAATAATAATTTTTCGTCCAGAATTACGCCTAAGTACTTTACTGTATCAGAACTTGGAACTGGGTTGTCGTCGATTTTTATGCTTGTTACATATTTTCTATTGTATCTGAAGTTTACGACTTGCGATTTATTTGGGTTGATTTTAATTTTCCATGCCTTAAAGTATTCATTGATTAGGTTAATTGCCCTTTGTAATTTTTCTACTGCTTTATTTGGATTTATAGAACTGCAGAGAATAGCCGTATCATCGGCATAGCAGGCTAAAGTAGCGTCTGGAGGCTCCGGGATATCATTTATGTAAATACAAAATAATGTCGGTGAAATAAGGCTTCCATGCGGTAAACCCGCCGATATGCCACTTGTGCAGGAAAGCGTATCTTTGATTTTTACCTGAAAAGCTCTATTCTCTAAATAACTAGCTATTAATGCAATAAGGTAGGCCGGAAAATTGTAGTTCATCATTTTAATTAAGAGGCCCGCATGAAAAATTTTATCAAAGGCCTTTTGAAACTCTCGCGGTTCAAACTGTTACCAAACACCGCGTGATTTGCGCATGCGCACAGCCAAAGTGAAACAAAACTAAAACTGAACTTTAGAACTTGTAATGGACGTTTGAGTTAAAGGTGTAATCAGTATCTTCTTTCTGTGTCGTGTATGTAATTAGTTAGTAATGTAAATTAAACGTATCTTATTATCATAGAAGCCTCTCTTTGTTAAGACGAGTAGTGCCTTTGCTGTGTGCAATTAATTCCCGGATATACCTTTGGAGAAGAACGAGAAAGAAGATCGTCAGAAAAGGTAAGCCTTTTTTACCTTTATTAAGAATGATTATCTTGTTAATCATAACAGGCATACTGGACTACAACTCAGCAGGGCACTGACTCATCAGAGTGTAATATTATTATTTTTTGAATTTACAAGGGAAAAAACAACAAAACTATCAGCAATTTCTTGATTTTATATAAGCATTTCTCCATATCTACAATTTTCATTTGCTATATCAAAATATTTGACTTGATAAAATATGATTCAAATATTTTAAAGTATTTTAGATCAAATACTAACTTTTAATTGAATATTTTTATGCAATTCTAATAATCGAAATAACCATCAAGTTTTTCACTTGATATATTATGAATCCTGAAGCTGCAGTAAATAGTAATAAATCTATTAATTTATTTAAAACTTAAAAACGAAAGCAAGCATTCTTACTTGAATTAAGGCAGATCATTTGAAACAGCAAAAATCAAACAAACTAAACTAATAAAAAAGGAATGCATTGATGAAGGACTTAAAGAAAACTTATATTTCAGTAATTACAACTGCATAAAAATTCAGTATTAAAAAAGAACACAGTTATGGAGTAAAAGTACCTGTGTTTTATCACATAAAATTTCATTTTTAATAGCACAATATCTCCGAGTTAAAGATTAAGGCATATTTATAAAACTAAATTCAATTAAATTATTTTTAAGAAAAATACTGATTATATAAAAAATGTGAATTTTATAAAGTAGCTAAAAACTTACATGCTTTATTTTTTGGCATAAGGTAGATATTTTAAGGGCAATTAGTGTGTGCATTTTTTCAGAACAGTTTTCTCAACTATTAATCACGTTAAAATTGCCTTTCTTTCTCCATTAGGCTATTTCCTGCTCAATTGCAGTATGTTTTAAGATAAATATTAAAATGCTTGAGCAAAAAAAATATAAGAAACTGAGAAACACACAAACTGTGAGAAACACACTAGTGCAAAACAGGAAATTTTCAATTTATTGATGGTATTTTATGTCATTAACACTACCAAATGCTGAAAATGAATGATTCAACACGTTCACAAAAGGACAACGCATACTTTAAGAAAATCACATTTCCTAGAGTGAATCTATTCGTAAAATTTTACATGAGTGAAGAAAGCATGAATATTAAACACTGAAAATATAAAATTTTCACTTACTGTAATATCAGATCTAATATGGTAACCAATACATATTCTTCATAGCAACGTCGATATCGGCGCCATCGCTGGCTAACTTGACAAATATTCCGCCACACCGCCGGAAGTAGAATTTCCTGCTTTTGGCCAGTGAACAAGAATTACAACCTTTTTTTTCTTTATAATTAAATATATTAAGAAATCCTCTAAAATAGCATATGAAATATTTTTTTTATTGTATAAATTTCTGTTCACAGCACCTTTGTAGTAAAGCAATAATTCAATCTTTTTACGAAAATTAGAAATGTCTGACTATGCGCGTGCTGAGTGTTTAATTGTAAAAGGGGAAATTTTCATATGTTAACGTAAAATTAACCACGTAAATTTTGATTTCATTTAACCGGAACGTTTTACTTACTCTGATGATCTCCATATTAAGAATGTCCTTAACTGTTTCAAGAAAAATATAAAATATAATTATTTATTTACATTATTTATTTTTTTTCTCATACAAAAACTGTTAAAATCACTATATCATTTTCCCGTATATTGAACAAAATTTAAAACATTTAGCCTCATGTGATTTTTATAATAATGACTAAAGGAACTGAAATATTTGTAAAGTATCAGGATTCATCTTGCAGTTTCGTAGAGTTATTATTATTATTATAGTTATTATTAGTATATGGCATTAAAAATCATTGAAAAATCCTTTATTTTTGCACATATTTCCTTTTTTTTTTGTTCGAAGGGGGGGAACTGTAAAATAAGAAATAAAACAACAGATACTCTGAATCATAGATTTTTTTAAAAGGTTTTTAGAATTCGTATAATATTCATAAAAGTAACTAATGGACAGTACTATGTTGTCGTCAGTTTTTAATCAGTATATTTCGTTTCGCATAATTTTCCTAAAAATAACGTGCGTAATACGATAAAGCGTCGACAGTATCAGTAAGTTTTATATCAGTTACAGTAAGTTTTTTTAATTCGTAAAACTTCCGTAAAAATAACGTGCAAAAAAGTACCTCACCCTTTTTCACGAAAGTTATACTTATATTTTTGGCGGCATGCTGTCTGGGTTATGGTGCTATAGAAATTAGCATACATATAAAATGAACAAATAGGGTGCGTCAATGTGGTATAGGAAAACTGCCTTCAATATAGAGTATGATCTCCCCTAGAAGCCATACAACGCTTGCAGCGATGCTGTTAATTATGCAGTACTAGCTCCGTAGGATGTGAGAGTCATTTCTCTTGCAAAGCAGTTGCAAGCGTACCAAGGGTCTGAATAGGAGGATTGAGAATAGCTATACGTCTTCCTAGGGTGTCCGTCGAAAACATCGTGGGAAAACATCGCGAACGAAAACGTCGAGGAGAAAACAACGTAAGGCGAAAACGTCGTGGGGCAAAACATTGTGAGAGAAAAGAAAGCGAAAAGAAAACATCGCAGTTCTAAAACATCGTGGTACAAGATATCGTGGTGGAAAATAAAGAGGGTATTTTTGCTTCTACATTTCATATCTTTGAATGAACTAATAGATGTTTTCTGAAAAAGTAAGAAAATTTAAGCATTTAAAAATTGAAAATGAATATAAAATTCATGCAGCTTATAAGACTTAATTTTAAATTTACATCGTTAATTAACCTCATGCTTATTTATCTTCCTTTTGCTAAACATTTTTAGACTGTATTTTTCATGAAAAATTATCAGGAAAAATTTATAAAAAGAGATTAGTTTATTAATTATATTTCTTAATTAACTATGTAAATTTAAAATTCTATCAAGTGCTAAAAGTTGCATTAATTTCCTACTAATTTTGAATTTTTAAATGTTCAAGTTTCCTTCTTACTTTTCAGCAAAATTCTGTTAGTTCATTCAAAAATAGGAAATACAGAAGTAAAAATATTCCTCTTTCCTTCTTGCGCTCCCAAATCATTATGCGAATATATAATTATAGCTTTTAAAACAAACCTGAAAACTCATGTGTGCGATGTTATAGTCATGCGATGATTTGTAGGTGCTTTATTTTTTACCATGTTGTTTTCGACGACGATGATTTTAAACTACGAATTTTTTGAACCGCTTTATTTTCGACCACGATATTTTGTACCACGATGTTTTAGAAGTGCGATGTTTTCTCTTTGTTTTATTTTCTCCCGCGATGTTTTGTACTACGACGTTTTCGCCTTGCATTGTTTTTGCCGCAATGTTTTCGGCTGTAACCCTTCCATAAGCCATCCCAAACATGCTCGATAATATTCAACAAGAAATTATCACCTATTACCTCGGCATAAGGTCCCACATAAGCGTCAAGGATGTCATCCCTATAAGGCTAAGCATTCATGGTTCCACGTGGAAAGACATGGAGGTCTGTGCGTCCACCCATAGAGCTACTACCCCAAACAAGACACTGCCTCCTCCGTATGCATCTCTTTCACGGATATTTGATGGATGATAACGAGTTTCTGGTTCTCTCCAAATCACATAAGGCCTAGTCTAGCTTTGGAGGCTAAAGTAGGACTCATCCGTAAAGAAAACAGCTCTCCATTGATCAATTGTCCAGTGGACTCCTTGACGTGTGCATCTCAAACATTCCCTTCTATGAAATGACGTGAGTGGCACGTAAATGGCTGGTCGCCTCGCGTGCAGACCTCTTTCGTGAAGCCTTCTATACCCTGTTGACGTTGGCAACAGCCTGCACCACTGACTGTAGAATAGGAGGCTCTGAGTTGAGTCGGAGCTGAAGTTCTATTCCATCGTGCGCATAATATCAGTCACAAGCGCTCGTCTTAGAGGTTGGCAGTCCTTGGCCTAACCTCCTGGATGCCGAATCTGTGGTTAAAAATTGTTGCTATAGTCTATGAACTACAGGACTAATATTTAGCCATGTGACCACTTCTGTCCCTTTTCAGTAAATATCGTCCCAGAGATACAAACTGATAATAATATTCGTAAAAACAAATAAAAAGACAATAAAATAAATTATACATTTTTCAGAATTTGTTATTTTTAAGTTAAAATCGTTAATTATTATTTTTAGTTTTAATATCTGCTTAACATATAAAATATATTATTAATTTATAGAGCTATTATACATTATCAAATATTTTTATTGCATTTAATAATACCAGAAAACTAATATACCTTTAACTGTACTTGTCCGTTGTATATATGTAATAAAAATTATATACAATAGATTTTAGACACATTAGGATTTTTTGAAGCAGGAAGATGTGAGGAATGAGCAATGTCCTCGCCGGGACTCGAACCACTGACCTCTGGAATACGCGCCGAGCGTGCTGACCACTACACCACGAAGGCATGCTAAGAAGGCGGAGAACTATCTTATATACTACCTCTTATAAAGGGCGACTGAGGATTAGGGACCCAATCGCCAAATCCTGGTGGTGGAGAACCCTTTTAGCTCGTAAAGTTAGATGTTCAATTTGAAATGAACTTTGAAGATTGAAAATAAAAGAATTTAACGAAATTTAAAATTTCAAGACCCTATTTAGATCAGAAAAAGCAGATGCTGAAAATGGCCCTAATGAATTTATTTGCATAGTTTACACAGGCGAATGAAAAACTAGCACACCCTCTCGCAGATTCTTAGTGTCGCGTTTAACTTGTCTGCTGCAACAAAGACTCTGAAGATCTTCCAAACGAACTTGAGATATCTGAAACTCTATCTGCATGAATGTTTCCTTTCTAGATTAAGTAAAACTGAGCTCATTGTTAAATTATATGCATAATTCTGAACATTTGTACGTGAACAGATGGGTCTATAGTTGCTTAAATAATTTGTGTCGTCGGACAGCATACGACGTAAATTTTATATTATCATCACAAAAAACAGCATTTCTATGAATTTATATTTATAGGAGCCAATTTTTCGACCTAACGCTTGTCCACTAATTTTTTCTGGAATTTTCATTCATTATATAACAAAATCAAAACTATCGTCTGTTATTTCCGAGTGCATCATTTTATATGCCAAATAGTGCTTTTGATATTCTGCATATGTTAAAATTTTTCACAATCACGTTTAACTAAATATACATTCTAGCTATTGTAATTCATTTACATGTAATTTAATTGCCAGTAACTTCAGCAAAAGCAAATGTGAATTTTAAACATACATAAATATACATTGAACTTCTTAACACAAATATCGAATTGCTGTAATATGAATGCCAGGCCCCAGGCGATAATTATTTTACTAATCTAAACACACAATGAGTCCTTTGTTTACTTTCTCCGTTGCATGACAACGAAAACTATTAAAAACTAATACACTAATTCATTTAACATTCTCCAAATTAATCTCCCAAATCCACAAAAAGTATTCTGAAAGGAAGCATTAACCATCCAAATTTTTGGAACTTTAGGAATAATTCCAGGTGTTTTAGTTTTAAAAACAATTTTACACTTAAACATAACATAAATTTCCTTCCGTCTACCGAAACCTACATCATCATGATACACATCTGTTTGTCACACATTTTTCATCTTTTTCATTTAGCTTTAAAGAATTTCAAAATATACTAGCATTCCGTTTGCATTGTCAATTCGGGCCGACGTACGTAAATATCGTTTCGATAAACTGATCGCCGCAACCATAGAATTTTCATATTTTCTTTGTACTCATCATGGAGCTGCTGCATTTTAATTTTCAGTCTTCTCGCGCCAATGAAATTCTTTCAGAATATCTAATTAATTATCCGAAGAAATCTTAAAACTTTTTAATGCCAGAATGGTTGGCAATATGTAAAACGTTTTGTTTACGACTTACTTTTATTATGTACATTTATTTGATGTCGCCGTTTCTAGTCATATTACTCTTCTCTGTTACTTTATTATTAATTTTATTGTTTGCCCCATTGACTACAGCGGAAATAAATCATTTCAGTGAGCAAACCTGAATGAAAATTGTAATTTAATTTTTGAATTTTAAAAAAATCTTTCGATTTTATTTATTTTAAATTTTCAAAATCTAAAAATGTATTTGATATGAAGCTTTGAAATTTTCTTAGATTACAAAACAAATTTTCCTCCCTTTTTTAGAACAATAATAAAGAAATATTAATTGAGGGATTTTCTACATTTTTTAAAAAATGTGTTACGCCCTGAAGAAGATGGGAGAATAAAACGCAATTATAAAAAGAGTTTTTCTAGAATAAGCTTTTATTTAAAATTATAATTAACGCACTATAACTTTTATTATAATTAACGCATTAAAAAAAGGAAAAACACTTTATCATACAATTTAATGCTAATAATTGATTAAGTAATTCTGTTACAGAATTCGTATATAATTTTATGTCGCGAATAATAAAAGTGTGAAGCTCCCGTGATAAATTTAAAAAGATAGTAGCTTACACAATTGACAATGCATTTAAGTTAATAGATTTCGTTATTTAGGTATCCCACACTTGTATTATTCGCGATATAAAACTGTAGATGAATTCTGTAAATAGAATTATTTAATCTGTTATTCCTATTAAAATGTATGACACATTATTTTTCTCCCTTTAGTGCATTAATTACTATATCCAATTTAAATAAAAGCTTATTCTATAAAAACCTCTTTTTTAATTGTAGTTTATTATGATTTTAAGTTAATAAAAACAATATTATGTGTTTAGTTTTGGTAGTATGTAAATAAAAATATTCTTCCGATTTTTGTGAAATAAATGTGTTGTACGTTTGGACATAGAAAAAATTACTTTCATTGGTTAATTTTGCTGAAAAAATGGGTTTCATATTCTGTTTTAAGCAAATAAAGATATTCTAAGCTTTCAATTGCATAAGCTCTGTTAATATAAAATATTACAAAAGGAAATAAGAAAATTCCTTCCTTATTCTTTCATTTCAGTGGATGCATATTTGGTGTACAGAAGCCTATCTACATCTAGAGCTACATTACTTCTCTTCTTTGAATATCCGGATAATTGTAAATATCCGTCTTCAGGTAATGCAGGTATTATTTTTATATTTGTTATTTATTTATTTATTAAATATTCATTTATTTGATATATTTAAATGTCAGATTAATAGATTCTTGTTTATTAGTGTGATACATGTTCTTACCTTTGTAATATGCTGGCAATAGTCTTTCGGTGCACGTCAATATAGAGCCCCAAGTTGGATGTTCCAAATTGTTGCAAGTACCATCAAATGTCCTGTAGATCGATGAAGGATCACAGTCTGGAGACGGTAAAGACTTCTTGCAATTAGAGACAATTTCATGAAACTTTGGATTTTCCTGAATTTTTCCAATCAATTCACTTCTGGTTTCTTCAGGCATTTCATACCTAGAATTTAACGAAAGGTATTTTATAAAAATGCAATGTTTATTTTAGTGGCATTTCTGTAACTTTTTCATTGCATTTAATGGTTTCCTGTTTCGTGAATTGAATAAAATTTTTTAATCCTGAATTTCACTTTCACTGTTATCTCAATATCACAAAATCTCCTTTTTATGACTTCTGTCTATTTAAATATTCAATTTCGAATGATCCGTCTAATGGTCTGTCTGTTGTACTCACATATAAGTGGCACTCAGTTTTGTCTCTTTCACATATTTTATATTTTTAGTGCAGCTCAGGTTTAGAAAGCCCTACAACTTAAGCTCCAAAGCAGATATAAAACGTATTACGTTTTATATTTTACACCTTTTTGTACAGGTTTCTGTTGTTTGAAATACGGTGGATTCTTTTCGAATTTTTTACATTACATACTTTTGAATAGAGAAATGAGAAAACCTTATGATATTACTGCATCTTTATTTAATGATGTTATTTTTTCCTCTTATTGCTTCTACAGTTTTCCATTTCATATCAGAAATTGGCTTTTATTTATAGTAAAACTTTTCGATGTGTAATTTTTTCCAGTTCAAGAAAGCAGTGGTTCTACATAAAGTTTATTTAAAACTGTTATTTACCGTCGCACTAATTAATTATTATCAATAACTTAAAAATGTATTTATTAAAACTAGATAATCGTAATGAACTTGAGCTTTCATTTCCAATGAAGATTATTTATATAATTTCTGCAGAAAAGTAAATATTTCAAGAAATTTTACCTTCTTTACAAAATGATCTAAGCCTTATATTATCCTACTATTACTAATAATTTCATACTAGTATTATAATTAGCCAAAATCTCAAAATATATCAGCATTCTGTTAATAATCACAGCAGTGACCATTGAAAATTAAAATCTCTTTTGTAAATTGTATCACAAATTTGCCCCCTAAAAGAAAACTGATTTTATTTTTGTTGTGGATGTAATCCCATACCCAGTATTTTTTGTTTTGAATTAATATGCAAATCATGTCTAGCCCAAGCTTAGGTCACCGAAACCTTACCAACGCTGATTGATAGATTCTGTAAGTTACACATAATAAAGACGCAGTTAGTCCAGTTGTGGCATGTATCTAGCAAATAATCTCAATAGCAGTACTGGTCGCTGCGCAAAATCTTTCATGTTATTTCTGTATTTTTTCTTTGTGTTATAAACTTTTGAGTCTAATGAAAAGGTTTCAATTACTTATCCTTTAACACGCTTTAGAGACACGCTTTTACGGAAGACGGGGACGCCCGATCTTTACCTTTTGGTTAACAGGCATAGTCCCACGCCCTCCGGTTTGTCTGTTTTTATCAGCTCCACCCCAGCCGAGGGAGTGGACAAGACAGTACCAGTACGGTCCCTGCCGAGCCTGATCCCAACCTGGGTACAGTACCCGGGTTCTAGTCCTGTGAAGAATAAGGTACAATAGTACCTGATATTTTACCCCCGTGGTTGAGACTGCCTAAGTACAGATCCTAGCCAGTACTTCCCAGGAATTCTCCTGAGTCAACCCCCGGGAGGACTTATCCTTTAACAGCAGACTTTCTTCCAAGAATTGACTATTTAATTGGATACGTAAGTAGATCTATTGCTCGTAATTTATTTGGTGTGGGAGCAATGGCCATTGATAAAGATAGATATGCTGTAGTGCTCTCGAAGTAGCAAATTTGAGTATTTGGGGTAGGATGTACTGTTTGCTGCCAAGGAGTTAGACCAGTATTTAGGAAAATAACCAGACGCAATGAAGGATTTTGAAGTGGTTAAAGGTACGAAAACATTTGTGCTTTGATGTCTGCATTAAATAATCAAATTTTGGCATCAATCTATAGATAAGTCGCAAGGTAAATATAGGATAAACTTCATAATGTTCAAGATTCTAAAGGAGCAATGAATCAAGTACTTGCCAGGAAATTTCTGGCAACTATAAAGAAGACTTATGAGGTCCTGATGAGAAACTACCTCTACGAAAAGAAAAAATAATAGCAGACTTAGGACTTTCAATGAATACAATGATTTATATTTCTATGGCACTTCCAAATTCTAAACATTGCGTTAGAAAATCAACTAAGTGTGAATTTAGCTCTGGAGTTGTTACTACTGGACTTACAGATGTGGAAGCCCTTTACATTGAATCAAAAATTAAAGGTAATGATCGTTCAGCGACACATAAAGTTGCATTTTCTACATGTCAGAAGGAACGTATCTGCTTTCATTGGGAAAAGAAAAGATACAATGCTAAACTGCGTAAGAAGTTTCTGTGTTTTGAATGTGGGAAATACGGACATGTGAAACGTTATTGTAAATCAAAATCGACAGCTAACAAAAGGAGACAAAAGCTTCGCAAGTAACTTTGTTTACTGCAGGTGATATAAGGTGTGTATGCTAGACCGTCCCTAACCTCTAGATTCTGGATTTATTGTTGACTCTTGAACAACTTTTCCCACAATGTGTTCGCGAGACGAATTGTTTTCTTCATTCACTCCTAACAGAAAATCACTAATAAAGGTATTAAGAACTATAAGCCCGACAGCTTAAAATGTAGAAACAATACTGATTTAGAAAATTCACATATTTGGTTGTGAAATGATAAAATAAGTTGTGGTATCCAGAAATGTCAAGTTTAGTAAAGAAAGATTGAAAACATTGATAGAATGTATATTTCTGAGAATCTTCATTTTTTTAAACAAGAACCGAAGATTGAGATAGAAAATACAGATGAAGGCACTATGCCCCGTAGTAAGAAAATAGAAAATGTGAACCTGCAAGAGGAAAAAGACAACCAATTAGGTACCCTGAGCCAGAAGTGTACGAAGCCATAATTGCTAATCAAGAAGCGTTGTCTTACGAAAATATATCCGTATTACCAGATGATAAACAAAAGCTATGAAGAACACCGTAGATGAAGAAATACTGATGTTTGTGTTGTGGAGGTGTTACCATTTGAAAAAAGATCTTTTTGATGCAAATGGATTTTACGAGAAAAGGAGATGGCAAGTACGAAACTTGTTATTAATATATAATTTTTACCTGAATGATATTTGTTCTTATTAGTTACGTGCTCACTAAAAATTTAAGCTTTTTTCATCTTTTCTCAAAAAAAAAAAAGAAAAGAAAGGCTGGAGACTTTTTGGCCCTTTTTATATTGCCATATACATTAAAAGTTCCATGATTTCTTACCGAAACAGGATAATTGCATACGTTTTCTAACAGCTCTTTCAAAGTGCTTTTGCCGGATCTGAAATGAAATTCTAGAATACAAATTTTCACAAGGTTAAATGGGAGAAATATCATTAACAGAAAAGATATTAATAATTACATTTTCGTTTCATTAGCGATAAATTCAAAAATGTGCTGCAATTCTTCCCGTCTGGTAACCTCTTCGTCCAGATTAAAATTCCTGTTTGAATTGACATCAGTCACATCTGGAACTACACATGTAAAAAATTAATTAATTTAATCTGCAAAATGAACAAACAATACGAAAAACTTATTACTCCAAGGGTTGAAAATTGAAAGGATTTTTTTATTAAAAGCATCATTTACATTACATTACACAAGATTTTTATAGTTCCATTTACATTCATATTTTAACAAAAGAAATTTCAAACTACATTTCAAACAGCTTCAGAAACTACATTTCAGAATGAATGCTTGTTCTATATATTCATGTAGGAGACTTTTAAACCTGTAATTTCCTTTTCATATCACCAACCATGACCTGAATTCATGACCTGTTCATGGCCTGAATTACTTAGAATTCCACTTTTGAGTTATAGCCGCTCTTAACAATGTAAAACAGCTTTTTCTGTGGCAGCGGCACTCTACGTATTTTAGATTAGTACCTCACTAATAGATGACAGTAGTGTCTTTGGTGCATTCTTCGATATCTCGCGTGCGTTGACTGCAATACTGACACTATTTATTTTGCGCGAAGTGACTTAAATAATGTAAAGAAACTGATGGGATATATTTCGAAACTATAAATGGGAAAGCTTTCACATGTAGAATAAGTTCGCAATTTTTCCAGGAAGCAACACTGAAAAACGTTTACAGCAACCTTCTTGCATATCTCTCTTGCTATTCTACACTGCTCGACATTGAAAATGCAACACCAAGAAGGAGTGGTCAGAAATTTGTGCAAATTTTAGAGTAGACGCACGTCACTGAGCTATGCGAACGATGTGAAATTCGCAGCTCTCCGACGCAAGTGAAGTAGGATAAAAGGGAAAGAACGTGCAGAATGGGCAATATTCGTGTCGTTAGTTTTGCCAGACGAATTATCGAAGAAAGTTGGTTTTTGTCCCGGAGGATACGTGTAATAGGAGAGAATGACAGGCCGCCGTCAACGAAGGTACTTCCAGCAGATAGACGATTTTACGAGGGGTATGGTGATCGGACTGAGAACGGCGGGTTGGTCCTTACGTCAAATCGCAGCTGATACCCACATGGATGCGAGCACGGTGCATCGGCTATGGTGAACATGGTTGGGGCAAGGGAATGTGGGAAGAAGGAGTGCAAGTGCAGCCAGAGTGGCGTCAGCACGCGTGGATCGACGCATCCGCCGACAAGCTGTGGCGGTCCTGCAGTTACTTGTACCGCGGTTCTGCAGCATGTACAAGATACTCTGGATGTTCCCGTGTCGTCGAGAACAATTTCCCGTCGATTGATTGAACGTGGCCTGCACTCACGGCGTCCGTTAAGAAGACTGCCATTGACCCCACGGCATAAATCCTCAACGTTTAGAATGGTGCCGAACTGGAGCGATGTGGATGGCAGAATGGCGAAACGTCGTGTTCTCAGATGAATCACGCTTCTGTTTATCTAGTGATAGTCGCTGCATACGTGTGTGGCGTCGACGTGGAGACAGATCTAATCCGGCAGTAATTGTGGAACGCCCCACCGCTCGACAACGCGGCATAATGGTTTGGGGCGCTATTGCCTACGATTCCAGGTCACTTCTAGTTCGTATTCAGGGCACTATGACGGCCCAATGATACTTGGATAATATATTGCTGCCGGTGGCAATCCCCTCCTTCAGGGGCTGCCTAATGCAATTTTTCAGCGGGATAACGCCCGACCACACAGTGCTCGCATCTGCCAACATACTCTGCAAGGTATACAGATGCTTCCCTGGCCACCGTACACTCCTGACCTGTCACCAATCGAACATGTGTGCGATGTGATTGGACGCCGTTTGCAGACTCTGCCCCTGCCTCGTTCAAAAGACGAACTGTGGCAAATGGTTAAAAGGGAATGGAGAGCCATCCCTCAGGACTCAGGACACCATCCGCACTCTTATTGACTCTATGCCTAGACGTGTTTCTTCGTGCATCGCTGTCCGCGGTGGCCCTACATCTTACTGTGCCGACGCCGTTCTCGTATTCTGACTATATCTTTGAAATAAAGATAGCTGCTTGCTGTCTCTGTCTTTTTTTCAAATTCCATCACTTTCTGACCACTCCTTCTGGGCGTTGCATTTTCAATGTCGAGCAGTGTATATCTAAGAAGAAATTTGATGATTTCCAAAGTTTAATCTCCAGCAATGCAATACCAAGCTGTTATTCAGCCTTTTACAGCAGTTTAAAATTTGAATCCCATAACTAGGCTCTATTTTGACACTTATATAAATATATTGTTGCGTGCTTACGGCTTCGTAATAGATTGAATGCACAAGTCCGATAAAAAGTTAATAAGGTTGATTCTTATCACAAGGCTGGAACGCTGGAATTTTTCTGAGAGATATTCTTACAGGTGTTCACAATATCGGGTACTAATAATGAGTAGAATGCAAATACGTTAAATAGAACGCAAGACAACCAGTAGCTATATTTAAACTACTAAAAACGTTCAAATAAACAACACAGTTCAAAGAGAAATCTAATTCTCATTTGCGCGTAACTAAAAACAATCGCAATAACAGTAACTAAGCAACTGAGCTGAGATGTCTCTCTCTGGCTTTCAATCGGTCGCGAAAGAGTTTCTGGTAATTTCTTTGCTTCTCGAGATTTCTGGAAAAGAAAAAAGTAGAATTACTGTTACAACTAACAATTACATTTATTCAATTTCAGTACAAAAAGAAGATATATTTATACCTATCCCTCGATTTATACGGAAGATTGGTTCCGCAAAAAACCGTGTAAATCGAAATCTTGAATTTTACTACGTAAAATCGTGTAAAACGAAAAACACACTAAATGTGCATAATTTAGTTATTTATTTACATAAAACAAAAGTAAGACATCTTAAAATAAATAAAGTTGTACTTCGTTCATATAATAACAAATATATGTAGGTAATAGAAATGCGTATTTAATTTATTTTACATTAGGAAAATATAAGATCATTCAAAAGAATTATTATAAATTTAATCACTGTCATGAACTATTAGTCTTTTCTTCTTGATTGGTATGATGTCACTTTCATTATTTGAGCATTCTTGATAATATTCTGCTTCAATGATTGACGAATTAGGGAAGGTCTCAGATCGACAATACTTTGTATTGAAATCCGTAATTATGAATTGCCTAGGTTTTCTTCCTAAATCTTCGTAAACCTCCTCATATTGATTTAAGCACTTGCTAAGCTCACGCTGGAATCGGGCAGCTCGTTCAACATTCGTGTCATATTGTGAAAAATGATTGCCTAATTTTCTTCCCGATTCAAGTCCGACGCTGATGACCCTCGCTGTGAACGCAACTGGTTCAGATTGTTCTTCATCAGATTCATTGTCTTAATCATTTTTATGTGTTTCATGAACCATGTTAACTAACTCATCCTCATTTAGTTCTTCATCAGCCATTATTTCTTCAATATCTGCCTGAGCTAAATCCTCAAAACCTTCTCCACCTATAGTTTGCGCCAATTTAGTGATCTGAGAATATTCATGCTCTAATGGTAATCTATCATTCTCATCTTTAGCAGCATCCGGCCATATTGTTTTCCAGCTCTCAAACCAGAAAAAAAAAGATACTTTTTTTCCATCTGACGAAGACGACGGCGACTGATTCTTAAGCGCTTTATAAATCTTTAAAGCCTCATTTGTAATAGCATTAGTATTGTTACGTGCGTACGGGTTCGTTATATATTGAATGCACAAGTCGTAAAAAGTTAACAAAAATTTATTCTTTCCACAAGAAATAAATTAAAATGCTGAAATATTTCTTCACAAATCTTCGCACAATATCACAATATCTCAAACGTTTAGCAAAAACTCAGTTCAAAACAGATAAAATAGTTCTATCTCACAGCGAAATCGCTACAATCAATACAGCATTAAGCAGTTCGCTTTTTACAGCTACAAGTATAACAGCAACAACAACAACTAACTGACTAACTGAGATGAGGTGTTTCACCTCGGCTTTTATAAGCTTTTTAATTATCAGTAGAACAATCACGATTTTTCTAGATTTTTCTGGATGGCAACAGTAATTACGAGATATTTATTTATTAAGCATTAAATGCACGCGCTCTTTTATTTTTATTGTTATTTTTTTTTTCGACGTAGCTTTCTCTTCAAAAATCGTCTGCGTTGCTAAGGCAACATGAAGCAAATCTAATTACAATTCTAAATAAATAGCCAAATAAATGTGAAATTCGTAACATTGCCCCCTTCCAAAGGACTGCACGTCCCGGGCAGTACAATCCCTGGACAGGAAGCCAAACTTACAACTAAAGCATCAGTGCTATAATAAACATTACTTTATAATAACAAAATAAACAATAATTAAAATAAGTGACTTTCAGCAAATTAAATTCTATCCAACGCGAAATACAATTCAAATACTAAGTACAAATACTATCAAATACAAATGCTATTAAACACAAATACTTATCAAATACTACTACTTAACAAATACAAATCAAATACTAAATACAAATAGGACCATGGTCTTATACTATGTACATTATTATTTACAACTATATACACTACGTACTATGGCCATAGTAATGAACTAACCTGTCGTAATGAACGACTTTAGGTTTAGAGTTCGATGACTTACGGATCCGAACCACGACGTCGTTCAGCCTGTTTAGGACTGTGTAAGGACCATCCCAAGGTGATTGTAGTTTCGGAGAAAGTCCTTTTCGACGAGTCGGATTCCATAACCACACCTTGTCTCCTTCGTTGAAACGATGTCCAGTAGCTCTCGTGTCGTAGCGGGTCTTCATCTTCTCCGTCGCCAAGTTGACTCGCTCTCGTGCAAAGTTGTGCATCACTTCAAACCGGGCCTGGAGGTCTTGAATGTATTCCTCAGGCGATGAAGGCGCATCCGGAGGGCGACCAAACAAAAGATCACATGGCAGACGAAGGTCACGACCGAAGAGCATCTGAGATGGGGAATAGCCGGTAGTCTCGTGGACAGCACTGCGGTAAGCCAGTAAAAATAGTGGCAACTTCTTGTCCCAGTCCTGTTGGTTTCTGGAAACCACTAATGAGAGGTTATTGAGGATGGTTCGATTAAACCTCTCTACCATACCGTCCGACTGGGGATGTAAAGGCGTCGTTTGGGTTTTGTCAATGCCGAGTAGCTTGCAGAGTTCCTTGACTACAGCCGAGGTAAAATTCCTTCCCTGATCGGAATGTAACTGAAGAGGCACTCCGAATCTGGAAATCCAGTGCTGTATCATCATCTCTGCTACTGTGACAGCCTCTTGATCAGGAATAGGATACGCTTCAGGCCACTTGGTGAAGTAATCAATGGCAACGAGGATGTATTTGTTGCCATCAGCAGTTCGTGGCAGAGGTCCTAAGATGTCAAAGGCGATACGTTCAAAAGGTGCTCCTACATTGTAACGTTGCAGCTTCCCCCGGCTGCGTTTCTTCGGTCCTTTCCGACTTGCACAGGCATCGCAAGTTCGGCACCACTTTTGCACGTCATCCTTTGCATTATTCCAGTAGAAACGCTCCCGAACTCTCTGCAAGGTCTTCATTATTCCGAAGTGACCTCCTGCAGGGCTGCTATGTAGTTCTTTAAGGACGTCCGGGATTCGGGATCTTGGGAGTACCAGCTGCCATCGGAATGTTTTTCCATCATCCGATTCGAATTTTCGGTACAAGACGCCGTTTCGAATATGGAGTGAGTCCCAGAGAGCCCAATATTGTTTTGTCGTGGGACTATAGCTCGAAATATCCTGCCAGGTAGGTTTTCTGTTTGAGGTCTCCATTAACTCAATTATGGGTTTAATATCACGGTCTTCCAGCTGGTCTTTCCTGATTTCCTTGTCACTCCATGGGTCTGGATCAGCCGATGTTGATGCTGTAATTTGCCGTGCGACTGGATTAACCAGTTGGTATTTAGCTTCGACCCTGGAACAATATCGGCAGTTTTCTGGGCAAGGTCTTCTAGACAAGGCGTCAGCGTTTCCGTGCGACTGTCCCTTGCGATGACGGATAATGATGTCATATTCCTGGAGTCTCTGTATCCACCTAGCTATCTGACCCTCAGGATTCTTGAAATTTAAAAGCCAGGCCAATGATGCATGATCTGTGCGGAGCAGGAATTTTCTGCCGTATAGATAATGATGGAAATGTTCTACGGCTTTGACTATGGCGAGCAACTCTTTCCTGGTGACACAGTAATTCCTCTCCGGTTTAGATAGGCACTTGCTCCAGTAAGCTACTACACGTTCTTGGCCCTCTATTTCTTGGGACAAAACAGCGCCGACACTTTCATTACTCGCATCCGTGTCGAGAATAAATGGTCTGTCGAGCTGAGGATACGTCAGGATTGGAGCAGATGTTAAGGCTTCCTTCAGGTTCTTAAATGCATTCTCACATTCTTTTGTCCACACGAACTTTTGCTTGCTCTCTGTCAGCTTGTGAAGGGGTCTTGCGATGGAAGAAAAATCCTTCACGAATCTCCTATAGTAGGTGCAAAGTCCTAGAAAGCTTCTCAGCTGGTGGACATTTTCGGGACGTCTCCAGTCTTTAACTGCTGACACTTTTTCAGAATCCGTGCGCACACCTTCAGCAGAGATGACATGTCCGAGATAAGTGACTTCCTGTCTGAATAATTTGCATTTAGCGGGACTCAACTTCAGATTGGCTTCTTTCAGTTTCTGAAGCACCTTTCTAAGATTTTCCAAATGTTCTTCGAAACTATTCCCGACGATGATGATGTCATCCAGGTATATCAGACAGGCTTCGTATGAAAGACCTTTTAAAACAGTCTCCATTAGACGTTCGAATGTAGCCGGCGCATTACATAGCCCAAACGGCATCACCTTGAACTGCCAAAGTCCTTGTCCTGTAGTAAATGCCGTCTTTTCTCGGTCATCAGGATGTATTTCTACCTGCCAATATCCACTCTTTAAATCAAGTGTCGAGAACCACTTGCTTCCAGAAAGAGTATCCAGAATGTCGTCAATTCTAGGAAGAGGGTAACTGTCTTTCTTCGTAACCTCGTTCAACCGGCGATAATCAACGCAAAATCTGGTTGACCCGTCTTTCTTCTTCACCAGGACGATGGGAGATGCCCAGGGACTTGCTGAAGGCTCGATGACATTGCTTTCTTGCATGTCCTTTAAAAGTGCTCGTACCTCTTCCTGTTTCGCAATCGGCAGACGTCTTGGATGTTGCTTGATTGGTGGATGATCACCAGTATCGATTCTATGTTGAGTCAAACTGGTTCGACCAACGTCAGAAGACGAACGGGAGAAAACATCTTGAAGATCTTTAATAACACGCTCGGCAGCATTCTTTTCTTCATCGTTTAATTGCGCATTCTGCAGTAACTCCGATATAATGTTGTCGGAAGACACGGGTTTTGAGATGTTACTTTTTCTTTCAACGCTGGTTACTGGGGTACATTCTGCAACCACTTCACCTTTCTTAATAACCCTCGCCTTATCAGTTACATTGGCAACTCTCACCGGGATAACGGTCCCTGATAGGTCGACGAGTGCTGAGGCTATTAATACTCCTTTAGGGCTATTACAATTCTTGGGATATTCCATGACGCCGTAGCGGAAATTTCTATTTTCGGCTATGGATCCAGGAAGTAAAATTTCTGTTCTTGCCGGTATTGTGATATCGTCTTGAGCTATTATTTTGTGGATAGATTTCACTCCTTCATCATTAATTTCGAATAAAGTTATGTCTTCAGAGGCAGAATGCAGTTCGTTATTTTTAAAGTCCAAGGAAAAATTGTGTTTCCTTAAAAAGTCCAATCCGAGTATGCAAGGGTCTGTAATTTCTGCTACATAGGCCGTGTGATGGTAAGTGGCACTTCCAAACGTGATGTTAACGTTTAATTTCCCCTCTATATCGATCTTCTCCCCGGACACAGTCTGGAGGGTAACGCAGGGCGGCGTCCAGATAAGTTTACCTTCGAGTTGTTGAGCCAAATCTTTTCGAATGATGGTAACATTGGCTCCCGTGTCGATCGTCATGTTACAAGGAATTCCATTGATTTGTCCCATGATGAAAATTCCGTTATTGCCGCCACTCACTGCAGAAATCTGAAGCGCTTTAAACTGGGGCTTTTCATTATCTGGCAACCTCCGCCCCGCGAGATGGCCACGAATTAGTTTCCCTCCTTCTTGAGAGGCGCGGTTTTAACATCCGTGCCCTGGGGTGTTCTGCAGTTTCTTCGAATGTGTCCTTCAGCACCGCAGTTCCAGCACTTTACGAACGATTTCTTGTCACCAGTATTCCGTGTCAAAGCATCCACCTTTCTGGTTAATTCGTCTAGGCGAGCAGTCATTGGATCCACTGGTTCTTGTATGTGAGCAGCTCTGATTGGGTGGCGGTCTCTACGAGTGGCTTGCTGTGCTGCCTCAAATTTCATGGCGTACACCAGAGCACTTTTTAAGTCCTTCACATCAGCCATTCGCAGTGCTTTCTGTATTTCAGGATCCCGGATGCCGTCGATGAAGTATTGCAGGGACAGGATTTCTCTTGTTTCTGTCGGGCACTCCGAAAAGGCGAGGTGGGACAGCCTTTCAACATCCGTGGCGAGCTCCTGGAGTGTTTCCGTAGACTTCTGTTGACGGGATTTTAACTGAAGCCTGCTATAATCTTTTAAACACTTCTCTCCAAAACGCAGCTCCAATGCGCCGGACAGAGCTTCGAAATCTAGCCTTTTGTTTTCGGGAAGAGTCTGAAGGATATCCGCTGCGTCTGCTCTCAGAGAAGCCGCAAGGTGACAGGCCTTAGCTTGGGAATCCCATCCATTTGCTTCCGCAACTATAGAAAATTGTGTCTTATACACTTGCCAGGAGGTCTTCCCATCATATGTCGATAGCTTCAGAGAAGGATGCGCAGGCATGGCTAGGAATTTAAAAGTATCCGAATTGCTTCCTGCCGTCGCTACGAATTTCTTTAAAGTATCAACTTCTTTGGCAACTGCGGAAACTTTGTCATCAATTTGTTGTTCCACTGCAGAAACTCTTTCTTGAATTTGTTCTTTCACAGCAGAAACTCTGTAATCGATTTGTTGTTCTACGGCAGAAACTCTCTCTTCTATTTGTTCTTTGACAGAAGAAACTTTATTTTCAACCGCATCTATTCTGCCTTCCATAGTCTCAAATTTATTTTCTATTATGCAAGTAATTTCCTTTTTCATTTCTTCTTGACTTGCTTTAACGGCTCTCATCTCTTCCTTAACGGATTCTTGACCCAATTTCAACTCTTGAACCGTTTTCATCTGATCTTTAACAGATTCCTGAACAGCCTTCATTTCTTCCTTAACAGATTTCTCCATCTTTTCTTGAACAGAATTCATTTCATCTTTAACAGATTCTTGAACAGCTTTCATTTCTTCCTTAACAGATTTCTCCATCTTTTCTTGAACAGAATTCATTTCATCTTTAACAGATTCTTGAACAGCTTTCATCTCCTCTTTAACTAATTCTTGGCCAGCTTTCATCTCCTCTTTCACGGAATCTTGGCCAGCTTTAATTTCTTCTTTAAATGCAGCAAAGGCTGCCATGAATTGCCTTAATTGTTCTTCCATTGCTCTAGTTAATGGCATTCAAAAATCCCACTTCTGACACCAAAAATTGTTACGTGCGTACGGGTTCGTTATATATTGAATGCACAAGTCGTAAAAAGTTAACAAAAATTTATTCTTTCCACAAGAAATAAATTAAAATGCTGAAATATTTCTTCACAGATCTTCGCACAATATCACAATATCTCAAACGTTTAGCAAAAACTCAGTTCAAAACAGATAAAATAGTTCTATCTCACAGCGAAATCGCTACAATCAATACAGCATTAAGTAAACAAACAGCAGTTCGCTTTTTACAGCTACAAGTATAACAGCAACAACAACAACTAACTCACTAACTGAGATGAGGTGTTTCACCTCGGCTTTTATAAGCTTTTTAATTATCAGTAGAACAATCACGATTTTTCTAGATTTTTCTGGATGGCAACAGTAATTACGAGATATTTATTTATTAAGCATTAAATGCACGCGCTCTTTTATTTTTATTGTTATTTTTTTTTTTCGACGTAGCTTTCTCTTCAAAAATCGTCTGCGTTGCTAAGGCAACATGAAGCAAATCTAATTACAATTCTGAATAAATAGCCAAATAAATGTGAAATTCGTAACAGTATCAATTGGAATCCGCTTTTGATTCTAGTCTTCTATCCATATCACTAATGCCTTTTTCATATTTTCCATTGTATCATCTCTTACATACGAAATTTTTTTCTTACTGTTCCACCTGCTACACTTTTTCTAATAGAATCTTCATTTTTTCAAATTGTCCTTATTGTGGCTTCATTCATGAAGTAAAATTTAGCAACATCTGTTGCTTTTTCTCTATTACGTAGACGATCTAATATTTTAATTTTTGCTTCTAAAAAATAACTTTTCTTTTTATTTGATTTTTTTTTCAAATATTTTGACATTATAAAACCTTAAAAATATTACGTAAATGATAAAAATGCGACAAAAAGTATAAATGTTGAAAACATTCCGAGTTAACATTCAAATATGTAGATAAAAATGATGTAAGCTTGGCTGCTAAAATACTATTGCTGCACTAGTTCACATGAACCAAATAGCTTAACTGTTGTGAAATACATACACATACTACGGGTATTCCTCTTTTACAACACGGGTAATCGTCATCCTTTTTATTGCCACCAGTGTTACCAAAAGAATGAGATTCAAAAATGACTTCAAATATATGCATTTGAAGCCGAACATAAAATTTTACCAAGTTTTTTAAATCTGTTAATTTTTAAACCGTGTAAAACTAGAACCATCGTGTAAATCGAGGGATAAGTGTATTAAGTCAATGTTAAACGCTCTTACATTTTTATTTCACCAGCATAGCTTTCTCTTAAAACTCGTCTAGCGCTGCATTACACGGGAAATAAAACAATTTTAATTATAATTCTACTAACATTAGCTATCTAAATACAAAATTCGTAACAATATGCTATTCTTGGGAAATTGTTCACTGACGTTTGTATTTTTATTAATGCTGTAGTATTAAAACAATAAGAATGCCATTTTATAATTTTCAGCCATATGTCACAGTATAGTAATATTATAAATAAAGCTTAATTTCGTGCCTATGAATTTTTCTCATTACTATGAGCATTAATTCCCTGTATAGTTCAACAAGATGTTTTAAATATACTGACAATAATAACACTATTTGATGAACTTTAATATTAAATAATGTTAATTTTATAACATTTTAGAATAATTATTATTATCAGAGATTCTATGAAGCTTTAAGATAATGCTTAGTCCTTAATCCGTCAATTTAGCATATGATTCCAGCATTTCAGAAACCCCTAAAAATCTTTAATTACTTTTATCACAAAACTTTATTTTTCGAGTTGTGCCATTATTGCAGGCCATGAACAATATACCTTTCAAAACTTGAGAACGTATGCAAGATGATGGCTATAAAAAGTAACAGATTTATGCAGACGATGGGAAATTACTTCAGAAAAAAAATTATACGCACGAAAGATTTTGCTGCAAACAGAACAGTGATTCGCATAAAGCTGTAAAATAAATGAACACTCCCATCTAGACGGTCCCGTTCAGGTAGCCTTAAAAAAATAGTTAACTTTTGACTTTATTTTAACTCGCAAGTTCCTTGTTTTAATTCGCTCTTCGTTTTAAGTCAGCCTTTTAAAGTTTATTGGGAAAGTAACGGGAAAGCGCAAATAAATATAGATAGATATAATTCAATATTGGTTCACAGATTTATTTCAAATTTTAACTGGAAATTTCTGAGAACATATTACTTGTTGATAATTTCTAATCCAATCTAGAGTTTCCACTCAGTCCTTTAGAGAAATTTAAGCTGCATCCGTGTCTGAAGTCATAACTTTATTGGTCACTTATAGCTACTTACACATTGTTTTAGATGTATTAAATGGCTTTACTAGTTGATTTATTTTTTAACGCTCTGAAAGCGCCCACAAGCTCATAAGATTGCTAAATACTGGTATTTCATTCCGAGCTCAAATCTTAGCAAATGTGCTGGCTGCGCGCGTGTTTTCCCATATGTAACGTAAAAGCTAGCCAATTACCCTTAAAGATATTCGAACTCTAGACCTTCCAATTGCTAACAGGATGTACTTTCCAGTTACACCATGAAGACACGTGATAAGCAGGAAGTATCTTACATTGAATGCGTAGCAGTGATCGCACCATGATTGCCAAAATTCTTACCTGGTTTTTATACCTTTCAAGTGACAAAAATTTTTAAATGAAGCAAATATTCATGTTTTGTTATTTTTTAAATTAAAAAAAATGGTCTATTTCTCAAAAATTTAGAAATCTAACTTTTTATATGGTCCCTTATTCCTTATACTTGTCTATAAAATATCATACCCATTATGAAAATGCAAAAGCAAAATGTTTGGCTCCTGTACGACAAAAAGTGAGTGAGATACTTAATTTCAAAACTGGGATATTGGTAGTCATTTTTAATTTGACCTGAGAGGTTGATCAATAAATTAATTAGAATAATTGGAAATAGATCATTTCTCTGAATTCCAATAGTGATACACTCATGTCATTAACTAGTGTGTAACATTCTTTAATTTATATTATTGTTACAATTGGTACTCCGAAAGAATTCCCCCCCCCCACAAGTAATTTAGTGTTTTCTAGAACACTAATTCTAAATGATTTTGTAAATAAGACTTCCTTAAAAATTAGTTTAAAAAATTGTTCAATACATTTCACAATCGTATGCATAAAATAGTTGGTCACTTATTTAATTAGCAAAGTTTTTAAATACATCTTTAGCAACAGTAACTAAAATAATAAACGAAGATATACAATTTATAAAAGCTTATAAACGTAATGTTCGCTAGCTTTTGCCGAGGTACGTGGCTCAACGTAGAATTCTGTATGAAAACTATTTAGCAGAAGATAAATAGAAATGTATTGTAATTCTAGATGAAGCATGGGTTTACCTAAATGATTGTAACTGGAAAATGTTATTTATTATCGAAAAAGAAGAGTATCAAAAAAAGTGCAAACCTGGTTCCGTTAGTGCAACGAAAGTTTTAGAAACGGTTTATGACTGCCGCGTGATTCTCTTAACAGTGGGAAAATAAAGATAAGAAAAGTAGAAAAAAAAATTTTAAATGAATTCAACATACTATCAAGAAAATGTTTCAAGAAACTTTTCTTTTATAGTCCAGAGTGCCTATAGAAGAAATTCTATTTCTTTATCCTAATAACTTTCAGAGACATCAAGACAAAGCAATAAGTCAAACATCGAAAAGTACTGCTCATTCGTTGAAAAACTGAAGCGTATACTGGTATTGCATATTACTTTTTCAATGTATTCTAGCGAAGCTCCCTGATATTTCATGCCTGAACTATTGTGCTTTTGGTCTCACGAAGAGCTCTTTCTAAGCACAAACCTACCACGTTTTATGGACTCTGGAAAGCAGTAGAAAAGGAATGGGAATCAATACTCTGAAATTTTACACAAAGCCTTTCTAGCATGGAAACCGCCAGACTTATAGAACACTAAAAGACTATCATGTCGAACATTTAAAAATTACTCTTTACATTTGAAACATTAATTAAACGGCCCGAGATGGTTCTAAATATGTGTAAACACCCTTTGTAAAAGTGTGGTTTGGTGTATTCGATTGTGGCAAAGTACGCAAGAGCTAACTGTCTACGAGGAGAGATATCTTCGTGGAGGACTTTTTAAAAGAAACTGGTTCATTTTCCCGTTAAAAATGGGAAAACCCAAGAAAATGTTCAAGCAGCCAGCCTGTTCTCCTGGAATCAAAATCCCAGGTCGAACTAACAGTTTCAGCAACATTACCGCTCGATCACCGCTTTCCTGTTAGGAGGATGTGTCTACGACGAATGATTGCGAAAATATAGGTATGCTAAAGATTTTGTGGATTTGGTGCGCGTTATGATTTTCCGAACTTTAAGAGTTACAATATGTTAAGTTCACTTTTCGACGGTTTTATTTCTTAAATGTTTCCTAGTTTGTATAGTAATTCGATTCATGTTTGTATGACCTAGGTTTTGTAACATGGGTCAGACAACTAATATAAATTTCTTATTGTGATAACTTCGAGGATTTTCAGGAAACTCTCTTTAAATACTCAACGAACTAACTTTTTCACTCATCAATACTAGAAGTATGAGTTTATAAAAGCATTAGAAATTGTTTAATTAGTTATCATTAAGCTTGCTTTAAATCTATGAAGGCAATGTCAATGAAAATTGTTTTTTACGATAACTATAAAAAGTTTATCTATTATGAAAGTGACATTTGTGCGTGAACAAGCTAATAAGAAAGGGGAAATTTATCTCATTTTTAGCATGCCATATATTGTTTATAACAGTACAGAATTTAATTTCTTGTTCTGAAAAAATTATTTTAAAGTAGCTAGCGCATTTGTACCAAAAGAACTGCAGGTTTTCAGAAGACACTAAAAGGTGTATGAATACAGCAAATAGAAAAATTTAAGTTAAAACATTCAGTTAAATTATACTTACTTATTCTTTGGTATTGCTTATTCAAATGCTTCCGAAAAGCTAAAGCTTCCACATAACTGTCCAAGATTTTATCAAAATTAAATTCGCCTAGATAATTTTGCTTTACGTAGGACGTATCAATATAAAATTCCTCTGAATTATTTTGACTTGAATATGATGGACCAATATCAAATTCATCTCGATCACTTTTCATTGTGTGTGATATAGCAATATCAGACTCTTCTGAATTACTTTCATCTCGATCACTTTTCATTGTATGTGATATATCAATATCAGACTCTTCTGAATTACTTTCATCTCGATCACTTTTCATTGTATGTGATATATCAATATCAGACTCTTCTGAATTACTTTGACTTGAATACGATGGACCAATATCAAATTCATCTCGATCACTTTTCATTGTATGTGATATATCAATATCAGACTCTTCTGAATTACTTCGACTTGAATACGGTGGACCAATATCAAATTCATCTCGATCACTTTTCATTGTATGTGATATATCAATATCAGGCTCTTCTGAATTACTTTCATCTCGATCACTTTTCATTGTGTGTGATATATCAATATCAGACTCTTCTGAATTACTTTCATCTCGATCACTTTTCATTGTATGTGATATATCAATATCAGACTCTTCTGACTTACTTCGACTTGAATACGATGGACCAATATCAAATTCATCTCGATCGTTTTTCATTGTATGTGATATATCACTATCAGGTTCCTCAGAATTATTTTGACTTGAATTTGATGGACCAATATCAAATTCAACTCCATCATTTTTCCTTATATGTGATATGTCACTGTAAGATTCTTCTGAATTATTTTGATTTGAATGTGATGGACCAGTATCAAATTCATCTTGATCAATTTTCGGTATATGTAAGACATCAATAACAAATTCTTGTGAATTATTTTGACTTAGATCTGACACAACAAAATCAAATTCATCTTGATAGTTTTTTCTTACATGCGATATATCAATAGCAAATTCCTCCGAATTGTTGTGACTTGAATCTGGTGTATCAAAATCATAGTCATCTGAATAGATTTGTCTTGCATTTAATGTCTGTGAGAAGAAAATTGCCAAAAGTACAGTGCAAAATATAATAATGTAAAACCTAGAATAAAAGATATAACAGAGATATATTTTACTTTGCAAGATTACATAAAATATATAATTTCTGAAAACAATCCATTTGTAAAATATACTCTTAAATATAAAACTTATTACCTCGAATTTCATTTGAGGTACTTTTCTCATTCAGTCAATTCAGTTTTTGTTTCGCGGCATGGCAAAACTACCTAAAAGCTCAAAACATCTTCATTAAAAATTGTAAAGTACAGAAAAACCTAAAGTACCAAATACAGTTAAAGACGCAATTTCTAGCATTAAAATTAGAGTTTAAAATTAGAGAAAAAATAAGGAATTTGGCCAAGACAAAATTTTCAGGGCACAAAACTCAAACTTTACTTCTGGTCCCATTACACAAAAAAGGTACTGAATTTGGCGCACAATCTGACTTAATTCACTGTTATAGTAAGATTTTCAAATGTAAGCAAATGTCGGCTTCGTTAGGGCTAGTGCCACTTTTAAATTGTTGAAAATTGTACAACTATACCATACAGATTAACTAAAGGTATAAAAAACCTTAACCGGAACATAAGAATAACATAAAGCAATCATTGTTAAAGCAAAAAATGAACAATTTACCAACATATAATACTAAAAACACAGAACTCATCGAGCCGGTTAACAAAGTGGGTAGGGAGGTACACAGTACATTTTATAGCAGTCTCATATGCAAAATTTCAACGTTCAACGGCAAATCATTTTTGAGTTATGTGAGATACATACAGACGTCACGAAAACGCCCTTCTGAATCCATTTTACAACCCGTTTTGAAAACATAGTGCTTTATTCTGCCTATACCTACAGATATTACGCAAAAAATCGCTAAGATGAATTTGAGAGTAGTCAAAATGAATATTTGCGTTGAAATATGGTACCTGAAGTTTTTTGCGATTACAATATTTCCTTATATCATACAAAAAAGTAATAATATTTTTCCAAAATTTGTTGCAACGAGCCTCTAGTTCCTTTATCACATATAAGATAAAGGAACTAGAGAATTATATAAACATCCTTTATTTATATGCATAATCTATGTAAATATGCGTAATGATTCACAAATATTCTGTTATAAAATGTTGATACAGAAGTATGTATTAAGAACATCTGGTATCTTCAGGATCTTAGAAGTATGAGCTGCCATCGGAAAGCCCTTTAATAGTCCGATTTGAATTTCAGGTACAAGACACCGTTTCGAATATGGAATGAGTCCCAGAGAGCCCAATATTGTTTTGCTGTAAAACTACAGATCGACATGTCCTGCCAGGTAGGTTTTCTGTTTGAAGACTCCATTAAGTTAGTTATGGGTTTAATGTCGCCATCTTCCATCTGGTCTTTTCTGACTTCGTTATCACTCCACTGGTCTCAATCAGCTGATGTTGAATTTGCAATTTATCACGCGACCGGATTAAGCTGCTCGTGTTTCTCTTCGATGCTGGTTCGATATCGGCAGTTTTCTGGACAGGGCCTTCCAGACAAGGCGTCAGTGTCTCCAGGTGAGGATACCTTCTGATGATTGGATAGTTATGTCCTCAGAGGCTGAACGCAGTTCGTTATTTTTAAATTCCAAGAAAACCTTTTATTGACTTAAAACGTCCAGTCGAAGTATGCAAGGATCTGTAATATCTGGAACATATGCTGTGTGATTGTAGACGGCACTTCCAGACGTGATATTTACGTTTATCTTCCCATCAATTTCGATTTTATCACCAGACGCAGTCTGAAGGGTAACGCACGATGGAGTCCAAATATGTTTATCTTTAAATTGTTAAACTAAATCTTTCCGAATGATGGTATCATTGGCTCCTGTGTCGATGGCCATACTGCAAGGAACTCCATCGATATGACTAATGATGAATATTTCATTACTGTTGCCAATGACTTCAGAAATCTTGGGCGCTTTAAAATGGGCTTCTAATTACATTTCAAACTCCGCATCTCGAGTTGAACACTAATTTGTTTCTTAAGTCCTTGTTTAAGAATGGTCCTATTTTCCGTGTCCTAAGGTGTTCTGCAATTTCTCCGACTATGGCCTTCAACACCACAGTTCCAGCACTTTAGGGTTGGCTGTATGTCCCGTCTATTCCGTCTGAAGTCATTGACTTGTTTGGTTAAATCAACTGCCTTATTTTTCGTGTCCTACAGTGTTCTGCAATTTCTTCGCACATGACCTTCAACAACGTAGTTCCAGCACTTTCTTCTGATTTCTATTCCGTATCAAAGCATTGACTTGCCTGGTTAAATTATCTAAACGAGCATTCACTTGATCAACTGGCTCCTGGACTTGAGCAACTCTGACTGGGTGGAGATCTCTACGAATTGCTTGCTGAGCTCCCTCGAATTTCGTGGCGTAAACTAGAGCGCTTTTATATTCCTAACATCTGCCATTCGCAGAACTTTTTGTATTTCAGGATCCCGGTTGCCGTCGATGAAATATTGCAGGGATAGGATTTCCCTTGTTTCTGTAGGACACTCCAAAAAGGTGACATGAGGCAGCATTTCAACATTCGTGGCGAGCTCCTGAAGTGTTTCCATGGGCTTCTGTTGATGGGAATTTTATTGAACCCTGCTGTAGTCTTTTAAACATTTCTCCACAAAGCAGAGCTCCAGTGCGCCAGATAGAGCTTCGAAATCTAGTCTGGTTTTTTGGATGAGTTTGAAGAATATCCGCAGCCTCTGCTTTGAAAGCAGCAAAGGCTGCCGCTAGCTGCCTTAATTGTTCATCCTTCGTTCTTGCCACTGGCATTCAATCTCCCTCCTGACAACAAAAAGAGTTGCGTGCGTACGGGTTCGTGATAGATTGAATGCACAAATCCGATGATAGGTTAATAAAACTTATTTTTATCAAAAGAAATATTTCAGAACTCTGGAATTTTTCGCAGAAATATTCGTACAAGTGTATTGTATCATACAGTACAAACAGAATTTACACTTCAAACTATTACGAACGTTAAGTACAAGGAATGCAAAGCGCATCTAAAGAGAAAGCTAATGCAAGCTTACACCTGAACTCGCAAGATTAACAACAGCAGCTAACTAAACAACTGAGAACAGATGCTCTCTCTTCGTCCTTAAATAGTTTTCACCCGGCCGCGAGATATTTCTAGTACTTTCTGCTTCTCGAAATTACTGGAAAGCAATACAAGGATGGAATTACGGTTACAACTAACATAGTGGGGGATTACATTTATTCAATTTGAATACAAATTACCGAGATACCCATTTACTCAATGTTAAATGGATGTGCCCCTGTATTCTTACTTTTCCGACATAGCTTTCTGTTACAATTTATATCGAGCTACACTACGCAGAAAAATACAACAATTTAAAAGTATAATTCTGATAAAATTACCTATCTGAATAAAAAATTCGTAATAATATTAAAAACTCATTATTATTATTATTTGATATGTTGGCTCTGAAAGATATCAAATGGCTTACAATAAAAAAATTATTTAACATATATCAGCATAAAATTTGGTCATCAGAATTTCAGTTAGCACAAACAAATGATAAATTGTTTCTTGTTACACATTAAACGTGAGTCCACATTTTGCAAAATAATTATTGCATCCATTCTTCTTCCTGAGAATTGTTGTATCTTCGTAAATTAGGCAAAAAAATTTTTCTATTCATAGAATCTGTACATGTGTTCAAAATCTTCTTCTTCACTAATTTCGTTTCTTTCGTCTTCTTCGTCTTTTCGTTTTCTTTCTGTATTTTTTCTTTTTCCCCTTTTTATCTTTTTTTTTCCTGAATGTTTTTCTAGTTGTTTCTTTTTCGGGTTGTTAGGTTGATGGTAGATTTTCTTTTTAGTTGGCCTCCGTTAGAATGAGTCTGTGTTGAAGCTTCAGGGACAAATTAATCTTTGAGGGTAAAAAAGTGAATTTTACTTCCTTGTACGAAGTAAAAAGGAAGTATGGTAATCGCGAAAAATTTCGGGTATCATATTTCAACGAAATTATCCATTTTGACCGCTGTAGAATGCAATTTAACGGTGTTTTTTCGTGACATCAGTGCGTACGATATAAAACTGAATTAAAAAAGATTCTTAAGATATTTTTTCGTGGCGTCTGTGCGTACATACGCATGTATGTATGTATCTCGCATAACCCAAAAGCAAGTAGCCTCAGAACTTTGAAATTTGGTACATAGGACTGCTATAGCATGTAGATGTGCACCTCCTATTTCGGTTGCAATCGGTCGCACCAAAAGCACTTCAAATACTATATATATATATATTTGAAGTGTAAATACTGTATATATATATATACTGACTCTGTTACTCGGCTCAGTGAGTTCAGTTTCTTTAGTCTTATATGTTTGTAAACTGTGCATTTTTTTGCTTTAAAAATGATTGAATTATGTTGCTGTTATCTTCCGGTTAAGGTTTTTATGCCTTTACTTAACCTGCATGTTATAATTAATGAATTATCAACAATTTAATAGTTTAAGTGCGGCTAACCCTAATTTTTTTTGCCATAGGGGCCATATTTGTTTACATTTGAAACTTAGCAGAATAGTGGAATTTTTTGCCAACCTAAAGAAACTAAGCTTTGGAACAACTAAGTAATGCCTTCTTTTACTATTGCGAATTAAACTATGCTTAATCCATTCGAGAATTATCATTTAAGTTATTAAACTATCCCATGTAGCGCCCACAACAAATTCAGTTTGTATGCCTTCAATGTCTTTTTGCCGAGTGAGACCAAAAGTAAACTTTCTGGTTTTTGCACCAAAAAATCTGCCTTCTTGCACGCTGGCCGAATTGCTTGCTTTTGCGTAGAAACTGTAATCTTAATTGTAAAAAAAAAATTTTTGATTGTTTTAACTGTATTTGGTGTTTTATGGTTTCTATTTCTTTCAATTTTTAATATAAATATTCTGAGTTTCTCTGTATTTTTGCCTTGTGGCGAAATGAGAACTGAATTAATTGAATGAAAATATATCTCTAATGAAATTCGAGGAAATAAGTTTAAATGAAAGGCAGGAAAAATGTGTATAATTTGATATTCCGTACAAGGAAGTCATGGGGTGTACACATCAGATTTTTTTATTTTGGAAAAATAAACTAAATGCAAAAAGTAATTTGCGTGTTAAAATTTGAAGAAGTAAGTCTGGATTGTGACTATTAGGAGGGATTGTGACTGTTATGAATCAAAGTCTCGGAGTAAGTTGTAACAAGTTACGCCTGTATACGGAGACTTTGTTACAACTTGCCCCATCGTATGTTTTCTGACATTTTTTGTTGATTTATAAAAAAAAAATCGATTAGTAAAAAAAATTAAAGCAGCATTTTAAAACTTATTACATAGAAAAAATAAATAAGTAAATTAATTTTTAAAAAGGACAGTAAACATACTTTAAATCAAAATTTATGAAATATTTTTTTCCGCTAGCTAGTTAAGTCGGAGCACGTGCACGCAATCTACCACTATTCGTTTCGGAGGGCGTTGACTCTGCTTACATAATAGAGCCCGTCATAATCATACTGGGTGAAAATTCAGATAAAAAAATTTTTAAAAAGTAAAAAAATAAGATAGCGTGCATATTATTACTTACAACTAGCCGCTAGCTCTTCTACAGCCAATATTGATAATAATTTCAATAAAAAATTATAATAACATTCTTAAAAATATAAAACATCTCTTTTATAAAACACGAAAAAATCATTCTTTATAAACTCTTTTATAAAACATTATGCGTTGAAGCAATGCGCTGCAAAATACTGCTTCCTTAAAAGATGAGATATAAATTTTTTTCACGGAATACCCCCATCTGAAGTAAAGATTTGCAAAGTTATTGACGGGCATTAATTTCTTATTACAGATGCAAGAAATATATGTATAAGGCCGTTCATACTGCGGTTTTTCTGAGATCCAGCAAACTGTTCCATGCGTCAGCTAAGTCCGCTATACGGGAAAAGTCGTTCCCATGGGAGTTTTTTGGGACTATTAGTAGCATCAGGTGACCCTTGTAGAAATGACTATGCTTATTTCTGAGCAAGAAACAATAAACATTAAATGCAGCCTTACCAGAATTCGAACCATGGATCTTCTACTTGGTAATTAACCTTTCAGGGCCGTTCACACTGGGTTCACATCTGGCATATCTGAGGCAGCACCAAAACCAGTTTTTCCTCATCGTGGAGTGAGTAGAAAAGTCTGAACTTCACGTATAGCGGAGCTAGTCGGCAGAGAGAACTAATTCCGCTAGAACAGAACACCATTGTGAATGGCCCTGAAGGGATAACCAGTCAGACCACAAGAGCATATATGTGGAATGCAATAATTCCTTACATTGTGACTAAATATAGAACCCAGGAATTCCCATCTCCGAATTATATCAGAAGACATTAATATAGTATAACAGATATTATGCTATAGAAGAAACGTAGCTAAGAATCATTGCATTCAGTTTGTTGAAATTTCTATACTGTAATTTTGATTTACTTGTCAGATCCATGATGTAAATTTTGCTACATTATGATCAAGAATACTATGATAATTAAAAGATTATTTTTCATATTTTAAAGTCTTTCATTAAAAAACAATATAATTCATTAAAAATTATGTTTCTGATTTATTAAAAATGATACTGACGCTTACTTGGAAGTAAGATAAAACACTCTCTCTTATTTTAGTTACTGGGTAGATTGGTTTATCCCCTTGATAAGTCGATTAATCTGCTATCAATAACAATAACTGGTTTTTCAATACTTAAAAAGTTTACTTTTATTTTGGCATTTTTGCGATTTAGTTTTTCCTTAAATGTGTTTAAAGCAAGGAGGAATGAAAATTCTATAAATTTTTCTAAAATACCTTTTCATTAATGTTTTTAAATTGAATTTCCATTGCTTGGAGGTGTAATATGGAGAGTTTTCTTTTTATAATTTATAGTGAATTATATATATTACTGCATTATAATTTCATATTAAGTGCACTTTTCATACACTAAAATTTTAATTTCAAAAAGTTACTCTTGTCAACTCTAAGATATATTTTGCCACCTATGATCAAGAATTATTATGATAGGTAAAAATTTTTGTTTCACCTTTCCCTGCATATCGTTAAAAAGGATGTAATTTACAAAACGTTTCTTTGCATATTGCATTTTAATTTTATTTTAAGTGTACTTCTCATATACTGAGATTTTAATTTCATAATATTTCTCTTGTCAGTTCCGTACTTTTCTGGCACATATAATCAAAGATATTATGATAACTAAAAGTTTTTTTTTTCAGTTTTTAGTGCATTTAATTAAAATCGATGTAATTTACAAAACATTTTTTATGTATTTTAATTTCACTTTAAGTAAGTTTTTATGGATTACAGTTTTGATTTTAAGAAGTTACCATCGGTTCCAGGATACTTTTTTGCCACATAAGACTGAAAATATTACATTACAGCTTTTGTTTTTTACTTTTTATTGCACTTCATTACAAACAATGTAGCGGGCAAAGATTTTAATATATATTTCATTTTAATTTCATTTTAAGTGCAGTTTTCATGCACTGTAGTTTTGATTCCTAAAAGTTATTTTTATTAAAAACGGTGTAGTTTATAAAACATTTTTTTATACATTTCATTTTTATTTCATTTTAAGTACACCTTTCATGCACTACAACTCCGATTTGAAGATATTACTCTTGTCAGTTCCATATATGTTTTTGTTCACATAATAAAAAATATTATGATAACAATTTTTTTAAAAATTTTTATTGCATTTAGTTAAACACGATGCAATTTAAAAAACATCTTTGATATAATCTGATTATAGTATTTTAAGTATGCATTTTATGCACTACCGTTTCGATCAAGAATTTACTGTCAGTTCCAGGATACTATATTGCCACATATGATGAAGAATATTTTTTCACTTTCTACTGCATTTAGTTAAACACGATGTAATTTAAAAAACATCTTTGATATAATCTGATTATAGTATTTTAAGTATGCAATTTATGCAATACAGTTTTGATCAAGAATTTACTCTCAATTCTAGGGTACGTTTTTGCCACGTATGATGAAGACTATTTTCTCACTTTTCACTCCATTTCATTACAAACAGTATACTTTACAAAAAGGTTAAATACATATTTCATTTTAATTTCACTTTAAGTACAGTTTTCATATACTAGAATTTTGATCTCAAGATGTTACTCGTATGATTTCCATGATATTTTGATACTTTTTGCCACATCAGATATTATGATAACTAAAAGCATTTTTTTTCACTTTTCACTGCAGCTCATTACAATCGATGTAATTTATGAAATTCCTTTTTGTATATTTCGTTTTAACTTCATTTTAAGTACACTTTTCCCCCACTACCCTTTTGATTTGAAGATATTTCTCTTGTCATTTCCATGATAATTTTTTGCCACATATGATCAAGAATGTCATGATAATTAAAAGGGTTTTCTTCAATTTTTCCTGCATTTTAAAAGTTCCTTTTCGCTCCGGGAAGTTTTTCAGTCACATATAATTAAGTAATAATAATATAAAATATAAATAATAGGAAAAGATGATAAAAGCTTTTTTCGCACTTTTTGCTGCGTTTCATTAGAAACAATGTAATTTACACAAAGCTTTTTATGCATTGCATTTTAAATACTTTCATACGTAGTTAAGGGAAAATCTTTATGCAATTGTCAAACATTTGCGTAATGTAGTATATATTAAGCAAGTAGCAGTTGGGGGTAGTTAAAGTATTTAGGCCCTCACACAAAATGAATTCTGGGTACCCTTACCGTGATTTTTCAATACTCTTAAAATGGACAAAAAAAGGTTGGTTTCATAGAGCCGACGTTTTTATTAATGACGATTTTTATTAAGGATTAATCCTGGATAAATTATTTAGGAATATAAGCATATGCGCCTAGGTGGAAGATTCGCAATATAATTTTGCGCTTATTGGAGAAATTGAGCATTATCACTCGCTTCCTCTTTTACTTTTTCTTTATTTTTAGGTCAATAAAACTTGAAGGATGAAAAGTTGTGCCTCTATCCTAGCCTCAGCTTAACTCGTTAGCTGATGCTAATCAAGCTTTGCTTTTATAAGAACCGTTTTCTATGAAATGTCTCTTTCAATAGGTTACATTATAACGACAAATAAATTTACACAGAAAGCGAAACAGGCCACGCAAAATGTAGAGTTAAGGTAAAATATGTAAAACATAGAATTTAAGAAGAAGATAGACTAGTGGATATTTTATAAAAAAATTGTATTTTGAGTTTTGCATGAAATCTGCACCAATCTAAATTATTACTATTACTTGCTTATTATTACGATTTTCAATAAATAAATAAATAACTGTTTAAGTAAGTTATTGACAGCTGATTGATATAACCTAATAGTTAAATATACAAAACGAAATTACTGTAATAACGCACCATGATTTACTTAGCTCACAAACAAGAATTATTCTAACATAGGCGACAAGCAAATATGAGCATTTCTAATAATATAAATCAATATTACATATTCTTTAAAGCATGAATTTATATTTCAAAAAAATTAATTATTTTTAATAAACAAAGTTTCACTGTATGTATAATTTTTATTGTCACGCCTATTTCCTTTCAGTTTCTCTCCATCTCTCCTTCCCTTCTCTTCGTCGTTTTAAATCTGTTGATAATTTAAATAAATGTCAATGTAACAGCTTGCCAATATAAAAATCTGAGAGGCAAAGGTCACTTTCGAAATCCTAATTTATTAACGTATCTTCTAAATTTTCTGATATAATTTTCTCAGCCGCCTGAATTTTAATGCATAGCAGTTGTAAGCTTGAGTAAAAGTGTAGTAAAACTGAAATGTAACAGGTTAAAATTCAACTATTTTTCACATTTCTTTTGAATTTACGTAATTTACAGAGCAGTACAAGCAGATCAACCGTTGGTTGAGTAAGCAAGGTTGCTGAAAATTTCTTGTTACGTCCAAAGTTAATTACCGACGACAGAAATATTTAGCTGGATAGATATTTGGTTTGCTCGTGTGTAGCACAAATAGAGCAGGTGTTTAAAAAAATGTTTACTAAGGAACTCCTTGGGAAAATTGTTAGCATTGAAAGAAGATTAACAACCAATTTTCAATGCCTTATAGTGGTCTGTTGAAATTTTGGAATTTAAAATTCTTTTAATTTATATGTTATTACAAAGAGTGTTCAAAGAAATCTTTTCAGGCTTATTTCCTAAAATATTGATCCTAGACGTATATACCCATTTGCAAAATATCCAAAAATGAATTAAATATTTTTGTATAGGGAACGGAGAATTATGAAAATAGCAAAATGTAATTCTTTAATTGGCTAACATCAAGTAAAAGTTGTCATTTATAAAATAGTCCTTCAATTAATGAAAAATCTTTTGCATACAAAATTCGGAAAGTCAGAAGAGTGTCCCTTTGTTTACAAAAAGAACAAGTTTTAGAATCCAAAGTGGTTTGCATTTAGAACTCGTTAGTTATGAAGGTTTTTCAGCTTTTTCAACTAGTGCCGCAGATTAAAAAGAATCTGCAAAAATCGGTTACATCTCATGGTGGGGTGTAACCATGGAGGTAAAAGGATGTAACTGATGTTCGTAATTTTCTTCTGTCAGGGGTCTTCAACATATTCTCAGAATTCCACTAGTGCGGCCAATCTTCCTTTTTCATAATGGACTTTGCAACTGGTAAAATTCTATTTCCAGAGGGATATGTAGCTTAAAACTAAACTGCTTTCAACTACTTACTTCGGTGTTTAGGCTCATTGTTGAACGTATATATATTTACGATGAATTAGCCAATCAATTAGCTGAAATTTTCAACAGTGTTACATAAAACTCTAATTGTTCTTGCTTTCTGGTGAGATACATTTAGAAGGAAACATTGTTAACTATTTTCATCTGCGATTCTAAAATTTATACTGACAACATATATGGATATTCTCTTTGCCTCAAAGTAATCCCTGTGTCAGATGATTTTCAGTAGCTGTCGAACATTTAAACCAGAAATTATGATAATAGATGAGGGGTGATCTGTTGCTGCGTTTTACAGTTTTAAGTTAAATTCAACTAAAGAACTTTGATATTCACATACTATGAATTCATATACATTATTACAATAAAAAAATACTGTATAGTATTTAATAGTCAGCATCCAAAAACTAATGATGTAAATAAGGGCATATTCTATACAATGAATATACGTAAGAGTTTTAATTATCACATAAAAATTACAATCTCCTCCAATATTTTCCTGTAAATAATTGCAAATATACAAAGAATTTCCTAAAATTCTAAACAAAAATAAAAAGCATAATATAAGCCAGAAACTACATAGGGAAGCTTGTAAAATTACAAAATAGTCAAGCTATTCGATTTTAACTTAGCATAAAAGTCTAAGTATTACGTGTAAATAGAAAGCTATTCTGCTGTTCTGAAATAATTTAATATCAATTTATCTAAGCTGGCAATTAATTAATTTTTGCGGGAGAAACCCCACGAAACGCTAAAAGATCTGTTCTACAGAAAAAGTCTTTTTTTTTTTTTTTCATGTCTTTGCTTATTGCCTTTTAAATCTGCAAATAATTAATGAATGGCTGTTTATAATCATAGTTTATAGAAGTTCAAAAAAGTTTCTAATTCACATATAAAATTTGCATTTCTCTCTTAAAATATTTGTTATAATATCTTTCATTGATTTAGAAACGCCAGACCTTTAATATTAGTTTAAAATGCAGACATGCAATCAATTTTAGATGAGATCTTCTAAGCATTAATGACAATCCTTCTAACGTCAAAGTGTTTCTGAAATAAGGGATTTATGAGAAACTAATGCCTTCTTCTCATATGACCAGGCAAGCATATCTAGTAAGGTAATGGTAAGCGGGTTGAACCCGTTATTGAAAAGTCATATGTTCGATTCTTGGTAGAAACACTGTCAATTTCTGTAAAAGAGTCACAGGATTTGTTTCAATTTTTGACGATTCTTCGAAAATTGACAAGGTAACAATTTTTAAGGTGTTTGAAACAGAATCACATTTGTACATCTTAATCTCAGGGAAATTTGAAAATTATGTCCTGTAAAAATATCTCGGTTATCCTGTTTTCACGAATCATTAATTTATAGCAATTCAATTTTACTCCACGGTTTATTACTTATCTTAAATAAGAATCTCATTTAGCAAACAGTTAGTCAAGTTCTGATTAGGCATTAGCATGCATTCATCATCCCTGATACAAATAATATATTAAAAAAACGTTTCAAGAAACAATACTTATGAAACGCTTCAAAGGAGGCGTCATTCTTTCTGAGAAGTTCCAAGATAATATTCCTATTTGGACTGAAATACACCATACAATTATCCTTGTATAAAACTCTTCTAAAGCTATTAAAATATTGCATATACACAATAATTTGATATTTTAAAGAAAATCTGGTTGAGACTTTTCGTTTTTCAGCAAAACATGCAATGTTTGTGCATAATAATTGATTTAAGTCTACTGCCTGTTCTCTGATTGGGAAGGTAAGTAGCTATACGTCTGCTTTCTAAATCAAGCATTCTGTGAATATTAGTGTAATCTAAGTTCACCAATAACAATTTTATCGGTAATGATCAATAATCTTCATCAGTAATGATTTGAAAGTGCTCGTCCGGCAAGAAATCAAACCAAATGTGAACAACTTTCTTTTCGTTTCGTACTCAAATTGGCTTTCTTTTGAAGTTTTGATGTAAATATGACATTGGTACAGATTGTTTTCTGTATATCCGCGGATCCTTAATCGTTTCATGTTCATATTTTACGGAAGCTATTTTTGTTTTTAAAAACCTTTTTAATAAACAGTAATTATGAAAAGCTTTAAAAAAGGCTTCATCCTTTCTGAAAAGTTCCTAAATAATACTGCTATTTGGACTGATATACATCAAGCAATTATTTTTGTGTGTAAAGTGTAAACATACAAATGTAATTCAGCGGTACAGAATACTTAAGAGCCGCCAAACGCTTCGAGCCTTTGTGCTGTGGTATAATTTGTATATCCTTGTTTATGACAGTGGTAAACGCTTAAGATATTATAGATAACGTTTTACTTAGTTATTTACTTCTTAGATGGCGCCACTAAAGGGTTGCTTTTATGTATGAAAATGAGTACAAATAATTAAGAATCCACAAGTAACATGATTCCATTAATTAATAACCTAGTAAATTTTAATTCCATCTAATTTTGCGAAACAAAACCTGCACTAGCTCCTAGAACTAGTATAAAAGTTGCAAGTGTGCAAAAATTAGTCAGTACAAAAATTAGTACAAAAATTAGTCAGTCATCATATTTGTTAAAGAATCTCTAACATGCTTCTCTGAGATAACGTTTAAGCATTTGCTGTGTGGTACTTCTTATATTCTGTAGAATCCATAGCTTCAAAATCCTCCAGCACGATTCAGTTGTTAGAGTAATTGTACAGTTTACAGGATTTGATGAAAACTTTTTCAGTCTTATAGTACTAATGGTATTGTAGATCTCAAACTCAAATTGCATGTGAGCCGAATGCACGATGTAAGAACGGCTGGCAGACCGGAATATTTTTAAGAAAAAGAAAAATTTTATTAAAAAATAAGAAAAATATTTTAAATAAATTTTTAATTTCGCTTACTAAATATTTATATAAATATAAATTAAAAAATAATAATAATAACGCAATGGGAAAAAATTCATATTTCTATTTATTTTCTGTATCAAATGTGAAGTTTTGTACCCGCAAGACATTTTTGTTGATTGCATTTGCAACTGAAATATACTGACAGCTAAATATTTAAGCCTCAGATTAACATTTATTTGAAATAATTCTACCATGTTTGATTAATCATTAAGTAAGTAACTTATTTTTAATTTAAACTAAAAACAAATTATGAAAACTTTCTAAATTTTCCGAGAAAACGTTTTAAGCGGGACAAACTTGAAAGTAAATAATAACAACCTGCATAGTTTCTTTCTCTAATTTATTACATTTTTCTTTGACTCATGAATAAAAATATATATGCTTGTATGTAAATAATTATTAGATTGACATTTGATGACCATTCGATTCTGATAAATTTTGCAACCTTGGAGGGAAATTACTAGAAATTATCTTCATCACGTATTGTAGATTGGTTTTTATGGGTTCTTTCTATCGGTTTTCGTTAATTTTGAACTGTGAAAAGAAGCTGTTCATATATAAGCCTATTTCCAAGCAAAGCGTTTATTCTTGGGGCAAAATTTCGTAACTGAGTGTATTTGTTTTTTGACAATTACTTCGAAAAATTAATGAAATCTGTATCTTCACACCTTTAGATAAGGTTTATTTAACACAGTAAATTAATCTCCATTTATAGATTTTTGGTGAGTTATTCATGTTCGTTTTTTAGGGAAAAGGAAAGAATGTAAATTAGGTCTTCAAAAATTAAAATTTTGAAATCATAGCTGCACCGCACTTCCAATCAATATACAATTGAAATGTATTCGTGGGCCGCCAGTTTAAGACCACTGCCCTAGGTGGTACTAAAAAAGTGATTAAACATCAACCAATTTTAGTGGCGCTACCTAAATAACAACTACTACTAACTAAAAGCGATAGATCGCGTACGACAATGCAAACTTCATTTAAATATCACATGTCATTGATTCTCAGGATTACATAGCATGAATAGCACATAGCTTTACGCTAAAAAACTTACTATTACAAAAAAAAAATGTCTTGTTTTTGAATCAACTCGTTCCAACAGAAAATTTAATTACAGTTTTGTGAAACAAACCAGTTTTTTAACTTTACATCCACTGGGCATAAAATATGCAAGTGATTGAGTTTAAATATAAAATTCCGTAGAACTTTAATATGTCTTAGTTTCCAATTAATTCGTTACCGCTGTGCATTTTAATCAAAATTATCATAAATAGCTAGAAATTAATTTTAAAATGACTTTAAAAGTTCTACAAAATTTCTGGTTTCAAATGCATATTTGTAAATTTATTTTCTGTCAATCATTGAGATTTTAGAAAATTGTTATTTGAAATATGTGAATACTATATCATATCTTCAAAATTGTAAAATAATAAATATTTATAACGAAAGCTTGAATAAAAAATTAACTTCATTTTTTTAATAAATTAATTCTGTTATTTTGCAAATACGAGCAATGAATATAATATTTCTGTTTACTGAGACCGAGTTTCCAGCTTTATTAATAAGCTTTTATGTCTTTTTCTTATGACTGCATTACAAATTGATGTTACTTAAAAGAAGCTTCTTATATTGTTAATTATTATTAACAATATTGTTTCGTGATTTAAAAAGGAATGAAAAATTTAGCATGAAAGAATCATTGAGTGATGAACAAGGGAAGTTCATTTTTGAATGAAGTGAGTTTGAAGTCTTTTTTTATAAAGATGTTGAAAATATTTTTCATACTTGGGGAACATTTAAAACTTGTAGATTATTTGCATAATGTAGAAAGTCAGAAAACTCGGACGTGTCATAATGCATAAAATATGAGACTATACTAGACTGTTTTATACTTTACTGTAGGAAAATAAGCAAAATTTTTTCATGAATTTTTTCATTTTTATAATAAGTCATCTGTTACATACAAAATGTTTTATCTAGCAAACAGAGAATGTAAGCTTAAATATCAATAAATAAATTTTTGCTTAATAAATATGTTTTGTCTATCTCGCGATTTTCTTGACGAAATTTTCTTTTTGACAGCTAAATTTATTCAAGAATATGATAAACAAGGCATAAAACGTACAAATATCTACAAGGATTGTACAAAATAATAGAAACATCTAAAAATATGAAGAATTTTATATCCAATAAGATGTCGGATCACCTTTGGAATTCTGAATTGCGTGAAATTCCTTTTGGAATGGAATTATACAAGTTCTTATTAGGGATCACAGATATATTACACCGTTCTGTTTTCATAAACTTCTCCAACTCTTTCAAAGATACTGAGATACAAATAAGAGTGTCTCACTATATTTTCCAACCAGATGACAGTGATTCGATAATATGGGCAGTCTCGAGAAGATGCGTAGTTTCTTGCTCTTCAAACTACCACAGAACAATTTTATTTCGGTAAATGGAAGCATAATCATCTTGAAAAAACATACATCACTCATATGGTTATTCCTTACAAAAATAAAAATATAAACATGTTGCATAACGTTAACACTAAAAATGCAGGTTTTAACCGTAACGAATTTAATTCAAACTATTTTTATAATGTTTACACATTGCTAAAAGATAAAAATGTATACTAAGTAAAAGCAAATTACGTAAAGATGCATCAGAAAGACTGAAAGTAAAAAAAAAAAAATAGCTCACCCGGAAAACATCCTATTGATTATGAAAAGAGTATTTTCACTTGCAGTGAAAGTCGGGGTGATAGGAGATCAAGTTTGCGATATAAGAAAATGCTAACTTTAGAAGAGATATAAGTCATAATTTCTGGACAAATTATTTACTCAGCTGCCTTTCTAGGTGTCGTCAGCACGAGGAAAGGTGTGGAAATAAACGTTTCTTCAATCTTGTGCTATAAAAATCTATTTTGAAATTTGCAGAATGTTTACTTTTTTTTAAAAGTATATTTCGGTGTTGCAGTATAAAATCCAAAACCTGGATGTTCAATATCCAGTGTGATATAACACCCGAAAAAAGAAATGGAATAAAGTAAAACAATTTTAAAAATTCCACCACCCCTTACAAAATTTAAGAATGAAGAGTGTAATAAATAGTAAACAAAATGAAGGCAGGTGGGTCACGGGGAAAAGATGGTCCTTCGCACTCTCTGAGAGTCCTAAATTCTGCTGCCCAATTCGTTTCCTTAAATTCTAAAAATTTTGACCGCCGCTAAATTCCAACACGAATTTTGTAACGGATTCAGTCTTATATGTTGAAATTTTAAAGTTATAAACATTAAACAGCCGAAACAAATCAAGTGATTTTCGAAAATTCGCCTTCAGAAATGATGCTAAAAATTCGACACAAAATTTTTTTCAGAGTTTTTATACAATTTAACGGATGATTAAGGTCATAGAAAGATCAAAACAGTCGAAGCGGCTTTCCACGAATTTTTGGAATTATGGGAGTACCTATCTCGAAACTCAGCTCCCCGCTGCTCCGGAGGAAATGATGTTACAAACAAACAGGCAGACGAGTACATATTTTAATGGTATTAATATAATAGGTAAATAAATTGAAATAAATTGCTCTTTCTGACATGCAAATATCTTTTAGGAGTGACAATCGGAAGGAAAGTTCCTACCATACGTTTTTATTTATACATTTTGTATATTTGCACTTGTTTGGTATAGTTTGCCCTTTGGAAAATTTCCTACAGAAAGATGAAGACACACACATCTAAATACACATCTGAAACACGATTAGTCATTAATCGTTATCATATAGTTAAAATATTTTTATAATTGTATTTAAAAAAATTTTGTGTATTTTTTTTCTGCATCCAAACTATTCAAAACGTAGTCTTATACAATTTAAGCCAAGCCATAACCATAGTCCACTTATATAAGTAAATGGGATAACTAATATAGAAACACCTTACGTAAGCAAGCGGAATACCAAGGATGTGACAGTATTCTAAGCTGTGTATCTTTTTATTCCAAAGTAGAATTAACTCAGGTTCAATAATGAAAGAATTAACTCAGGTTTTGATTCTTGCATTATTTTGCTTTGACAACAAGTTTCTAATGAGAGGCTAATTTATTGCTCTTGAAATGGATATGCTATAGCTTTGCTTATTGGGCAGAATTTCGTTTTAATATTCGTTTGCAATAATTTAAAAGCTTTGAACAAATATTCGGAAGTAAAGCAGTTTTGATAAATATCTACATGGACCAATTACTAGAAAAACTCATATTTAAAAGCACCAAAGCCGTAATGAATTTTGGGAAACTGTTTCATAAAATTCAAATTAATATTAGAAATTAAAATATAAATATATAAAATTCAAATTAATATTACTCATTAGGTGTATTGACCAAAAATCTTTAACGTATAATTAATTATAATAAATTAATTAAACACAAAACGACCAGAATTATTGAATTTTTACACAAACATTTAGTATCTGGGGGGGGGAAGGGGATGGCACCTTCCCAACTCGCAAATGCATTCGCTTTCAAACGCGCTTGTTTCCAGACCGACTGGCGCAAAGTGAAAGTTTGAAAAGAAAATATAAAACTTCATCCGTGACAGTTTCTTAGCTATTGACAAGCAATTTTGCTCTGAAATTCTAACTTCTCTTTTTATTTCTCTTCTGAAATCTTGTTTCTCTTATATATGATGTTAAAAATTATTTGTTTTGGCTGAATCGTTAAAAACATAGTTTTTGAGTTTTTCTTTCGTTAGACATTTTGTGTATTATTTTTCTAAATTAAAAAAGATTGAAGTTGCTGTAAAGGTTAAAATGTCATTATCTAAATTATTTATTAAATACAAAAATTGACAGATATAGTTAACATGCTCTTTATATATGGACACGAATTTTTCCTCTTAGGATGAAATTCTCCTTAAGCACGGTTCTGTAACCATATAGTCTTTGCATATAAAAGGTATTTTTAGAAGTTTCTTAACTATATTTTATCGATTTCAGGCATAATAGATCTCATTACAAAAAACTGTCCTTCTTAGTTTTCAAATATACGCATTCTATCAACATTTTCTAGCTCAAACCTTGCATGAACTAAGAATAAAAATATGTTATTCGACAAAAATAAAATTCCGAATCTTACTGTCACATTTACAAAAATGCACATTAAAATTTCTGCGCATCATTGGAATAGAATGCGAAGGTTTTCGCTTTATTTAATAAGTGTGCTTGTGCAGCTTTAGATTATCTGTTTATTCTACAGGCTTGTTTCGCAATTTACGTCATCGGCGCCAGATGCCTGCATAACTTAATATAGGCCAACAGTAAAAAGCAAGTAAATGCTTGCATTATTACCTCATGCAGATTTCGTTCTCTCTAAAGAAATATTTGAAATACCATACGTTATGATATAATCTTATTGAAGTTTATTGAAAACTTCAATATATACTGTTAACTCAAATATATTGTATTCACACTATGAACTAAAAATCAAATCTTTTTTCTAGTTTCATGAACTATTTGTATAATTATTAGATTATGGCTTTAAATTTGCACACTACTAATTTACAAAAGAATATTATTGAATGGCAGTTAAGAGAAAAAAAATAACTTCGAATCATTCCAATTTATTTATTAACCGACCGCTCAAAGCAAGTTGGAAATAATGTTAAAATTCTCAAATTTTTAAATTAAATGTCTTGGTCAATTTTTGTCGTTCGAGAGTCAAAGGCTTTTTTTTTTACTTTTTGTAATGAGTACAATATTTTGCTAAATGTGTATAGGGTCGTGGAGACCGTGTAAAAAAATTAGATTTTACAATTTTTGTAAAATTAATTTTTTAATTTAAAACTTCAAAACATAAATATTTGCGTCATTTAAACTTTCTGAAATTAGAAGCATATATCTACGATCATTGGTTACAAAAATAAAGGCGATGTAAGGAATTTTGCTGACACAATGTATACACACCACAATAACAATAATAATAATAACATGCGACTTTTATTGTAAATTTATACATTCATTTATTCTTTTTTATTGTAATCCTGATTTTCATTTATTTTATATATCATTCGGTACTCTTTTTCTTATAATTATATGTTATGTGTTCTGTGCCTTGTTATATTGCAGTCCTGCCTGTATTTCTTTTATATTTGGTTTTTATAAATCTTTTGAAACAGATACGGCTTTATCAATCTTGAATCCTAAGCAGAGATACACAAAACACAAAAAATACTTAAATAGTTCAGTTAGCATGAAAGATATCCCGTCACAGTTTAGCGAATCTTAATGCTAAAAGTTATCCGCACGGCATAAGAGATTTATCTCAAAATTTCGTGATATTTTAGAATGCTTCCGAAAAGAATGCTTGTAAGCGTAAAAGCACTTCGAAACGAATTCTTTAGCAAATATTAATAAGCTTCTTTTATTCTATCCGCATTTACACTCGTTGCCGCATTAATATTACAATCAGTGAATATGCGTCAAAGAAGTGGCAGAATAGATTAGATCGTCTTACGTCTCTATATTCTGAAAACAAGTTAAATTATGCTAAATATTTACTGCAAAATTAAGATTTTGGATTTAAAGACATTATGTATTACAACAGAAAAAGCTTCATAAACTGCTTAACTATGTTTGAATATTAAGTAGAATAGAAAGATTGAAACGAAGAAATGCGTAACAAGACTGGCAAAATGATACATTATTAAAACTCAGTATAACAGTTACATGCTTTTTAAAACACATGTAATAGTTATATGCTTGCAGTGAACATTATTTGTAGAATATTCTTTGATTTCATCAAGCCCCACTAGTGTGCCGAGTGAATGAAACTGTTAAATACTCAATCCTAGGCAAACGGGCTGGTTGCATGGTTGGCTTTTATGGTTTTCCCATGTAAAACTCAAATATTAGGCAGCAAATACTAGAAGATCCCCCATGAGGGGATCCTTTCCTTTGGGCAGATAGCTCTCCTGTACTTTGCAGTAAGCTTACTTATGCTTTTCTCTGTATCTTTTGAAGTAACGTACACTCATCTTGCTTCTATACTTCTTTGGAAATATCCTCAGAGACTAGAAAACTTCTAACTTTTATTTGTTGTCACTTTCTAAATGGCAAACTGAAATTAATTAATATATGTGTAGGGATTGTTCCTAAGTGAAACGTGTGGCAAATCCTTGAATAGACGCGTAAAGGACTTATTGCTATCTCCAAGATGAAACAGAACTTAAAAAGGATGTAAAAGACCCTTTTATTCAGGACTCAAAGTAATTTAATAGAAAGCATTTTTTGCGCATACAAAATAGCCAGCATTTGTGAATTAACTCAAAAGTAATCAATTCAATTAAAACTAAACTATGTCGTAAGTTAGCCAAAAGCTACGCAGAAATGATTAACGCTCAATTTGGCTCAAATCTATAGCATCGTGACGAGCACTATTGGCAAGAATAACGCAACACTGAAGACAGACTGCTATCGAAGAACTGCAACTAGTAACGTGGCCTTCAGGAGGCGGAACACGCTTTGATTAAACAATCCAAAACTTTCCTTTAAATACGATCTCTTTCTACCTCATTTGAATAGCCCCGAACTAAAATTTGCATTCTGGCAGGAAAAAGGAAAGAAGAATGACAATAAAACCACTTAACATAAAATAACTGGTAAGATAAAAATAAATAAATCCTTACATATGTAAGGAGGATATTTAGCTAAATTAAAATGTAATTGAATAATTGACTTTCATTCAACTGGTTGTGACAAAATACACAAGGTTGTGACAAAATACACAACAGCTTTGTATCTAGAGGTAGAATTAAAAATTCCAAACCATGAATATTTGAGTCATTTAAACATTTGTTTGTAACATTTGACATAATAGACATTTAAATGTCTGATTGAGTGAGGACATTATATATACCCAAACATTAGAATGATGAGATAAAAAATTTAGTTGACAGATGCCATTAATCCTCGATACAATCTCCGATAGACTTCTGAAGGATCAGTAAACAATAAAGCGTTATTACAAACGGTTCATCTGTTTTTGAAGTCCTATGATTTCCAAATTAAGTATCCGATGTGTTTGTGATAAGTACGTGATGAAAGAAAAAAATCTTAAATTTTTTAATTCGTGAGGGTGTCAGTTCTTTAATGATACATCCTGTAGCCGATATGAAATCTATTTTCGAAATGGTGAGTTTATGAAAGATAACATTTTGTATTTTAGACTAGGAAAAATGTTCATCAATGCTGCTTTTAATTTCCTTTCTTTTCGCCATCGACAGAACAAGAGGTCCACTGGGATCCACTGCTGTATGACATGCGTTTCGAAGGAAATGCAGTACAAATTTAACACACCAGAACATTCTGCGATGGTATCCACAGTTTAAGAACGTTGTTTGCTTGTATAAAAGTAACAGTCCTAGACAGCTAAGAGCTTTTTAACGAATGAGTGGGGGAGGGGAAAAAAGAGAATTTTATACTTAGCCCACAAAATTCAGCCTGTCAGTCCAGCTTCGAACGTGTGTTCCGCAGCAAATTATTTGTATTTATTAGGTGGCTAAAGAGTTATTTCTTGAAATACTTTGCAAACTCTGACAATCATGTTCGATGACTATAAAATATTTCTTTTATTTAGATATTATGTACTTCGCCTAAGTTGGAAAAAATAAACAAAAATATTAAACACGAATATAAGCGTTATTTGAGAATTCTTGTTAGATGCGCAAAGGTTTTTTACAAAGTTTTTGCTATTTGTATGAACACTATTTATGTATTTAGAATAAACATATAAATAGTTTTATATGATTTTTCAAGAATCTGTCACGCATGCAGTATTTCTAAGTCTTGATGTAAAAAAAATAGTAATTGGAATCTGAGTTTAAATAAATCTATGTCAGTTCTTCCGATGATACTAGTGTAACATTTCAAAGGGGAGTTATTTATTATTTTCTTTTCTTTTTATTAAAATACATATTAAAAAATCATTCAAATATTTCGTTTTTATTTTTTGATAAAGTAATACCTATTGTTACCAAATAGTAAAACTTAAATCTTTATTTCTAAATACAATTAAAATTCAACTAAAAAGGAATTAAAATTTAAAATGCTTTTAAGTTTGCTTGCACATTTATTTTTTTTCAGCCCGAAACAGAATTTTTGTGACACTTTTACTACACGCGTAAGATATATAACGTTCCCATACTAGTGTAAATGTATATTCATCTAGTATTCCATAAAATGTTTTGCTACTCTCTTATACCATCTGTATTAATCATTTCTGTTAAGAAACCATATTGAACCTTAAAAGAGCCCTTTTGGGCGATTGTTGAAATCTGTTCCCTTTCAAATTTTTATCCTTTTCTTCAAATCCCTTTCCCTAAAACAAATAATATAACAAAAGAAATTACTTTTTGCATAAAAAGAAGATTGCAGTCTGTATGTTACTAATAATTTCTTCTTCCTCGTTCAGTTTTATTTTAGATGCAAACGAGTACACTGAAAACTTTTGCAACTGATATACGCGCCTGCTCAAAAAATGAACAATAAATGCAAAACACGGAATGAAACAGAACTACGTAATAAATATGCGTGAAATTGATCCAAGAGGTAAGTGTGTCATTACTAGAACACACAGCAAACAATAAAGCAAAAACAGCTGTATTAGACCATCACATCGCGAAAGACCAGTTTTGATATTGCATTGATATTCATTAGTCGTTAATGTGGTTTCTTTTCCATGGATTACTGTTCGAGATGAACAGTCCTTGGGAAGGGGGAATTTTTGCATATATATATGTTACCGTTAAAGTATGAGATCTGTTATTTTATAGAATACCTAGTTATTCCATGAAATAACTGGTCATGTCCGTTGACCAGTTAACAAGTGTAAAACTCTCTTGTATTTCATGGTTTAACTAGTTATTTCATAGAATAACGATCTGCAG
>KK118908.1:0-58931 GCA_000611955.2 Stegodyphus mimosarum
AACACCCTGGTAAATATTTCACAATGTCTGCAAAGAACACGCACCGAATACTAAGTCCTGACAAGGTTAGGTTATTTGAATGTGGTAAAATTTTAAAAGGTTGTAAGAACAAAGCAGAGGTTTTTTGAAAAGTTTCTACGTTCTTTTAAATGCTTCCTCATTTGAGATAGTCTTTAAATCTGAAATGTATTGTTAGTAAAAGAAGATTTTACCGTGAAAATACTGTTCATCAAGCTGAAAGCATGTTTATCTCTATTATTATCAATAGTCTCCATAATGACTATAGCTTCCTCTACACTATTAGAAATTTCATTATGCAGTTTTCATGTTCAAAACCATCTCAATGGAAACCCTAAAATAATTTATTTTATTTCATGATTTAATGTAAAATTTAATGTTTGTTAAAGTATGGTTACAACGTGCAAGACAAACGTTTTTCCTGGAATAAATGGTAAGCAACAAAAAAGAACTTTCGGTTTGCAATTTCGAGACAAATTTAACAAAGGGCTCATGCAAACCTCCTACAGTTCACCACTGAATCTATCATAATTGACTTTTAGTACCTAATTTAATGTTGCAAAAACTTAATATTACTAGTACTAAAAATCGGCTAAATAGATTTTATTCGTATATATCAGACCTATATTTCAAGACATGTAGAGAAATTTTAAGACACTTTCAAATCAGAGAAATTGTCAAGCAGGTTCCTTTCCATTGTAGAACTGATGGTAATGAAAAACCTGATTTTTCACACAGAAGGAACAAACCTGATGAGAGTATTAGTTTCCAATTTCTAAAGCTTTCGACAAACTTAATTTGTAGATTTTTCATGCAGAGTAAACATGTAATCAAAAAAACCTGGGATGTTGTTTGTTTGAACCAATCCACCTGTGATTTCAGATTCTCAAATACATATACTTGTCAAATTCAAAATTTTGACAGGAAATGAATTGTCAAAATTTTGACCGGCCACATGTAAACATGTAATAAAAAAAACCTGGGATGCTGTTTGTTTGAACGAATCCACCTCTGATTGCAGATTCTCAAAATCAAAACTGTCACAAAATTCAAAATTTTGACAGGCCATGAATTTTAAGATTAAAATAAAGCTTAGATTGATGCGAAGTTCGAATAGTTCTTATCACTCAAGGATTGTCTGATATATGTGCTTTAAATACCCGGGAATAAAAACTTTTTGTCTCTCTTTTTTTTAACTAAAGGTTTTTTTTTCTTTACTGAGAAAATTGTCTTATATGCTTGCCAAGAGGTCTTCCCATCATATGTAAATAGCTTCAGAGACGGACGAGCAGGCATCGGTAAAAATTTAAAACCATTCGAATTGCTCCCTGCCTTCGCTACGAATTTATTTAAGGTATTAACTTCTTGAGCGATCTCAGAAACTCTGTCATCAATTTGTTGTTCGACTTGGTGTTGGACAGCAGAAACTCTTCCTTCGATTCGTTGCTCCACAACGGAAACTCTTCCTTCTATTTGTTCTTTGATAGAAGAAATTCTTTCTTCATTTTCTCCAATCCTGTTTTCGACCGAGTGTATTCTTCCTTCGATAGCCTCGAATTTGTTTTCTATTACGCAAGTAATTTCCTTTTTCATTTCTTCTTGACCTGCTTCAATCTTTTCTTGGATGGCTTTCATCTCCTCTTTAACGGATTCTTGGCCAGCTCTCATTTTTTCGTGGCCCTCTTTCATTTCCTCTTTAGCGGATTTTTGGCCAGCTCTCATCTCTTCTTTAACTCAGTTGACAGCGCCTTCCAAACTACTGAACTTTGAATAGAACTCAAAACACAGAGGAAGATAATCCGATCTCACTCGCAAATTCGCTGCAATCAATAACAGCACTAAGTAAACAATTCATAAACACTGAATTGAGATGTTTTCTTCCGGCTTTTATAAGCCTTTTAATCATGCACGAGAACATTCTGGTATTTTCTCGATTTCTCTGGATAGCAAAAGAGTACAATTACGAAATATCTATTTATTAAATGCGCGTGCTCCTATATTTTAACTTTTCCGGCGTAGCTTTCTTCTCAAATAAATCTCCTGCTGCATTGCACAGGGATAAAAACAATTTTAAATCGTAATTTACTAAAAATAGCAAATTAAATACAAATTCCGTAACAATATTTTATGAGAATCATCAGACTAGATAAGCTCAGCAAAATATGTCAGAAAGCACATTTGCTTCGATTTAAGCCTAACTATCAGTATTTAGCAGTCTTATCACTCATGAACCTCTTTTTCAGATGATTATGAACACCATATATGTACATATGCTTATATATAATATATATAATACATTATAAAGAAGATTTTCGCATTTCACATTCCTCATGTTATGCTACTGATATTTTTTCTAAAAATCTATTTGTTATATGCATAAGTCCTTGACACAATTGTTTTGTCTTTGAAAGTATTGCACACAGTCTTTTGTGAGAAAACATTATTAAGGAAATCAAATATAAATCCAGTGCTTTACACTAAGATTCAAATATCAAAATTGGAAGACTTTTCAATCACATAAATTTGTTATGTGTTGAAACTGTAGGAGAACTGCAAATCTTATTAGCTAAATAAAAGATTTTTAAACTATAAATTGACTTTTTAAAAAATACAGTATCAACGAAATTTTTTAGATTAAAATCAATTTTATTCAATGTGCTAAATTTCTTCAAAACCAAATGTCATACGAAAATGCAATAGATTTTAGAAAAAGTTAAAAAATCAAATTACAATTTATTAGTATTTAGGAATTGTCTGGAAAAAATATAAGCTTGTGGGCTTTTGATTCACTAAATTTCGGTACCTAATATTAAAGAAAAAAGTTAAGAAGAAAGCAAAAGCAATATACTTTCTGTACAGTAAAACTTGAGGAAGACTTTTATGTATGCATTTGTTACTTAATGATCAGAAAGTAAATGGTCTCTGTAATTTTTAGTATTACAGAATGAAGTGGGACGTTCGAAGTCGCATACCAGCGAACAATTTTTTGGTTTTTCAGATACAACACCGTAAAAAAATGCGGTGATTCATTAGTACACGTTTTAGGGATTTAAAATTTTATTACACATTTCACATGAGAATCCTCCGAATTTTACATCTTCACTCCGTTGCCTTTCATAAAAGTAAAAGTAATAAAATTATTACAAATCTAAACGAAAAAGATAATATCAGTAAATGTATGAAAAGATGCAGACCAGCAGAAAATGAATCAAAAACAAACCCTTTAATTGTTGGCATTAACGTGGTCGCCAAAAACGGTCTCCGGCGGTGGCTTATTCTGATTGGTTGAATTTCTTCAGTTTCCGGAGGGTTTTAGCCGCCGGTGTCACCAATGTAGCGAATGCGTGGTTCGTGAGGCTTCGGCAATTACTTGTTCGTGTCGCCATCAATTAGCCCCTGTGAGAAGCGCAGCTTCGCATGAGCGGGCCTCGATCGTGGGTCCATTTATTGCGAGTCGAATTCCTTATCACTAGCCCAAAAGAGCTCCCATGCGCTAGGTTCAAGAAAAACAGCTTCATTGCACTATGTTCAAGAATTTCAACTTTCATATTTGCGAGCGTTGAGTTGTTCAAAAGATCACTACACCAATATGTGTTACAACAGATATTTTGCATTATCCCTAAAAACATCGTTAAAGTCATTACAATAAATTTGGTTTCTGCAAGTTAATCATTATACTCAGTTCAATTCAAACACACATTCACTCATTGTCTGTTATTTAAAATTTATATTACTCTGCTGTACAGAAAGCAATTGCAATTTAATTTTACTATTATGGAAATATAGTATAGTGTAGTATAGGCGTAAATGAAGATAAACCGTTAAAAGTAAAAACGTTTAATGAGATAACCTTCTGAGTAGAATGGTGCATCACCGGAGTTCCTAGGTATATTGACCCTACCTCCATCCAAAAATATAATATTTGGAATTTGGATTATTCCCAACATGAATGCAAATTTAAAAGTTCATAAAAGTATTGAAAATTTCATAAAGGTCACAAGTTCATAAGGTAGTCATGAATACTGAGCAGTAATTAAAAACTATTGAGCTGGCGACATATGAACATGAGAAAAATACAAGCACAGGCAGTTACGAAAACATAGGGCACATAATATAAAATTTTAACATAATAAAGCCAAATTACATAATAAATTGATAGCCCAAATTAGTCAAAGTTCCAATATAAAATTTAAATAACACACAGATCGAGAGATGATTTAAAAAGAGTCAAAAATGGGATAACCAATGATTACTTTTTGGGCACATGGTCAACGCCTCAAGAAGCCATCAACGCCATCTTATTTTAGCGTGCAGGAGAAGGGACTTAGTGGTTTGCTATGCTCTTCACACTTTGGTTTAAAGAATCTGCTTTTAACTGTTGGCGATTTCGTGCTGTTTATTTTTTTTATGTAATATTTATTAATGAACACTTACTAGTTACACAACTGATAAAAAAATTGAAATGCAAAGAAAACTTGTGGAAGAATCTCATAGAAATCGTGATATTATCGCAATGAATTTTTACTGTGAATTAATTTCAAATCAACAAGCCATTTATTTTATTTATTTATATGGGGGCTAAATTTCGAGCTGTTCGAAGAATTCTGGAAGGACTGAGGATAAGTTAGAAACTTCTCGAATATGCAGTCCAAATAATGGCCAACCATCGTCTGCTAGATGAGAACGCGAAATTCACAGCGCATTTCGGTGTTCAAAGTATAATTTCTAATTCTTTAATTTCACTCAGATTATACTTATTTTATTTTTCTGGAGTGGCCTAGGAACCGCTAGAAAGTGAACGAACAGCTGACACACTATATCCTTTTTTTTTGATTGTTTATATTTAGAATGAAGACATAATATTTAAAATAAATCCAGCAGTCTCTAACCGCAACGTGCTGAATATCAGAGTCAGTTTAGCAAATTTCCGACTTCAAATTATAATTTCTAAATTTTTGTTTTTGATTTTATTTTTTGCTTCTTAACTTCAATCAGTTTTTATTTATTTTGTTTTGAAGCCCTTAGGAAGTGCATGAGGAACCCTTAATCTATGCAGAGCAGTGTTTCGGAATCGCTGCTTTAAATAGTACATCAGTTTTCCAACATAGAGATCGTACTGCCATATATTATCAGGAAAGGAAAGTGATGACCACCTTAGCTTTAAAAATAAAGAGATTATTCCAACATTCTGTTGTTGTTGTTGCTTATGCTCACTTGTTTGACGAAGTGTGCCCGCTCACGAAATTCCTCGTGGCAAGGAGTGCAAGATTACACCTGTCGTTAGTTAGTGGTTTGCTGTCACATATGTAATTATAATTTAGTATTTATGATAACGGTAACTGTAATGCATGATAACTATGCACAACTCATAATTATGAGTCGAATGAAAAATAACTTTAATGCAATTAGCTTCCTTACAAATTGAAATTCTTGAAGGACATTTGATATCTACAGGTACGGTACCTTAAAATTTTTTCTGCTAAATGTCACATATGTAATTATAATTTAGTATTTATGATAATGGTAACTGTAATGCATGATAACTGTAACTGTAGTATAGAACATAAGTAGTAGCTTGTAGCATAATAAACAATGTGTAGCTGATCTTGTTATATTTACTTTCTACTTATCTAACATATAAATAAATGTTACATGGCGCAGCTAAAAAAAATTATGAAGAACCACGCAAGTCATTTATGAATAACCTTGAAAGTATCCTCAGTGTTGCTATATGATTAGAATTTGTTTACAACAAAATCGAAACTTCGTGGTTGGTAAGTTCGTTATTTATTTTTATTGAAGTGGCTATAAATACGTATATTTAGACTATCTAAAGTCTTAAATTAAATATGGATGGATTAAAGCCACCAAATAACCTAAGTTTTGAAGGTAATATAAGTGAAAACTGGAAGAAATGGAAACAAAAAATTCAGATTTATATGTTAGCGTCCGGTGGTCATACTAAATCGCCAGAAATTAAAGTAGCAATTTTATTGCATGTTATATGTGAAGAAGCGCTTGAAAAGTTTAATACTTTTGATTTAAATGAGAAAGATAAGAAAGATGTTGACAAAGTAATTGAAGCTTTCGAAAATTACTGCATACCGAAAGCAAACGAAAGTGTTGATAGGCATATATTTTTCTCTCGAACACAACATGTAGGTGAATCGTTTGATGATTTCTTAACAGAGTTAAAGAAATTAAGTAGTAACTGTGGATTTGCAGAATTAAAAGATAGTTTAATTAGGGATAGAATCATAAGTGGAATTTTAAATAAAAATCTTAAAGATAGGCTATTGAGAGAAGATCAGTTAACATTGGAGAAATGCATTAAAATGTGTAAAGCTGCTGAATTAACAGAAGTTCAGTTGAAAACTTTAACTGAAGAAAATAAAATAGAAGTGATAAAGCGCAATAAAGCTTCACCTCCAGAAGAAAGAAGTCTGTCTTATAAGAGAAAATTTTATTTAACACAAAAGCAACAAAATATTAAATCATCTCCTAATTATCAAGAAATTAAGTTCAGTAACTCAAATAATTCAAAACCATGTAGAAAATATGGAACTTTTCATAAGTTATACAACTGTCCTGCTTATAATAAGATTTGCTTTTACTGTAAAAAGAAAAATCACTTTTCTAAAATGTGTACTAATAAAAGTGTTAGTAGTCTACAAAATTATATAGAGAATGAATTGAATTATAATGATAATGAATATATTTTAGGATCAGTAGAAGATAAAAATCCATTTTTTAAAAACAAAACAGAATGGTTTGAAAAAATAAAAGTAAAAATATCTAAATACTTATATGTTAAGTTGGATGCTGGTGCTCAATGCAATGTGTTGCCATTGCCTAAATTTAAGCAATTAAATTTAAGAGACAAGTGTTTGACTGAATCAAAAGTCACTTTAAATAATTACAATGGTTCTAAAATTGATGTAATTGGAAAATACAAGTTGTATGTGAAACATCTAAAGGTGACAAAGATGAAATAGAATTTCAAGTAGTAGCATGTAACATTTATTTATATGTTAGATAAGTGGAAAGTAAATAAAATGAACTACAAGGAAAAAAATCTGAAAGGTTTCAGACTTTAATTACGTCCAAAGGGGCGTTTATTTATTTAACATTTTGTGTCTTACCTTTATTTGTTAAATACCATGTTCTTCGCACTTAAACCATGCAATTAAATTTAAGAGACAAGTGTTTGACTGAATCAAAAGTCACTTTAAATAATTACAATGGTTCTAAAATTGATGTAATTGGAAAATACAAGTTGTATGTGAAACATCTAAAGGTGACAAAGATGAAATAGAATTTCAAGTAGTAGCATGTAACATTTATTTATATGTTAGATAAGTGGAAAGTAAATAAAATGAACTACAAGGAAAAAAATCTGAAAGGTTTCAGACTTTAATTACGTCCAAAGGGGCGTTTATTTAACATTTTGTGTCTTACCTTTATTTGTTAAATACCATGTTCTTCGCACTTAAACCATAAAATTCAGTTCAACAGCAATATCGCAAAATAATTTTAAATTGTGCATATCTTTAGAAATTTCGGTGCACGCTCTCACGCGATGGAGATAAAAATGTTTTTCTGTACAACGTTGGTATTGCTGGCTTTGAAGCACGCAGACGACTTTTGAAGAGAAAGCTACGTCAAAAAAAAATAAATAAATAACCAACAAAGAAACATAAGCACTAAATTGAAAAGTGATACGCCGTTTCTTGTGAAACAACGCAAAACGCCCAAACGAAAGTAATAGTCCTTTGGGACTAAATCCCTTTGGACTAATAATAACAAGATCAGCTACACATTATTTAACATATAAATGAATGTTACAGTTTGCCAGGCTCTTCACGCTTTGGTTTAAAGAATCTACTTTTAACTGTTGGCGATTTCATGCAGTTTATTATTTTTACTGGGGTCGGGTCCGAGGGTCTCCCACCCCTCTATCCTTCCACCAAACCATACGAGCGGACTTTCGGCTCTCCACATGTTTAAAGTGCCGTCATGCCGCACCTACACTATACATTTACAAACATCCACGCTTTCTCCGGGATTAGAACCCGAGCCTTTCCGCACGGGAGTCAGCGACGCTAATCACTACACCGCTTGGGCGGCATTCCAAATTTCTAACCTCAAGAAATTTACTTTTTTAAATCTCATCTTTATCCGTTTGAGGAAAATTACTTGAATACTACTTGAATCGTCATCAGTTTTTAGCGATAAATATAACTTTTGCTGCTCTTTCTCTTGTCAGAAGATATAATGATGGCGTTCAGAATGTCATACTTCTTCATACCTCAATCTCAGTTTACCCCAATCTTTTAAACATAATAGCCCTTTTTCTATCGTTACTTCAATTATATTACTTTCTAATTAACTTTTCCCACCAGGTTAAAAGCTTCACAGCAGCGTGCAAAACGGAACATCGGTGTGTCTTGTTTTTTAGTGTGCAACCGTGTGAGATTTAAGTAACACTTTTCTAATAATATCCTTTAAATATTTAAAGGAAAGTAATGGATTAATCGATCGTTACAGCTTGATTGCATTGTCTACATTTCTTAGTCATGAGTTCCTGTTTGGTGCAGTTTTGAACAGTTATATTAAATAAACAAGTAAATTTCATTTTCCCTGTTAAGGTCTTAGTATTAATCTTGAAAATGAATGAAACTGATATGACATAGCTGTGTATTAAAAAAAAAAAAAAACTTTCAGTTTATTGTAAGCCCTGTCATTTACATGTGATAAAAAAGTATGAATATATTCCATACAATTACGGTCTATGGAGTTTGCGTATCTTTAGAATTTAGTTTCTATTGTTCAGATATGCTAATTATTGCAGTGCTGATTAAATGTATTTTTTTTTACTTTTAAATTGTTAACAGCCAGTTATTTAAATTTAGCTTAAAGCATGTGCTTGGTATATTTTTCGAATTCTTTTTTTATAGTGAAATTTCCTGCAGGCTGAATAGAGTTTTGTGTCTGTGATTCAGCATATATTAATCAGTTGTCTATCAAAATATAAATTAAAGTTTTTTTAATTTTCGAGTTGAAGATTTGTAATCTTTTTTTTTTTTTTTTCATGACTGAAATTATGCTTAGTGAGTTTAGCTTTTTAGTTTCACAGCTGTTGCTAATGTATGTTCTTATAGTGTGTAAAATAGGCACTGTCTGTACTAGGCAAAATGAGGAACAGAAAGGGATCTTCATTTATCTTTCTAGATTTGTACAGTTCTGCTGTATTTATTCCAAAGTAAAAAAAGTATATTCTTAAGACTAAACGAGCTTTTAAATTAATGTAGATGAACTATATGTCACACACCATGGAAGTCATATGAATAATTGTTAGTGATTAAAGGTTTTATTTTTCATTTTGAATTGATGAAAGTCATATTCTTTGTGTTAATTTTTGTGGGTGTTTCTAAAATATGCATGTCTCTGATGTTAAGGAATTGTCTAGATCTTCTTGATTTTTAAATATTTCATATGAAAATTACTTTTGTACAACAGCGATCAATCAATAAAATTTAAAAGGAAGAGACACTGTTAATAAAACACTTACCTTTTCTGAGAAATCCTTCTTTTTTGCACTATTATTCTCACAATGTATACAGTGATATGTTTTTCACTTAAAAAAAAAAAAAATCAGCTAATTGCTTAAATTCAGCATCCGTATAACTTGGGCATAGTGCACCAGCCAAAACAGACCCGCTGTTCTTGTACCTGTGTTGCTACATACATAGTAAAAACTAGTTATATGTTACTTAGTATTTTTTTCTCTATTTCAAGTATATATATAGGACAACAGGTAACCTGAATATGTGCGTGTTGCGTACTTGAGTCTGACTGAAATTTGTATAACAGTCTAACTGCAATGTCAAAAACTGCAAGGAAAGTGTTAGAAATAAGTTTGAAGATAGTCTTATTTCTTGTCTCATGAAATGCTTCTTTTTATTATTATTTATAGATAGAACAATGCTTGCTATCCATAAAGGTAGCCAAACAAATGTTTTTACCTAATTCACAAAGTTGCCAGAGAGTTGGAAATTTTTCATGGGTGTGAGGAAATAAAAAAGTACCAGGCATATTTACTTGTAATTTTATAGCATGGATATAAAGTATTGAATATAATTGTTTCTTTATATTTTGATTTCAAAATGTGAAAAAAAATTGTTGAATTGTAGATAAATTCATAAAAGGGTTACTTTTGCACATATTAGTATGCAAGCTTTTCAGTGCAATTTTGTTAAATATAATTTTTTTTATTGAATGAGTAGAATTATATTAAAGACAACACTGGTCAGGTTTACCAAACTAATATAAAGGAGAGTCTTGCTGATGTGACATAAAAGGTAGGAATGCATTGGATAAGCAAAAATGTTCAATAATAAGGTGTTAAAAAAAGGCCTATTAAACATCAAACTGTGTTATGTTTTTTCACATTATGAGCTCAATAATCATGTTTTACAACAAAACAGGAAAAATTAACTGAAAAAAGTCACAGAATTGTCTGAAGTTAAATGCATTATATACAGTACTTCAAAAGTTCAGTCCTGTGATGATTGAAAGAAATTTTTTGTGATAGTCTACTTTCTTGATGAGTGACATTTCTTCACTTTCAAGTCTTTCCATTTTAGGAGCATCAGGATTCTTTTAGCTTCTTTTTGTTGCTTAGTAGATTTAATTGCAGTTTCTAGAGTCCTAATTCAATCATATAAAATTATGTGAGGCTCAACAGCCGGTGGGTTAAATTTTACTCTACAGTACCCCTTGGCAAATCGTTTCTTTTTTGACACTGAGATCAGTGCCATGAAGGATGAATTTCAAGATCGTATCGTCCTTCCACTCGCTACACAAAACCAAAACAAGAAGTCAAACACTTACACAAATGCGGTGTCCATGTACACACCAACCTATTTTAACTTAAAAAAAATCACAGAATTGCACAAACTAGGCATTGCATAATATCTTGACTTTGTCCATGTACACATCAACCTATTTTAACTTGAAAAAACATCTCAAAATTGCACAATCTAGGCATTTTGCACTAACTTTGCCCATGTACACATCAATCTATTTTCGCTTAAACAAAATCAACAACAACAAAACAAACAAACAAAGTTAAAACTATCATGTTAACCAGAAAAAAAATTCACCACCGTCTTAACACACAGACATGAACAAATAACCAAAAATGCATATTTCCTAACATAAAAACATTAAACAACAAATCTTTTAACAAAAATTAAGTCACAGGTACCAATAAATAAAACTTCAGTTTTCTTAACCCTAGAACACTAGTGTACGTAAATTTTACGTGCTGTCATCCTTTATTGGTTCCTTTCTGCCCTTTGCCTTTCACCTATACATTTGTTTGACCTTGAGTGCTTCGAGGTGTCATGTAGGTGGCTGAATGCCATGTGGTTTGATTTTTTCATCTGCAGTTCATTTGTCTTGTTACAAGAGCTAGAGCTCAGACGTGAATTTTATGTGTCTCTAGTAATACGCGAAATTTTGAACACGTCAGTTTTTCGTGTCACTAGTAATAGACGACTTTTTAAATACGTAATTTTAACGTAGTCCTAGTGATAACGTCTGTCATTTTTAAATTTGTCAGTGGCATATATAAATGTGTTTTGATTCTTATTTCATACTGTATTGAAAAAATGGTGAAATAATATTTAACGAATGAAGAAATTCAAGCAATGCTTTTGGAATCTGATGAAAGTGAAAGTGGTGATAATGTTGAATTTGATGAAGATATTAATGACAGTGATGCTGATCCGGATTATATTTCTGATGATAGAATAGAGATTGATCCTGATTTAGTGATTGATTCCCCGATACAAGAAATTGAGTGCAGTAGTGATATGGGCAAAAGTAAGAAAAAGAAAGTTGAATTAAATGTTCAAAAGAAAATAGAAAGACTACAAATATTGAAGATACAAATGAACAAGGACATATTAGATTTCTGGATGCTGACTTAGTAAAAGGAATAAATGGTTATGAGTGGTGTACAAAAATTAATGACACCACTAAACAGAAAAACAGCGCAAAAAATATAGTTCATGTTAGACCAGGTTCAGTTGCTGAGGCTCGATTTGCTAAGGAACCAATTGATTGTTTTAATTTGTTTATTTCTGATGTAGTAAAAGAAGAAATACTTACTCACACAAATGCAGAGATAAACAGAAAGAAGATAGATTATGCAAATGCTACGGATGGTTACCTAAATAAATTAAATTACGATGAACTGAATGCCTTTTTTGGAATATTAATACTGTCTGCAGCTTTAAAAGATAACCATTTTTCAACAAAAGTTATGTTTGATGTAAGCTTTTCTAGTGGAAGGTATAGAGCAACATTTTCTGAGAGACGCTTTTCATTTCTTTCGGATTGCTTAAGATTTGATGAAAAAGACACACGATAAGAGCGTAAAAAAACAGTTATATTAGCTGCTATTCGCCAAATATGGGAAATTCTTATTGAAAATTGTAAAAAAATATTACAAACCCAGTTCATATACGACTATAAACAAGCAGTTGATTGGATTTCAGGGAAGTTGTCCTTTTCACATATACATTCCGTCAAAACCCAAGAAGTACGAGATATAAGTGATATGATATGCGACAACAGCACTAAGTACATGATGAATGCGGTCCCATATTTAGGGAAGCGGAAGTGTATCTAGAGGAATGGTTGCAGCAGACTATTCTGTAAGCAAACTAACCGAAACTACCAAGAACATTAACAGAAACGTAACAATGGACAATTGGTTCTCGAACGTGCCTCTTGTTGAAAAGATACTAAAAGAAGACAAACTAACAATGGTTGGCACGATAAAGAAAAATAAAAGAGAGTTTCCTCCGGAATTTACTGATGTAAATTATCAAGAACGAAAGAATGGTTCTAGTTTGTTTTTATTTCACGATGAAGTCACTGCAGTTACAAAGCAAAGAAAAAACTTGTGACTTTAATACCAACGATGCATTCTAACTCAGAAGTTAACCAGTCAACCGGGAAACCAGAAATAGTTATGACATGCAGTTCTACAAAAGGTGGAGTTGACGGTTTTGATCAATTCTGTAATCATATGAACTGTGGCAGAAAAACCTAAAGATGGCCAATGTCTTTTTTCTATAATGTTATAAATATAGCAGGAATAAACACATACGTAATTTATTTGCATAATTTTTACACAGATCGAACTGGAAATGGAATGCCATTATCAAGACTGAACTCCGTGTTGAAACCTCATCAACAATTATAGGAAAAATGGCAACTTCAACATCTAAATGATGTTCCAAATCTGTCAAGAGAATTGAAAGATATAATCACAAAAGCGTTAGGACAGGAACCACAGATTTTTAAACTTCCCCAAAATCAACAAGGTCGTCGAACCTATTGCAGCTTTTGTGACTATAAAAGAAAGAGAATGACAACCACCTACTGCAAATGTGGAAAAGCTATACGTGGAGAGCACCAGAAGAAGTCATGCCCTTCTTGTGTATAAACATAATTGTATTGGTAACTAATTATTATGTAAATTTATTTTTCAATTATGTCGATTATATTAAATTTAAAGGCGAACTACTTTTATTATAGTTTTTTTTTGTTTTGTTTTCGTAACTAATTATTATGTAAATTTATTTTTCAATTATGTCGATTATATTAAATTTAAAGGCGAACTACTTTTATTATAGTTTTTTTTTGTTTTGTTTTGTTTTCGTGGTTTTTAAGTCTATTATTAACTGATATTTTAATATATGTTATTTAAAATAAAATGTGCTAAACTATATTTTATTTATATTTTTAGCTATTAGTATACATTTCTATAGTTTTCAGTTATATTTTTAATTACAATTAATTATCAAGTTAATGAAAATTTAGTAATATTGGGTAAAACAGCAAATAAAAGCATATTTAGAAACATCATTAATATGTAATATAAGTAAATAAATTGAATTTTAAACGAACACGTAAATTTTATGTATCGCTAGTGATAGCAGCATATATAAACCCGCTAATGTTCTAGGGTTAACATGTTCACATGCATACATTCATGCCTCTCACCAGCATCTCCTCCATCCTCTAAGCAATTCAATTAAATATTTTGTCATTTTGGCTCATTCGCTGTTAATGGCAGATAAATACGTATAGTAGCGTCCAAGAAAGCCACAAATACTTTTTTTTTCCTCTGCTCCTTCTTGCACCACACATATTCTGCCAAATAATAGTTCAAGCCGTCCTTCGTTTTCCTCCTGGCTAAACCGCATTTAATTGCACTCCACGTCCCTTCTATTTTATGTACTCCTTCCAGCAGTCAGAAATTATAGTCGTATCTGGAAGAATATACTCATTCATAACACTAAGCAAACTTTCAGACGACCTTTCAAGCACCACTTTCGTAAAACATTACGCCCATGCAACCAAACACAGCAACTGAAAATTCCCGGTTCATACAAAAGGTTTACTATTACCAAAAATAGTCAAATTCTCAGTTTATCACAACACATTTGGCAATATTCGCAGAATTTTCCCCAAGGCTAGTTTTGCAAACATTATCAACATTAGGGTTACTGAAAAACTTATTTCGCGCAGCGAGCTTCCATATTTCACGAACAACCAATACCACTTAACAATTTCTTTTCAGACGGAAACCAAGGGGTGCCGGGTAGTAAATTTAAACCAGCTGGCACTTGATTTTGATCTTCAATTTTATTTTCATCACATTTGACAAGAGCGACAGTTTCTCCATTAGTTATTTCACACTGATCATCATCCTTCATCCAAGTTTTGATTTCTTGCAAAAATACATCTTTACATCCAAAGGATTTCAAAAATTTTTTATTTGTTTGTTTCATCAGTGCTTTACATTTTTGTACTTTCTTTCATCATTGCTGAGCAGTTTCATGATTTGGCAATTGTTATAGCCCTTACACAGTCCAAGCCTGTGAAACCCGATAAACAACATTCTTTGCATTGATACTTTTAAATTTTTCAATTATGTCTCGTCCTTCTTCAGTTTTTTCTATCACTGTGGTTAGTGGCCCTTGTGAAATTCCGAAATGCCTCGATCCATAGATGGGCACATGGTGGTTACATTAGAGAAGAGGGAAGAAACATTACCTTAATGTCACTATTGGAATTACTGTCATATATGAACCAGGTTGGTGAAAAATTTCTGATTTTACTTATCTAAATATTTTGTTTACATTTCAACCTAAAGCCTAAAATGTCTGAAAAAACCACGTTTTTGCACATGATTTATGTTAAAGTCCAATATAAAAACAAAAAATTTAGATTAGTGTGAAGTTTCTCGCCAAAAATATTTGACAACAAATTTAAACTAAAATAACAACAGTAAATTCTAAACAATTTCAACACAAATTTAAAAAATTTTTTAAATAGCTATAAAAGTTTACAGTGGATGCCCCTTGTTTTTTTTTTTTTTTTTTTTTTTTTTTTTTTTTTTTTTTTTTTGTTTTTTTTTTTTTTTTTTTGGCGATTCTTTTTCGATGCCAAGATTGCCACCAAGAAGGCACAATTTCAAGATGGCCGTTACACAAAACCAAAATAAGAAGTAAAAGAATTGCACAGATTCGGTGTTCATGTATACATAGATCTATTTTCACTTTAAAAAATTTAGGGGAATGATGACGTCATATAGGGTTAAAACAAAGTTACTCATTCCCAAAATTGAATTAAATTTTGTCACCAATCGAAGGGGCACCCAATTCTACACTAGAGCCAAAATAACAACAAAATTAAAGAAATGTAACAGTTAAATAACTCTCTGCAAAATTAAAGGAATAAAAAAGTAAATTCAGTTACTATTCAAAATAGTTCCCAAAAAAGCAAAATATTAATTTCAAACAAAAACTTGTGAGGGCAGACATATCACATATATAATCCAATAAACTTTCATTAATAAAACTGTCAATCACACAAAGCATGTGAACCAAAATGCTACGACTTAGCTGTATCCTACTTCTTTCTATGATTCAAAATTTCAAGCGTTACAATAAAAATTTCAATTAAAAAATAAAGTCAACTTACTGCAGGAAAGCAAGAATTCAAACTTCATTGAAAACCACATTCTTTACCCTCAACAATTTTTCTGCAAATCCTCACTAATTCCTCAGAAATGCATTTCCCCCCCCCCCAAATCTTCATATCAGATCCGTACTTCTCAAATGTCAAGTTCAGCTTCAAAAATCCTATATCCCATAAAAACTGCAAAAATACACTTCTGTCAACATGAAGACAGCCATGAACAAATGCTTCCTTAATAACTCCAGCTACATATCTTCTCAAACTAAATCTAGCTTGAATACACTCTAAAACACATGGATGATATATCTCCGCAACTTCCTTCACGGAACTATATGCCATTATTCAACACATAACCAAACAACCACCATAATGAAATACAACCACATTCCTCACCAAACTTTCTACAAAAGGGTTTCCAAACAAACAAAATCTCAACTAGCCATCCAACACAAAATATCCCCACATTTGGTAACCACGTGCATCCCGGGCCATATATGACATTTGTACCTCACTATCTTTAAGTTCCTGTACACCAAGGTGCTTTTTGGCAATGAAACAGATTTTGGGAGTAAATTTTTTTTCTTTTGAAAACTTCTCAGTGAAGGTATGAATTCCTTAAAGAATCAATCTTTGAAACTTTTACTGCCCACATGCCTTTCTGACTGTAATATTTTATAGGAAGCATTTTTAAACTGTTTTAAAGGTTTTAGGAATTCGGAACTTTTCAATCATTACAAGGTCCATTTTGAGGTTTGTTCTAGGATTGCTGCATTTGTAGTCAGGGCCTTCTGCTTCAATTCTGGCGGTACATTTTGTTCTATGTAACATTTTGTATTTAAGACCTCACTTATCATAATTTAAAGATCTGATCATTCAGTAGGCTTTCAACTTTTATTTATTCCTGATATATTATCTTGAATCCTTCCCCAACCCCCCCTTTTTTTTTTCAAAATTCGATGCTAATTTTTCCTCACAAACACATAACTGATGGATATCCTTGCCTTTTTACCGACAGTCAAACCAACAGACCGTTGCTGTTAAATCTAGGTTCCCTTCATTTAAATTATTATAAAAATGCAACGTCTTTTGCTGTAAAATAGGTTGTATCATTTTTCTATTTCTATTCATTTTCCTGTTCATTCACCTACTGTTACCCATCTAACATCAGTCGTCAGCTATGTTCTGCATTGTCTCTCCCTTGTTCAGTCTCTCGACTGCATCAGCTTTTTATTGCATTGATAGAACAGCTCTCTTTCTTTCTGTTGCCATTCTTTCTGTACTTGTGTAAATTTCAACCTCTAAGCACCACATACTGACACATGTGCATGATCAGTAGCAGATGTTAACTTATCCTCCATGCATGATAAACTGTTGTGCACTGAAAGGCAGACACAATCATAATGTAGATGGTTGTGCCTTACAGTAGTCTGAAAAAAGCTTTCTTGTGAAAGGGTAGTAGGCTATTGAATTACATTTTGAGAATTATTGTATTTAATGTGGATCTCATTTTGCAGTTTTACTTGTTATTAGACTTTATTTTTTGATATAACAGTAGTCATGCATTGTATTTCAGATGCTGCTGGAATATGGGTTGTTGTTTTAGTTGTTTCAATAGTGGTGATAATAAATCACAGGTAAGAGTTAAATTTTTTACCCATAAATTGATATTTTTCATTTGCATTATCTGATTATTTAATTCAAAGGAAAATAAAATTTAATTGTCAATAAATATAATGTATAGTGATCTAATAAATTACAATTTCTATTAAAATTTATCAGATTTAATATAGAATTCCATGTCAGGTTTTGAAAATCTTGAAGGATTTGTCAAACTGTATTTTAATTTTGCTGAGCTAAACTATTTATTAGGTATCTGTTATTTTTGATACAGTCTTAGTATCAGATTATTAAAACTAAATATATATTATCTATGAACAAAATTGAATAAATATTAATGTTCAGAGGTATGAATCAAATTTTGTTAATTTTCAGGAGAAGTGTTTAGTTGTTTAATTTACATTTTAACGAAATACATCCATTTTTTTATTTTATGTTGAAACACACATGTAGGAAAAATTATAAACTGCAAGTACAGAAAAGTTCATTTAGCAGTTTATAACAAAATGTATAAATATAAATGCATTATAACTTTTTGGTAAAATACATTTCAGGACGCAAGAGAAAAGACAGGCAATTCGGCAACCTTGTATTTGGCGTAGATTTTGTAAAATCTCCAAAATTCTGAAAAAGTGAGAAAACGAATGTCGATCATATTTATAACCACAGGCGACCAGTGGAAGAGCCGATAGCGCCATCTATCGGCAGAAATAGTAACGAAAAATAAAGGGTTAAGTTAGTAGAATTTTGAAGGCATTAGGCAAGACTGGATTGGAATTGAAGTCATTGCTAGACAGGATAAATTTTTGTGAATGTGAAAAGCTTCAAGAAACAGCTTTCTGGATAATTTTAGCAGAACGCAAATCAAAATTGTGATTGAATTTCCAACTATGATTAGCTATTTAAGATTTGTTGATTTCACCTTTTCGGACGTAAGATTCATGTCCTTTTATGCGAAACTTTAATGCTTTTTTCATTTGGACAATATAACTTAAGCCACACTGACACGATATGCTATAAATTCCCCAAGAATTAAAGTCAGAAATAGAATCTTTAAGAGCCGAAACTCGGATTTGATTTATAGGCGAGAAAACAACTTGAAAATTAAACTTGTGTAAAATCTGTGCAATTTTGTAACTGATAGAAGGATGAAATGGAAGCACATCAAGGTTATTAATGTTATTTCTGACATCAGAATGACTTCTTAGATGGCACGATGAGAACTTTCGAACAGCTTTATCAATGACTATGGGAGAAAATCCTCGGTCAAGAGCAACAGATCTTAAATAATTGAGTTCCATAGCAGGAAGAGATTCTGAGGAACAAAGTTTGAAAGCTCGAAATACATAATAGTAAAAAGAAGCCATTTTTTGCTTTGCCAGGTGACATGACTTAACATGGGGAGGTAAACAAAAAGGTTTTATGGTAAACAGTTATGCTGAAATTAGATGCATTGCGGATTATAAGAATATCAAGGAAAGGCAGTGTATTATCAGATTCAGTCTTAAAAGTGAACTGGATGGCTGAGTCAATAAAATTTATAACAGTTAAAATCTGCGGTAAGTCTTCCTTATCACCATCAAAAAGAGCAAAAGTGTTGTCTACGTAGCGAATCCACAGACGAAAAGATAGTTTTTCAAATAATTTGACGTCAAAATAGTGCATGTAAATGTCAGTAAGTACAGGACTGAGGAGATTACCCATAGCTAGTCCTTCAATTTGGCGATAATATTCATTTTGGAAAACAAAGTGAGTTTGACTCACAGAGACTTTAGTGAGGGAAATTAACTCTTCAATTTCAATATGTGAGAAATGGAATTCTCGAAGTCTAGTTTCAAGGCATTTTAATGCCCTTCAACTGGAATGTTAGTAAACAGCGATTTAACATCGAACAAAACCATAATGGAGTGCAAAAGGGAAATATCTTTAAGTTTAGATTAATAACATTTGAGTAAAAGTGGAGTGCAAAGGGGAAATGTCTTGTTAGATTAATAACATTTAAGTAATAAGAAGTAAGATTTACAAAATCTATGCCAAATACAAGGTTGTTGATTTGCCTGTCTTAAAATACGTTTCACTTTTATTCCAGGATAAAACTCATGATGCTATTTGCTGATATCTTGTTCTCATTAACTATACAATAATCTTAATGAAATATTAAATTGTATTGCAATGTCTTTATTGTTAATTATGTAAATGCCATGTATGTGATTAATCATATGTTATTTTGATTACTTATTCAGTAACTTTTTAATTGCAGTCAGGAGAACCAAATGAACGTACAACTCTTTTGAGCAATCCTGTAAGCAACAGTATAAGCAGACCCTTATTCAGGTTAATTTCTTTTATTTATTTTAGATCTTAGATATAGAGCATGTATTAAAGATTGTCAAAATTATAAGAATTATTTGAATGAAAAGGTGCAGAGTTACATAGTTGTCTTATTTCATAATAAGGAATTTTGGAATCTGCTTCTTGTGTGTTCAAAATAGTGCAGTTTTAGAAGCTTTGTTAGAAGGCAGAAATGTCGTTTCAAAAATTAAAATAGTATTGAGAGGTTTACTAAAATTCATGTGTACTGAAGGGGAACAACTTGTGAGAATCCACAAAAGACTTTTTTACTGATAATTATCAAAGTATGATATCGGGAACATTGAGCAAACAAACTATCCTTATGCATGATGATGCTCGTCCCTATCCGTCACCTTGCAGATAGTTTCAAAATCTGAGTACGATAATGTGCCTTCCTAGCAGAGACTGGTTTCCCATAGCTTTGTTCCTGATTCACTATTTGTTTTGCGTGATTATGTACTTACCTCCAGCTTATTTCCCTCATGATTTATAATTTATAGCAAAATTTGGAATTTTATTTCCCTCACTATTCACATTTATAATTTATGGTAAAATTTTGAATTTAAAAACTTAAATCTTATGTATTATTCCTGAAAGACGGGAAGGTTTTTTTCACTGAAAAGTGTAGAAAATAAAGGCTGATAAATAAATTTGAATTCTTATTGTCTTTCTTTACTTTTTATTATTTTTAGATGATTTAGAAAATCTGATCTGTAATTTTCTAATGATGTATTTGAAAATGCTTACCTTACATTTTGAGTAATAGATGAAATTTTTCCCATGCAGTGTTGTTAAAAGATCTGTGCATCAAGTTCACAATACAGTAAATTCCAGAATAATTTTAACTTAATATTCATTTGCATAACTTATTAATAAATTAAACTAAAACTGATTCCTATTTTGCAATTGTTCAGTTTCAACCGTTTTATTTCAAATCTAATATTCTATTTGAATGGGTCTCTTAATTTTTTTGCAACTAAAGAATAAAAACTATGCCTGTTTTTGAAAAGAATAATTATGATACTTAAATATTAATACACCATTACACTTTAAAATAAATAATAATTTGTTATTATAGCTAAATGCTTTTTTGTATCAGATAAAATAATTAGCTAAATATGAGTAAACTAAAATAAATATAAAAACTGTAAATAATTTTTTCCCAGTAATCCCCCAAAATAAATATTTTTAAAACACTTATTTATGTCATATGAAATAATTAATAAAAATTATCAGCAATTAACAAACAATCTTTCCTTAAACTTTATTTAGTGCAAATTGTGCAAACAAAATTTTTTACTTAACTTTTGAAAATATAATAAATATTTTACTAACTTGAGTTTCTTCTGTATAATGATCATATAAAAAGTTGTTTTTCACTTAAAAACCTTTTCTGTCTTCTGAGATTTTTTTTTTCCATAAAATTTTCAATTTTATTTTGAGAAATTTTCTAGTTTGAAGTAAATGTCAAGAGAGTCACTTAAGGGAATAAACCTTGCAGCCATCTTTTTCTAACTTCCTGTATATGCTGAAGGTTCAAAACTTAATAATATTTTTTATCAATATAAATATGTATTGGTATTAAACATATCTTTTGTGCATAATAGGGCATTAGAAACTTTTTTAAAGTTATACTAGTTATATTAAATTAATTATATTATTTAGAAACATATACATTGTTTTTTTTAAAGTTGTTTAATTTGTTGTAAGCAATACTGTGTTATAATTTGAAGCACAAATTTTAAAATATTATGCTGTGTAAAATGATAGCAAGTATAAAATTATAGGTATGAAATTTATCATGTTATACTGCAAATAAATGGTGCATTTTCACTTTTGAATAAAGTACAAAATAAAGTGTAATGTCTTACATTTGTGACTAGATGTCTTTTTTATCAACCTCCCCACCCCCATTAATTATAAGGCATCTTGTTTGTAAGCATGGCAGTTAGCAAGTATTTGCTATTAAGGTACTTTTAGGAACATACTTGAATTTTACTTTTGTGAAAAACTGTCTGTGGAATATTGGCACTTTTGTTTCTTTTTTATGTAGTCAAGACTTTTCTGATACAGTACCTGGTCAGTTTGGAGATGAGCAAGCAGCCTTTAGTAAGATATTGCACAAAACTGCAGTGTAAGTTTATTTAAAACATTCTTATATTTAAGTTTCAAGATAAGTTCACTTCTGAAAGTTTCCTTTAATTTTAATAATATTATCAAACCTGTGTAAATGAACCTACAAGGAACTTCTTTTTTTTAATTTACTGATATTTTTTGTTTATATCTTTGATCCAATTTTTTTAATGACCATTTTTGCAAAAATCATAAAAATTGACTGGGGAATTGTTTTTAAAAAAAGTGATAATTCTAATTTGAAAGAAGATATATTTTTTAGGTTGATTTCAATTAAGTATCTAATCATTAAAAATCTTTTCCCATTCTTTTTCGGTTAAAATACTTAGCATACTGGTTCAGACTCTTCCCATAATGAACATAATGGTTCAGACTCATCCCTCGATGTATTATCTCTCTCTAAAATACTTGTTAATGTATCTGAATGATTTTCACCTCAGAATCTTCACTTTCAAGCATAAACAGTATCTATTTATTAAAAACAAATGAAAAAAGTACTTGTAAATTTACTTTTAAGTGACATTTGAGCATGAAATAATCTATAATGTTCTCTTGCCATAATACTGAATCTAAGAAAGTTTTGTAATATGATAAATATAAGGTTTTATGTAGTGAAATAAACTTAAATTTGCATGACAAATTTACCTGTGTTATATTAATCCAGTATAAGAATCAGTGCATCTGTAAAAGATGGATGGCCAAGTGTCGCTATCAAAACTATTGGAAAAGAGAGTTCATGCATAACCCAGAAAAATTAGTGACTCATGCAAAGCACTTGATGTGATCATGTTTGTCCTCAGTTAATTTGATAACATGCACCAAGTGAAATGATGAGAAAAAAATATGTTCAAAATAGCAGTGAAATTTACCAAATTTAATAAAAATATATAACTGGAAACAAAAATGCACACAAAAAGGGGGGACTGTTCTATAACTTCCATTCTACTGGGCTGATTGATGAAATTCAAATTGCACTCTTCATGTCTCGAAAGCGTGACTTAGGATGTATATTAGATTTATATATAGCATTGTTTTAATATAGGTATTTTGAAATTGGAATTTTGGCAAAATCACACTTTTTCTGAAATGATATGCCGATTTTTTTTCACATTCCGATTCTATTGCTCAAATTATGCCTATATATTAAATATTTTAAAATTTGGTGTGAAATCTACGGAGAAATTCAAAAATTTATATTGGCATATTTTTTTCAGTTTGCACCAAGAATAATTCACTTAGCGAACTTCTTAATATATGGTAACTTATTTTCCTTTCCCTTTTCACATTGTACACAAGAGAAAAAAAGTCAAATAGTTCCTACTTTCAAATAACTTTAACAAAGCAATAAATCAAAGCATTTGATGTTTTATTGCTTTTGACAAATTTGCCAAATTTCAAAACACGCAATTGTGTAAATTCACGTATATCTTAGGAAATCTTGAATAAAATACTCATAATTTTTTGCATGTTTGCCTAGAAATAAATCTACTTAAATGATGTTAAAAATTTTATAGGTTATAATTAAAAAAAATAAATAAATAAAATTGAAACATAACAATTATTTAAAAATGCAAATTTTAAAAATAAATCATGGAAAATGTATGAATTATACTTGAATTAAGCCCAGATTTCGAATTCTGGAAGAAGGAATCAAGAAAGTTTACTAAAAAAAAAAAAGATATTAATAAATATCAAATTCAATTAACATTGAGGAGCTAAAATTTTGAGAGCTAATTTTTAAAAAGTACTTGTGCTATTTTAACAAAACTTGTTAGTTTGGCATAATTTGAGTCGTAGAATCGAAATAGGAGAAAAAAATTGGCATGTTATTTCAGAAAAAGTCCGATTTTGGGTCAAAATGCCTATGTTAGAACAACGCTATAAATGGATGTAATACATCTCTTAAGTTGCGCTTTCAAGACATGAAAAAGGCAAGTTGAATTTCGTCATTCGGCCCAGTAGAATGGGAGATATAGAACTGTCCCATTTTATTTTTTGCACAGTGTACAGTTTCACAGCATTTTAATTAAGGTTATTACTAGTGAAATGGTAACAAATGTTATACAGAAGTTCATTTCTGGTCATTACTAGTGAAATGTTAACGAGTGTTGCACAGAAGCTCATTTATGTACTGTTTATAATGTTTCAGGAAATTATTTGACAATGCCGTTCCCTTTATTTAATACTTAGAGGTATACCCCATTTTAGGATATTTAGGAAATTCACTGATTTCGTCATGATTACCTTCAGAAAATTTATAGTTTGTCACATGATGCACATAGATTTGTTTCAGAAAGTAACTAGAGATATCTTCTTCTATTATCAGTATTGTAACTTGAATTTTTTCATCAGTAACCACTCATGCATTAAATTCCTCACGATTCATTTAGTTGAAGTTTTTCTTCTTCAGCTTTTATTTTTCAAATTTTTAAAAAAGTTTGGCATGACTCAAACAGTTCTTTATTGTCTTTTTCTGTTATGAAAGTTAATATTTGCAGTTTGAAGGCATGTTCAGTAAATACACATCAAGAAAGTTAGTTTTCCTTTTTAATTCATTTGCACTTACACATCCATATCATCCATGTTAAAAGACTACATATTCATCTCATGGCAATAATATTCTTTCATCGCTGTAATAATCCATTAATCACATGGTTGAATTAGGGTTATGATATTTGCTTATAAACATGCAGTTTAAAAATGCTTAAGAGAGACATTTACATTATGCACTGTGCACTTGTCAGTAAGAAGAAATATATCATTCTTCAGTTCATTATCCCATCTCAACAGCCATTCTTTAAAAGTTAATACATGTCACCCATGCCTTGAATTATATCTTATCTTCCAGTTAAGGTTTTTATGCCTATAGTTAACTTCCATGCAATAGTTGTAGAATTAACAACAATTTAAAAGTTGTTTAAGTGCAACTAAGCCTAATTTTTTTACCATAGCAACCATATCTGTTTACTTTTGAAACTTGCAGAATAGTAGATTTGTTGCCAGTCTAGAGAAACTAAGCTTGACATCAACAAAGCTAATGTCTTCTTTCATTATTGTGAGTTAAATCATGCTTAACCCTTTCTGGAATTATCATTTTAAGTTTTTAAATTATCCCATATATTGACTCAGCATAGCATTTAAATCAGTTTGTACGCCTTCAGCGTCCTTTTGCCAAGTGAGGCCAAAAGTAAACTGTCAGTTCTGTGCACCGAAAAATCTGCCTTCCTTCCTGCTGGCCGAATTGCTTGTTTTTGTGTAGAAAGTCTAATTTTAATTGTAAAAATTTATTTTTAAATTGTTTTAATTGTATTTATGTTTTATATTTTCCAATTTTTAATAGATGTATTTTGAGGTTTCATGTATTTTTGCCTTGGTGCGAAGTGAGAACTGAATTAATTGAATGAGAAGTATATCTGTAATGAAATTTGAGGAAATAAGTTTAAACGAAATGCTGGAAAAAAGGCATATAATTTAATATTCCATACAAGGAAGTCATATGGTGTATACATCAGATTTTTTTTAAAATGATTACTAATAGTTTTCTTCTTTTTTTTTTAAACCACATATGTTGACAATATACAGTCACACTATCTTTCAATATTCTACAAATTTTGGACTATTTATTTTAGGTAAATATGTATCTTATCTAAGTACATAATACAGACTTGTTTCATTTGCATTTTAAACTTTTCATTACAGTACTTTGTAGACAATTTAGGCCATTCATGTGACAATCATGTTCCTGCAGTAGATAAATCACCATCTTTTCTTCACTGTTAACATGCTTATATTTAGTATTTCCTTCCATAAGATAAACCCACCATATTATATCGCTACAAAATCATCTTTCTGCAATTTTATGGTTAATTCTTCAGCTCTCGATTACAGCAATGGAATGTCTGTCACATTTTCCAAATTTTTGTAAACCAAAACCTCCAGTGTGTTCTCAACATTAGAAGAAGGATATCCAATAACGGATATGAAGAAGGACTTTTCCTTCTTCATATCCGTTATTATGTTTTCACTTACATTTTGCTTTGATCTTCACACAATATCTTCATATCTTTAAAATCTTGCATAGGAGAGACTAAGAATATTTAACTAAAAAAGCTTCTTTCCATTGACTGATTTTTGGAACCAAGTCATAGCGATGTAATAAAATTGACTTTACCTTTTATATTATTATGCGTTTTACTAACTTCTTTAATTTTAAATGATCAAAAGAGAGTAAAAGTAATTACAGATGATAAAAATAAGTGTAAAGAAGTGGAATAAAAAATTAGTACTTCTTAGAACAGCACGTTTTTCAAACTGTAAAGTTCAAAACACAGTTTTTGGCACATAAACCAAGATTAGCTAAAGTCAAGCCTTTGGTCCAGCAGATCTTCATAAAATTTAGAAAATAGTTACCTTTGTACATGGTTGACTTAATAAAATAGAAAGAGAATACACTAATGCAAAATTTAAAATTATAACAAAAAAGCTGTGTAGATGTTTTCAGAAAAAAAAAAAAAAATTCATGGAGGAGAAAGTCAAGAGAAATATTTTTGTCTATAAGAAGATGGTTCTGTTTCTGACTGTATTCAAAATCAATAGAGTTGTTCAAAATTAACATCAAACTAAGATTGCTTTTTTATCTAATTTAAATGATTGATTAAAATCAAAAGCAATCTGTTGAGCAATGTTTCTCTGTCATTTGGCAATTTTTGTAATCTATTTTGACTGTATTTGGCAACCTTACTTCTGTTTAATAATATTTTGATCATATTAACTGAAATGTTGATCACAGTTTGTGATGTATATTCCATGTTTTTAAATGGGCAGGGTGTCTGCCGAAAACATCGTGGATGAAAACAACGTAAGGCGAAAACGTCATGATGCAAAACTTCGTGGGAGAAAAGAAAGCAAAGAGAAAACAATGCAGTCCTAAAACATCATGGTACAAAATATCGAGGTTGAAAATAAAGCGGTTCAAAAACTTCGCAGTTTAAAAACATCGTCTTCGAAAATATCATGGTAAAAAATAAAGTATCTACTAATCATATCGCATGACGATAAAATCTCACACATGCGTTTTCAGGTTTTAAAAGTAGTAAATGCATGTTCACATGATGATTTGGAAGTGCAAGAAGGAAAGAGGGCTTCTTTTACTTCCATATTTCATATTTTTTAATGAACTAATAAATTTTTGCTAAAAAAAAATAAGAAGGAAACTTGCACATTTAAAAAATGGAGATGAGTAGAAAATTAATGCAACTTATAGAACTTAACAGAATTTTAAATTTACACAGTTAATTAATAAAGGTCAATAATAAAGTAACCTTTTTTTTAAAAAAGTTTATATTGATCATTTTTATGAAAAATACAGTGTAAAAATACTTAGAAAAAGGAAGTTAAATAACTGCAAAAATTGCTTAGTTAATTATCAGATTGTTTTCTTTCACATTTGTTAATCTAATATTGTTTTAGTGAAAATTATATTTTGTTATGTTTCTGTTTATCTGTTTATTCTTAAAGTGTCGTTAACATTTTCATGTGGAGCATGCAATCAATTTTTTGGATGTCGATTTTTTAGTTATGATGAAAGTCAGTTACATAATGTGTGAGTATGGGATTTGAAAAACGCACGATGTTTTGTAGGAACTTAATTTTTTACCAAGATATTTGATGATGATGTTTTCTAACCACTTTATTTTTTATGCCGATATTTTGTACTATGATGTTTTAGAACACGATGTTTTCTCTTTGCTTTATTTTCTCCCATGATGTTTTGTACCACGAAGTTTTTGCCTTATATTGTTCTTTCCGCGATGTTTTTGGCTGTAACCTTGGGCATAACATCTGCAGCTTAATAATATTAACTGCAATCACATTAAGCAGCATTTGCTGTAGCCGTATACATGGTATTCCACAGCCGGCCATTCTAATTTCATACAAGAAACACTGTAAGATGAAGATTTAATTGCCCACCTAATAGTCAGTGATGAAGCAGCATTTCATTTGAGTGGAATGATGCTGCTTCCTGAATAATGGACTTTCATATTATTGAATTGCTTGGCCTTACCAGTGGCCAAGTAATTAAAGATTGCTGAATGCTAGTAGTTTGTCTTGGTTTGAATCTAGGCTGGTTGCATGGTTGGTTTTCATTTTCACATACACATAACATGAATGTGAGCCAATTTCTCTTAGAAAGTCCTCCAAGAAGGCATCCCTTTCCCTTGCCAGATGAACTTTGCCATACTCAAGTTACTAACCATATGAATCAATATGGAAAAGTCATCGAAATTCCCAGTTATTTTTTTTCCGGGGGGGTTATATTAAAGACAATGTTTATGCGCCTACACTGTCAGCAACATAGAGAAGTTCCAGTATTGCTATACAGTTGCTTTGGTGATCATTAGTGTGGAAATGTTATATTACATGTGGACAGAATTCGAGTTTCATTTGAACATGAATAAGAAGAGCAGTATCAAATATTTATAGTGTTATGAGTAAAATTTGAGAAACATTTATTTTCTGTTGCATTTATTTTTTTATTTGCAGCGCTGTACAAAATTTAACATTTGTAATCATTAAATGAGTTGTAATAGCCCCATATTTATAGCATTCTAATAAATGCTCTATTAAAATTTGTTTTATATGTCAGAGTTCTGCAGAACAGGAAGTTGTTAAAAAAATTCTTTTTTTTCCTTTGAACAGAGATATAATAGATGTCTCTGCTGTTCCTCATATGAAAGTAGAAGATTATGGTGAACGTAGTATGGTGTACAAAAAAAGACTTCTTACATTACAGTGGAAGTTTATAAAAAATGAAAGGCTTTTACTGAAAGACTTCCCTCTCACTGATGCAGTTTTATCTGAAAATCCACTTCACATAGCTGACATGCGAATGGTAATTTTCTTTTTTATACGTATTATTGAGATTTGCATTTTTCACAGGTTTATTCTTGACCATTTTGCTTGTTTATGGTTTACAATCATATGTAACATTCTTAGCATTTGGTTCACTTTTTGGGATGGAGGGAAGAGATAATTGAGAAGTGTGCATTTTATACGATGCTTATTCAAACAGTGAAAACTACCTTGATAATGGAAAAGTTCATTTATGCAGATAATATCAATTTAAATCCTATTTTGAAAAACATGTGCTGACTTCCAGAAGTTAAGCATGTAATGGCTAATTAGCAATTTTTGTAGGCATACTTGAATTTGACTGTCTGAAAATCACCTTGTTTCATACTGCAGTATGCCAAATATCTCATATTACAGCCAGTCATGATTGATTGTCTGAATATATGCTATTTAGGCAGTCTGATGCATTCTGATGTGTTTGAGGAGATTCATTTAAATGCTGACACAATATGTTTATAATTACATAGATAATTTTTGTTGATACTTGTGTTTCTATGGCTGAAAAAAGACTTAACATCAGACTGCATTCTGTAATGCTTTTGGGCACATTGAAGCAAAGCAATCAAAGATATCACCTTTTTTGATCTTTCAGTAATTTCTCAAATATGGAAACAATTCTAAACAAGCCAAACAGTTGTCCAGAGACATATGCATGATCAACCAAATTTTACACCCCTCCTGAAGATCTATATATTGCTGCAGTAGCCAAATGGAATCAACGTAGTACCTTCACATCTGTTACATCCATTGTGGCAGTGTCACTTGGTCTGACTATATCTGCCAGAACTGTGCATTGAAGGCTTCACATGAAAGGTACTTTATATCTGAGACCAAGTATTTGTATTCAACTAACCATGCAATCCAGAGAGGCAAGATTAAAGGGGTATGGTCAACATCTCAATTGGACTATCTTAGATTAGCGCAACATTCTGTTCATGGATGAGTCTAGATTTTCCTTGGAATCAAATGATAAATGTGTAAGGATCTGGAGAGAATGAAGCACACCGAATCAGGCCCAGAATATCATTGAGCATCACACATTGAGAGTTGGCAGCAATGTGATGTGGGCTGGAATTGCGATCTATAGCCCTGCATCAAAGCAATATTGGGCTGTCTGGACTCGCTCCATATGCAAAATGGCATCTTGTACTAGAAGTTTGAATTCGATGATGGAAAGGCATTTCTCTGGCAGCTCATACTCCCGGATCCAGAATATCCTTAAAGAATTGCATAGCACTCCAATAGGCAGACACTTCAGAATATTGAAGATATTGCATAGAGTTTAAGAGTGCTTCTACTTGGGTAATGCAAGGGATGACAGATGTGGTGCCAATCTTGCGATGCCTCTGTGGGTCAGAAACGCAGAAAGAAGAAACACAGCCGAGGCAAGCTGCAACATTACAATGTAGGAGCACCGTTTGAACGCATTGTCTCTAACGTCTTGGGGCCTCTGCCACAAATTTTTTATGGCAACAAATACATCCTCGTTGTCATTGATTACTTCACCAAGTGGTCTGAAGCTTATCTTTTTCCTGATCAAGAGGCTGTTACTGAAGCAGAGGTAATGATACAGCATTGGATTTCCAGGTTCAAAGTGCTGCTTTAGGTACATTCTGATCAAGGAAGAAATTTTACCTTGGGTGTAATTAAAGAACTGTGCAAAGTTCTCAGCATCGACAAAACCCAAACAATGCCTCTACATCCCCAGTCGGACAACATGGTAGAAAGATTTAATCGAGCTATCCTTAATAATCCCTCGGTGGTGGTTCCAGGAATCAACAGGATTGGGACAAGAAGTTATCGCTGTTCTTACTGACCTGTTGTAGTGCTATCCACGAGACTCTGGCTAATCCCCATCGCATGAGCTCATCAGTCATGACTATGCTTACAACATTATATATATACATTTATATGTGTGTTATTGAAAATCAATCTGTAAACTTATTTATTTATAAGCAGATTTGAGTTTCGATTGATGTGATGGAGATTTCAGGGCACCCACGAAGGATTCTAAGCAATGTTCCATTTAATGATTTTAGAGTAAAATACTGCATTCTTGCAGAAATGTTACTGCTATTTTTTCACTACAAGTAAATGCCACAAGTATATGTTTGAAAATTGAGTTTAACTTGAAATATAATGGAAAGGAATGCATACAAATGTTGCTGGGTTACTGGCTATAGTTGAAGAATTATTATGCATATAGTTACCAGAGTTTGGTGCATCTGAAAATTTAGCGACTTTCAGTGCCGATCTTAGAATGTCCACTGCCATTTTTTTCAGAAATATAATATGTTTGCTAATCATTTCATCACTCTTACATTTTGCCACCCACATGCTGTGCACCATCTTCCTCCCTGCTAGAATTAGCCCTGCCAACTTTTACTAAGATGTTTGCACTAATACTTGAATAATGGTAGGCCTTCAACTCTAGGTACTTTGCACAGTTTTTTACTTTGTACTCGTAACAATGCACAGCTTTTTATTGTAATGGAATTTTTATAAGTTTCTCTTTTCTGTATATTATCCTAGAATATTTTATGCTTAATACTAATCTTTAGAGTGATTTGATGAAGAAATTCTTGAAATCCATTAGTCCCCCCCCTAAAGAGTTTTATTATGCAGATTTTTAATGGCCACATTTTTTCACGAAATGATATTTTATCAATAAATAAGCACAAAATACCCTAAAATTAAGCATGAATATGATAGCTGTCATTATTGAGCATTACTTGAAAATGAACAAGAACAGTACGAATCTTGTTGTATTGAAATAATAGGTTTATGATATGGTTTTAGGGTGCATTTAACAGCAATTTGAACAGTTAGATGTACTTGAAAAGGGTTGTTCATAGAATGCATGAAGGCAAATGGTCACTTTGTCATTCTGTACACCATTTCAGTTATGCAGAGCATTGGATTTAGTAAGATATCCATCAGAACATGATGCAGAATGCATATTCCCACATTGTTTGAGAGATCATTACGGAGAACAGAATTGAAGACTGAAGCATTATGTAGCATGTACAAACTGCCTAAATACAGCGTCTTTTGCCAAGCCTGAATACGTCTACAACATACTTGAATCTGCCATCATTGTCGATATTCAGCAAACAATGATCTTCACTCAACAACATCCTCTGAGTGCTGGTCCTGTTAACAAAGAGCTACGTGCGAATGTAAACATTTACAAAAACAGCCTACAGCAACATAATCACAGACTGCTATAATGCGACCACAGAGAATCACTGTGATCATGTGGAATGACAATGGATAATCTTTAGCAGTGAATTTCACTTTTATTTTGGTGTGGAAGATCGACAGGTCCACATGTGGAAGCAACTGGATAAGTACCAGAATAAAAGCATTGTCATCCTACATCACACATACAGATAGATCATCAATATGATATGGGTTTAGATTTCGTATGATGGCCAGTCATTGTTGGTCTTCATCGCAGACACTTTGGTAGTCGATATATTAATGACGTTGTTCAACCACTGGCTCCTGCATTTTGTGAATGTCTGTTCCAGTGCTGTATTCAAAAAAGATGCCACTCATCCTCCACTGCCATCTCAAGGTAAGTCTTACAGCCATGGACACTGTGCTATGGCTAACTACATCACCAGACCTTTCTCAAATAGAAAATCTCTAAAGTGCTATCTCAAAACTCTTTCACTGCTATAAAAATCTCCTAGAATAACAGAGCAAAGTCTGATCTGCATCTAAAGCAAGATTTCATTATTAACCTCTGTAACTGTATGCCATGATATCTGGCAGAATGCATAAAATATAATGGCAGCCCAATGTCTTCTAAAGAGGTATAATGTTTGTGCAAATTGTGTAGGAAATATTTGTTGTACTGTTTTTTTTTTTTTTTTTTTTTTTTTTTGGGGGGGGGGGATTTTTTTTTTTTTTGCATGGGTGGGTGGGTGCATGCGTGTGTGTTGGTAACTGTTATCTTCTGTCCTTTTCATGCAGCATTTCAATCGGATATTTTCATCTGTGTACATTTTTTTAAAATGATGAATGCACAAAACATTCTTGATGACCCATATAATGTTCATTTCTTTGGTAGAACTAATATTTTATCTCAAAGCTATAAAAAATAAAAATTAAAGGGAATATTGATCAGAATCCCACGTCTTATTAAATACTGGAGAGAATCATTTTCAAAAGTTTTCATTCTTTTATTTAAAGTACTTAGTTTCTAATTCAGTGCATTTTTCTTTATAGATGAATGATGCTTTTATTGATGTCCAGCAAGCTCTAAAAAGTGTAGAAGTGGAACCTCAAGGAGATCTTGTTACTAAATTTGGTGTATCATAGATTTTCTGTAAAAGTATTTTAATTATTGACATACATTTCTATTTTGTGCAAATTATTTTATTATTTGAATTTATGCATTTGTTTTTTCCCTCTGTCTCTTCTTTCAAGCAAAAACAATCTTCAAGCATCTGGTGTGATTTCTTTTGAGTAAAATCTAATTGGTGTTGGTTTAATGGTTTAGAATGAAAGTCTAATTTAAAAGTGATTACATATATAGTTCAAAAGTGAAATTATTTGTCTCAAAAGAATTTTTGAGTATTTTTACCATTGCTACTTAATATGTATCAAAGAACTCATATTTTAAAAGTTAAGTCATTGTATATTATATAATATATGAATTACTATTTTTTGCAAGCATCTATTTACATTTGTTCCTACATACAAATTATATACTGTTCAAAAATACAAGAGCTTTAAGCATTAATTTTTGGAATGGAAGTATTTTTTGAAATTTAGTATTGTAAAGTTATAGTGACTATTTAATTTTTTTTTTATTTCATTTGAAGAACTTAAGTTTGATGCTAATAATCAAATCATTATTAAATCAGCTTCCATGGTGACAACATGTTATTGCATAAAATTGTTTGAGTAACAGAAATCTTAGAAATCAAAACTGTATATTGTAAAGTTTGTCATTTTATGACCTTTAAAAATAAACTATATTTTATAGACTGATTTCATGTCTTTTTCTTCCCCTTATTTAAAATTATTTATGGTCTGTTTTTGAAGATATGATATTTTGTTGGCATTACCATATTAAAGGTTATAAAATATATTAGAGTATTAGTAATTTTAGAAAATGTATTTAATTATAAAAGAGCTTATTTTTCTGATTTATTTCAAAAGTATATCTATGTAGTGCCAATGTTTAACACCAGATGGCGCTCAGTTGTTCATCATATAATTCGCTCTGATGTTTTCGCTTGGCAGTTGGCCTCGAGACGTATTGAAAGAATAATGATGTTCGATTTAAAGAGACGTAAACAGAAGTGTATCATAGAAATTAATTCAATTTTTATCAACTTATTTGTAAAAAAAAGTAAATGCTTTAAATACAATTAAATGTGCTCTCCTTTCAAGAAGTTTCTTGGATGTCTTTTAAAAGAAGGTATGCCCCACATTTCATCAGAAGTGGGATTAAGGAATTGAAATTCTACGTAAGATTGCATATTGAATAAACGTCGAAGATAGAAGGTATGTAGATTTTTTCCAAATAAAAAAAATCAACATTGCATTGAAAAATTGTAAAACAAGTAAAATTAGAACTTTACATAAATTTATTTTCAATACAGACGGTGATAGATCTAATAGAAAAAGAATTAGAAACTTTTGTGTTTTTGACTTTGCTTCAGATAGCGACGAATTTCGAAAGAAATTAAAAGATGTCGAAGAAAACTTTTCATTTAATGAGCTTGTTGCAATTTCTAATGTTCTAAGTATTTCATTTGGTGTCAATAAATCAGAAATAACAAAAAGAATGTTATCTTTATTATGTGATATTGAAACTCTAGCTGAAAATGTAAATGGCGCCGAAACATCTAGCTCCGATGAATCGAAAACAGAAATATTAATAATAAAAGAAGTGAAAATGATTTTTCAATGCAGCCCGATATTTTCTATAAAAAAATATTCGATTCTTCTCTACAATGTGATTATGCTTGTAAAAATGTAACTACTGGGAATTCTATAATTCAGAGTGTTAACATTAATTATTCTGATATCGAAAGTACTGTTACAAAGTTTAATGCAGAAGTGCATGAAAATGTTATTCAATGGCTAGAACATTTTGAGAATACTTCTACGTTGTTTAATTTGTCAGATTTACAAAAATTTATCTTCGCCAAACGATCGCTTGGCGGGAATGCAGCATTATTTGTTCAACCAGAACTCAATTCATGACCAAAATTAAGGAAAGCCTTAATTGACGAATTTTCTTTTGAAATAAATTCTACTAATTTACATGAGCTATTAAGTCAAAGGAAAATCAAAAATGCTGAATCAGCTCAAGAATATTTCCTAAAAATGAAAAAATTATGTAATTTGGGGAAAATAAATGACGAAAATAGATGATTTTGGGAAAATAGATGACATTATATTATAAAGGGAATAAATGATAGGTACGAAAACAAAATTATACTGTACAGATGTAAAAGCTTAATCGAATTTAAAGAAAAACTCAAAGTGTGCAAAGTAATGAAACATTATAACAGATAGACTAACCTAGTGGGCGGAGCACGTGTCCCCCACATGTCCGCAAGGAGTAGGCATGATCTGGTTTACTTTAACACTGAAACCTATGACGTTTGTATCACATAACTGCTTTCAATTATTAAATGCATTATGTTGTATAAGTGATGACATTATGAAAGTCACACTTTTTACAAAAAAGATTTAATACATATAATTAAAATACTTTTTACTGCATTTTGCGCATTTTTTCACGCGTAATTCTTGTATGAACAGCTTTACTTTGGTAAAACGGTAAAAACTCTAAGCAGAAAATTGATGAATTTACTTTTGCATATAAGATTGATAGTACATGATGCTTTGAAATAAGTGAGGCAAAATTAAACAAGATGTGATATATATTTTTTTAATTTGATGAGCATTTTCAGGCAGCGGTTTTTAAAATTATTATAACATTAAAAGACGATCATTTATTTGATTATATGATCATTAATAGTTAACATTACAATATGATCATAAGATGATTACTTATTTTAATAATTCATAAAATTTTCAGCATAAACTTTTCTGAGTGTAATGGAAAAAAATGAATAAAAAAAGATAAAATAAAGTCTGGAAGCGCTCAGATTTTATATTATGCCCGAAGGGACGTTTTTTAACATTTTGTGTATTACCTTTATTTATTGAATATTATGTTCTTTGCACATAAACCACATAAAACTCAATTCAACAGCAATATCACAAAATGTCTGAAAACAGCATATCTGTAGAATTTCCACGCTGAAGATAAAAATGTTATTTTCCATACGGTGTTGCCATTGCTCGCTTTGAACTCTTTGAGTTTGTTAATAAAAAATTCCTGAAAGTTTTACAAGATATGAAATGGATTAAAACAAATTCGAAATTCGGTGGTCCAAGTGCCGATGTTCAGATTTAGGATTATATTGTTCAAAATTTCATGGCTCTATATACCGTCGTTTTTTCACATTGCGAGAAACATACATGTATTCATGCAGATTCTTCATTATTTAATTTCTTTAAATATAATACAGGGCGATAATATTTGGTGGCACAATTTGCAAAGTGAAATGAACATTTATAGTGAAATAGTGCAAAATGCTGTTTCGAAACTAAGTCTTTCTACGCTACCAGCCTTTTTGGGCTAATAACTTAAATTCACAGTAAATAAAAAAATCCTATGCCGAACTAAAAATAAATTTAATAAAAATAATCACTATAAAATACTAACACAATTAATTATTCCAGTTAAATACAATTTTAACAGTAGAATAAATGTATAAAAGTTATTAAGGTGTTAAAAGTGTTTATCATTATTATGTATTATGAAATTTAATTGAAAGAAAACTCTTTTATAGAAATTATGCTATAATATTCACCTAAATCTATAATTTTAAAAAGCAGCACAATTTAGAATTATAAACAGAAACTTTCAAAAATTCATTTTTAGATATTTTAATATTTTTTTACTTATTTACACCACTAAAAAGCGTAAAAATTCTAAGAGAAAATTGTTTGTTTGAAATTTTCTATTAGTTCAGATTGAAAGTATTATTTTCTAAAAGAAGTAGTTACAAATTTCCATAAGCGTAGGAGAAACTAAAAAATATACAGGCTTGAAAATATGCAACAGCTTTATAATTATTTGGAACGTTTATTGTGCTTGATAAATATGCTAAATTTTTAAAAATCAAACTCAGTTTCAGAAATAAAAATATGTAAACATTCTAATTTGTGAAATGAGGCACTACAGCCACCTTTTTTTTTTGACAAATATAGGTTCTGCAATAGCCAACCATTATTAAGTTTCTGCTAGTCGTCCCTACTCCTCCAGATGTGGCCAAGGCGACAGCCTGGAGTGTTTCAGACTAGGGAGAAAACCCATTTGGGTTGGTCTATTTCTTATAAGGTCTATGTATAATTCGCTCTGATGTTTTTGTTTGGCAGTTGGCCTGGAGACGTATTGAAAGAATAATGGTGTTAGATTTAAAAAGACGTAAACAGAAGTGTATCATAGAAATTAATTCAATTTATATCAAGTTATTTGTAAAAAAATGTAAATGCTTTAAATATAATTAAATGTGCTGTCCTTTTTAGAAGTTTCTTGGATGTCTTTTAAAAGAAGGTACTCCCCACATCTATTTTAATTTATTAGATTTGTCAAAAATTGTTTTTTATTCTGCTAATAGCCCAATAAGAAATTGAATTTTTTTTAAATTCATGATTAAAAAATTATAGCTATTAAGTCATTATTTAAATTTTATATTAATATTTTTAAAAAGAAAATATGATGTATCATTGTGCAGTATTCATAAAAATACACTTGGGTCCAAAATAAAGAGAATTTACACATTATGTCTAATTTCTAAAAAAAAAAATAATGGACAGATTTTAATGAAATTTTGTATGAATATGCATTTATGACAGAGAAAGTGATGTACCTTTCAAATGTCAGTTTATGTGTGAATAATTACCAGTAAAGCTTACAGAGCAGGGATGTCCAAACTTCATGTTGAGATATTGAACTGAAAAAAAAAGCCTAATATGGGGGAGTGTATGGCCCCCTCTCACAGCCAGACAGATCATATAGAATGGCTGGTTTCTGAATGGGAGGCAGTTGTGGAGTCCTATGCCAGTCAATCCCATTTCTGCAGCAAGGTAGTTTTCAACTCTGGGATGGTTCTGTGAGGGAAATGGTAGATGAAATGGGATGGTTCTTCCAATAGCGGCACAGACATATTCTGTAGGATTGAGGTCAGGAGGTTGCATGGCTGGTCAATCCATGTGGCAAATATCTTCACTTTCCAGCTTTTGTTTTCCGTAGCAATAATGGCAATAATACTCTTGAAATACTTCTTTCTAAGTGAAGAATTCTTCCTTATTAATGTCACTGTAATCATAATTTATTTCATATTTGTAATTAACAATCAAAAGTTTTGGAGAATAAAAAAAGGTATAACGAGTCATGGTGATTTCTTTGAAGTATTTTCCAGCTATTAGTTTCAGATCTATGTAACTTCTGCTTTGTGATCTAGATTATTTGCAGCATCATTTGGAAAAGAAGTAATCATTCTGAAGGGAATAAAAAATTTGAAAATAATATAGAAAGATTTTGAATATTAAAAATTTGCATTTTGTGCAGTTCCATTACAAAATCATCTTTTACTATAAAATTTGCCAGAAATCTGTTGAACTGTAAAGTCTCTTACTGCTTCATTGTGAGGAGCTATTTCATCCTCTAGGCACAGAGATTATCTGTGAAATACTTTTTCCATATTTAGGAGGTAATTGTTAAACCAATTGAGTAAGAACTTTTGTAGTGTCATTTTTATGTCTAATTTGAAGGTTGTTTGTGGTAGAAAGTACAAATAGTTGACTATAAAGTGAATATTTCTATTTTATTTTATTTTATTTATTCTATTCTACATTTATCTGTGAGTTGACAATAAATCTAATATTGACTAATGTTAGTATTTTCCAAATTTTTTAATTATGAAGTCGGGTGAAAGAATATTCTTTTTTATAATTATTTGATTTTTTTTCCCTTTTAAATTATTTTGCTTTTCATTCCATTAGTATTTATGCATCAGTATACTGCACGTAATCATATAAGTTTTCAGAATCTTGTTATGTTTGTTTCAATGTAGAAAAGCACATGAGGATTATCTGATGAAAGAGTGGGAATGCCTTCCTGGAGGACTTTCTAAGGGAAACTAGTTTATCCTGCTATTTAGAATTTTAATACCATCTAAGCATAGTTTGATTTGAATGCATCCATGATTTAAATTAAGGAATAAATGTGTCTAATGTTGATTATGATGAAGCTAATGATAATGGATTAAGTGATCAAAGATACCGTGATGGAAGTAATTATACAGAAGAAAGCCTGAGTAACTCGCATTCGAAAATGGAACAAACCTTTCAATTATGAACCTAATTCTAAGAAAATTGTATCTCAGCATAATTAACAGATATTGCACACTGCGCAAAAAAGGGGGGGGGAACAGTTCTATATCTCCCGTTCTTCTGGGTTCCCGTCTTCGATTGACGAAATTCAAATTGCGTTTATCCTGTCTGGAATACGCAACTTAGGATATATATTAGAGTTTTATATAGCATTATTCTAACATAGGTATTTTGATGCAAAATCGGACTAATTTTGGGAATTACGTGCCAATTTTTTTCCATATTTTGATTCTACGACTAAAATTATACCTATATATTAAATTTTGCGAAATTTACAGAGAAATTAAAAATTTATCTTGGCATATTTTTTCAGTTTGCACCAAGAATAATTTACTTGGCGAACTTCTTAATTTACGGCAACCTAATTTTCACTTCCTTTTTTGCATTGCATATTAGCATAAAAAAAAGTCATCATTCATACTTTCAAATAATTTTAACAAAGTGCGTAAACCACATTTGACATTATTATCGTTCAAAAAAGAAAGGATTCCAAATTCCAAAACGCGCCAATATGTAATTTCATGTATACCTTAGAAAATTTTGAATAAAAAACTGTAATGTATTGCAGGTGTGTTTAGAAATGCATCTACTTTAAGGGAATGTTAAAAATTTTATAGATTGTAATACAAAAATGTTTTCAAAAAATTTGTATAAAATATTTAAAAATACGAATTTAAAAAATAAATCATAAAAATTGTGTGAATTATATTAAGCTTAAATTTCGAATTCTGGAAGTAGGAATCAAGTAAGTTTAAGGAAAAAGATATTAATAAATATATATCAAATTGAATTAACAGTGAGGACCTAAAATTTTGAGAGCTAATTTTTTAAAAACTATTCGTGCGATTTTTACAAAACTTGGTAGTTTGACATAATTGTCGTAGAATCGAAATATGGAAAAAAAATTGGCATGTCATTTCAGAAAAAGGTCCGATTTTGTTTCAAAATACCTGTATTAGAACAATGCTATATATAAATCTAATATATATCCTAAGTCGCGCTTTCGAGACACGAAAAATGCAAGAAATCAAGCATAAGACCAGGCTTAAAAGAAAAAAAGTTTCAAAGGTGTATTTATACTCATGATAATTTTTGTGACAACTACAAAATTGCAAAGCCAAGAAGAATATGGGCAATAGGTATCTTATTTCCTGTGACATTTACAGCAGACAATAATTCTAAACTTTTGTAGAAACTAGGAATAAAATAATTAACAAGAAAACTTTTGAGGCTGCTTTTGGATGAGCTGATAAAGGAAAAAATTATGTGCACAATTTTTACTTTTACTTACATACTCCGAAAAAGATAATACATAATTTGCACGGAAACCAGAACTAAAATACACAGTCCAGTCACATTAATGTGACCATCTGTCAAAAGCCAGAATAACCACCTTTCGCAGAGCGGACTGCTGCGAGACGTGCAGGAAGAGAGTCACATAGGTCCCTGAAGGTGTTCTCTGGGATGTTGAGCCATGCCGACTCTAATGCCGTGGCCAGCTGCGCTAGATTACGCGGTTGAGGATCCATGGCGCGAACAACTCGATCGAGATGGTCCCACAGATGCTCGATTGGGTTTAAGTCAGGTGAGTTTGCTGGCCAGGGGAGGACGGTAAACTCATCCTGGTGCTCTTCGAACCACGCACGTACACTGGCAGCTGTATGGCACCTCGCATTGTCCTGCTGGAAGATGCCATCATCCTGAGGAAAAACAATACGCATGTAGGGGTGAACATGGTCCGCAAGGACAGATGCGTACTTGTATTGATCCATTGTGCCTTCCACAATGATCAGTGAACCTAGAGAATGCCAGGAAAACATTCCCCAGACCATAATGCTCCCGCCTCCAGCTTGGACCGTTCCGGCAATGGTTGCAGGGTGGTTCCTTTCAGAGGTTTCACGCCTTATACGCCAACGTCCATCTGTCCGATGGAGCATAAAACGCGATTCATCCGAAAACGCAACCTGTCGCCACTCAGTGGACGTCCAGCTGCTGTACTGGCGTGCAAATTCTAGCCTTCGCCGTCGATGAACAGCAGTCAGCATAGGTGCACGAACCAGGCGTCTGCTTCGGAGGCCCAGACGCAGCAATGTTCGCTGAATAGTACTTTGGGAGACACTTTTGGTAGCCCCTTGGTTCATTTTGGTGGTCAGTTGCTCAACGGTAGCCCGTCTATCTGCCCGAACGCATCTCCGCAACCGTCGTTCGCCTCTGTCATCTATGGCCCGTGGTGCACCACATTTGCCACGTCGCTGATTTTGGACAGTCCCATTTTGCCATGCACGGTACACTTTTACCACGGCGGCACGCGAACAGTTCACAAACTCAGCCGTTTCGGAAATGCTTCCACCCTTGGCCCGAAAGCCAATGATCATGCCCTTTTGGAAGTCGGATAAATCGCTTCGTTTCTGCATTACGCCAACGATTGAAATGTTTTCCGAAGCCCTCACACACCCTTTATATACGCTCAACTGCACTGTGCTGCCACCTGCCTTCTGTGATTGGTTATTTATCTCTGACATGGAAAGTACGTGGTGGTCACATTAATGTGACTGGACTGTGTAATCAACAAGAAGGAAAACTTTTAGGCTGCTGGTAACATCTTTGATGAAAATTATAAAGGACAAAGAACTGAGACAAAGTTTGTGTAGCTGTAAAGAATTCAGTATTAATAGAAAGGTTCTGATAAAAGAAAAAATTGAGAACCAATAAGGAAGACAAAACAGTGGAGTTAAATTATAGTTATAATAATTTACATAAAATATTTGTCTTCAATATTGTAAAATATATTATTTACCATTATGACTGGACATCATAGGAAATTACTTATAGGACGCAGATCTGCCATTTGTCACTACTAAAGGCCTTTAAATAAGACTTTCCGCTAAATTTGCAAATTTTTTCATTTAACCTGCAACTTGGGGAATAATTTTAGGATGATTTGGTTTGGCTCTCTTTCATTCCAAATTTGTTTATTCTGTTTGAGATCGGATCTTTGGATTAGCTAGTTAAATTAACTCCCACTTCCTCTCTTATGACTTTCACTTTAAAAATAAATGCATCGTCGTGTTGAAAATAATAAGGGCCATTTCCTAATTATTGCCATAAACTGAGTAGCTGAGAATTATCTTGAATTGCCTCACAGGGTTTGAGGTGCAAAAAACCATTGGATTTAAAAAAAAAAAAGGCCGAAATTATGATTGCTCCTTCATCAAATTTCAGTATGGAAACAAAAGCATTCTTGTAAGTAATGCTCACCTGGCATTTTCCAGATTCAAACATGTTTTTCAGAATTCCACGAGATGTAATATGATTCATCAGTCTACTTGATGCTTTTCCATTGTTCTAAAATCCACAAGTTGCACCACTATAGGTAGTAGTTGGAGTTACACCACTATAACTAGCAGTAAGCATTCGGTTTAATTAGAATTGGCTTAAATGCTGTCACTCACCCATGGAATTCAAGTGCAAACGCCTCTTGGCAATCGATTTAAGGATTGACATTTTCCAGATAATAGCGGAAAGTCTGTGGTTTCTCTTGGAGCATTGCAGTTTGAATTAATTACATACTGTAGCACGAGAACACATAGCTGTCATTTGTTTTATCTTTTGTGGTTATTCTTTCATAATTCCCCAACGTTTTCATTTCACTACTACAACACTGAGTCTTACATATACCTGAAATTTATCAGAAATCTCATGAATGAAATGGCCAAAGACGTGAACATCAATAGTCATTGCCCCTTTCAACTTCATTCAGCTCTCTTATATCCATTTCGACAACTGTAGCCAGTATATATACTGACGAGCCCAAACATTATGACCATACCCACCATTCATCAATGAATTCGTCTGGATGATGTGGAAGGCACGTGATTAAGTGGAAATGGTAATTTAACTGCTGCTGGAGAAGGTAAGGAATCATCAGTTGAGTTGGAAATTCGTAACGAAATGGCGAGTATTTTGCTTTTGAGTTATAATGGTTTTTGAAAAATCCGTAACAATATTTTGCTGAACAGATTTCAAAAAGCCGCATTTGTGTTGCGTGTGTAAGGCTATTGTACTTTGATTGCAAAGCGTTTTACTATCTGATTTTACTAGTACTATAAAAAAAAAAGAAAAGGTTGGCATTCGTTGAACTATGTTCATCAGTTTGTTGTAAAAAGGCCTTGCGACATACTGTTTTATTTTATTTTGTTTTCCCAACTATGGATCGATTTTTCGACTTCATAGGTTTGGAAATAACGAACCTACAGATGATTCAGGAAGATAGAGGATATCTGACTGAAAGAGAAGCGCCCTGTTCTGCAAATTTAGGGTGCTTGCCAACGAGGAATGCAGACCACTAAAAGATGGCAAACCAGAGGAAGACTCTAATGATTCTTCTACTCTCGCTACAGTTCACCCACCAGAACACAGAATGAAAAATTATGCTTTTCCTCCCCTTCCGAATATTAAAGCTAATGTCAGAAGAGCGGAGAGCCCAGCAAAATCTGAAGAAGACTGTACGAAATATAAAGCCCTAGATGCCAGTTCAGACTCTGACGACGGCGCTCCCCGAGGAGATGTCACCCGGAGACCCCGAAAGAAACCTATCAGGAAGCCGGCACTACCCCAAGCAGGCGCAACGAATCCTGATTCGCCCAGAGATGATCCCAGCACTGCTGAACCAGAATCCATGGAAACGGCACCCACTGAGGATGGAAAAATTGACGGAATTTTACCGGAATTAGTAAATCCTAACAAGAAGGGAGGACGTCTTCCGCCCTTCATCGTAAAAGATACCAACTTCAACTGGAATAAAGCTAGAGCGCTCTTAAAAAAGCACGGACTGCACTCTGAAAGTGACTACTTCGGTCAGCAAATCCAGGACGGATTTAAGATATTGGTAAAACTACCGACTATTTTTAGACAAGTCCAAAAAATTCTGAAAGATGAAAATGTGAGTTTTCACTGTTTTGAGCTACCCGAATCCAAACATTTAAAAGTGGTGATTCGGCATTTACCGGCCTACATGGACATTAATGAAATTGCTGAAGAATTAGTTGCCACAAATTATGACGTCATCCGTGTTAACCAATTGAAAAGACGAAGAAATGATGATGTAATCAACCTCCCCCTCTTTCTCATTACTCTTGTGAGAAATGACAAAAATAAGAGAATCCATCATGAATCTTTTCTTATGGGAATGAAGATCAAAGTTGAGGATTACAATGGTAGAGTGGGACGCTTGCAGTGTTATGGCTGCCAAGGGTTCTACCACTCGCAAGCTAACTGTAATCATGAGCCGCGTTGTGTTCGATGTGCGGATGAAACTTTCAAATGTTTAAGAGATAAATCTGAACCACCGAAATGTGCCAACTGTTTACAAGTTGGTCACACAGCCAACTATAGAGGTTGTGAGAAATTTCCACAGAAAAAAGTGACTCCCAAAGCCAAAACCTTCAATGAACGTATAGTGACGAATAAAACATATGCTCAGGCATTAACTACTGGACTCGCTCCGGGATCTATGAGAATGATGACAGAGGCCAAGCAAATGTTCCAACTACTAAGTATGTTGGTCTCCTTCGTTAAGGAATCTGGAATTCCTTTTCTCTGCAAGAAATTAATTGATGAAAACTTTACTACACATCAGGAACGAAATTAGGACTCCCAAATTCATGGATAATTACACTAGACGGCTGACAACTATCCGTTTCGTTTTCTGGAACGCCAATGGCCTCCAAAATCGAATTAGTGAATTCCAACAATTTTGTATTGATCACGATATTGACATTGGCATGATAACTGAGACTCATGCCAAACCATGCCATCGTCTAAAAATTCCGAACTATGTTTCATACAAATGTGACCGTACCACCCATAGAGGAGGGGGTGTTATGATTTATGTGAAGAGAAAATACCCGTCGTGTCTCATTAAATCATGCACGGATTTTAATTGTGAAAGTGTGACTGTTCAAATTACTTTACCAGTGTATGGTGACATAAATTTCTGTGCAGTGTATAACCCACCACGAAATCGACTCTCTGAAACTTTCTTAGACTCTATATTGCCTGAGGATTTCCCTACGATTGCTACTGGGGACTTTAATTCCAAGCATACAGCATGGAATTGTAGAAAAGGCAATAACAATGGAAAAATTTTGCATGAATATGTCACAAATCACCCTGTAGTATTGCACTCCCCAAGTGAATATGCATATTGACCGGGCCGGCTAGAAAAATCGGACATTCTAGATATCGCTCTAACGACTACAACGGTTCCAATGGCATTAGATGTAATCCACGAACTTGATTCTGACCATCTACCTGTAATTGCTACGTTAGGAATTCCTAAACCCTCCACTAATACGACCAGAACATATACAGACTGGAAGCTTTTTGAAAATTTGTTAAAAGACTGGACTTTCCCTCAAAAAAGCCTAAGAACTGTTACTGATATTGAAAATAAAATCACTGCATTAACCAGTAAAATTAAAACTGCCACTGTAGAGGCAAGTGAAATAATTACTGATGGAGAGAAACTTTATAAATTACCCTCAAATATTCGCTTGCTAATGCAGCAGCGAAATAGGCTAAGAAAACGATATCACGTGACCTGGTCTCCACCAATCAAGAGAGAAATTAATAAGCTCAGTAAAGAAATACAGAAACTTATAAAACAACATAAGGAGGAGTTATGGCAAGAAAAAATGCTGAATTTAGATGCCAAAAATGGTACATTTTGGAATTTTATCAAAAATTTAAAAACTACGTACACCAGTAACCGACCGCTGCACTTCAATAATAAGGTTGCGACTTCAGACCAAGAAAAGGCAGTTATGTTTGCTTCTCACCTAGAAGATCAATTTTCGCCAAATTGCTGGCCCATTGATGCTAATTTTGAACTGCAGACGCTCTCCAAAGTGAAGAACTGGCTTAATTCACATACAGCTAATAATTTAATAAAGCTTGCAACTCCATCCGAAGTTCAGTCTCTCATTAAAAAATTAAAGACCAAAAAAGCCCCAGGGCTTGACGGCATCACAAACACTGCCATGAAAAACTTGCCTATCAACGTTATATGCAAGATTACTTCTATCTTTAACGCTTGCATGACTCAGTCTTATTTCCCACAGCAATGGAAGACTGCCAAAATTATAATGATCCCCAAACCAGGAAAAAATCATATGCAAACAGATGGTTTTCGACCTATTAGCCTGCTGCCTGGACTATCTAAACTTTACGAAAGAATTCTACTTGCCCGTATGAAAGTGCACCTCCAAAAGCTACCACCGGAGCAATTTGGATTCCGTCAACATCTATCAACCACCAAGCAATTAGTAAGAATTACTGACTTTGTGGGACAAGCACTTCATAACAATTTAAACACAGCTATCCTCATGCTAGACGTGGCGAAAGCTTTCGACCGCGTTTGGCATGAGGGGCTAATTTGCAAATTGATTGATCTTGATTTTGAAAGAGAACTCATCCTTGTGCTACTTTCTTTCATTTCAAACAGAACTTTCAAAGTCTCCGTTGGAAACTCTCTCTCTACTAAAAGAATCATGCTGAGTGGCATTCCTCAGGGATCGGTTTTAGGTCCGATACTTTACTTGTTCTACGTGGCAGATTTCCCGAAAATCCACTACAATAGTAATGCAATACTTGCATGCTATGCTGACGACACTGCTGTTGCAGTGAAGTCAGCGAATGTTAATCATGCAATCAAAAAACTACAGGAAAACGTCCCTTACATTGAAAACTGGTGCAAACGTTGGAAAGTGCGGATTAATGCACAAAAATCGCAACTCCTTATTGTCAGGAAAAGAAAGAAGAATGCCCGCCTTAAAATGGAGCTATTACTGTTTAACGAACCCGTGCCAATTGTCAACAAAGCTAAATATCTTGGCATAACTATCAATAATAGACTCACGTGGACTCCACATATTGAGAATACTCGTAGCCATGCGCTAAGAGTCATGAAATGTCTTTACCCAATTATCGGAAAATTTTCGAAACTGGATCTGTATAAGAAAAGACTAATTTATCTTAGTACCATCAGACCAATTATGACATATGCGGCGCCAGCCTGGGCTACCGCCAGTGAAAAAGATATAGAGAAACTTCAAAAAGTGCAGAACAAGTTTCTTAGGATTAGCACAAATGCCCACTATTATGTCAGAAACGAAGTATTGCATAAAGATATGAAAATTGAACCACTAAATCAATTTATTCGCAAGATTAATGCAAGTTTCTTCAAAGGTGCGTTAAATTGTGAACATCTTATGAACTTTAACTTGTTTCACTACGAGATACTTGCTGAAGATAGGTTTCTCAGGCCTTACGCTGCTTACCTGATTAAGGAAAATCAAGACTTTCCCACTTAATTAGAGATTATTAAATATTGATCTCGATAGTATTTCAGAGATCCAAACTCAAGCAGCAAGCGTCTGAGCCTGAACTTGGGTGAGTGACTACCCATGTGACCTACAGGCTAATCTTTCCATGTCTTGTGTTTATCTCCTGATGGACTTGGACTAATGTACATATGTAAATAATATAGAGGACTGGTTTATGCAATTATTTTACTATTTCTACTTTCATGTATGTTTTATATTTTATTTAATTGCAACTTTGGCGAAGTATTCTTTAGAAGATTCGCAACCAATGATAAGTCAGCTTCCAGCCCACGTGACAACTGGTCACGCCCCTTCACCATTAGCTCCTGCCCTTTTGGACTCACGCTTCGGACTAATTCTCTCTTCAGCGCCCACAGTGCAAACATCTGATGACAGCCGGAACACATCAAGCAGAATGCTTGATAATCTCGGCATAAGTGGAACTTGGAACTAGTAAGGAATCATTTTTGCACTTGCTATTATGAGTGATGGGAAAGGCTGCTGATTTAAGCGAATTTGACAGAAGGTAAATTGCAATGCCTCGAAAACTTGGAGTGAGTATATCTGAAACTGCATGACGGGTAGGTTGTTCATGATCTGCCGTTCTTAGTATTTGTGCAAAGTCGATAAATGACGGTGAAACCAGCAGTAGACGCCTAGGTGTTGGATGCCCACGCGTCATCAAAGAAAACTGACGTCGGAGACTGTCCACTTGGTACAGCAAAATTGACGCCAGCAGTGCTCAGCTGACAGCCTTATACAATGCAGGTCTAAATGCAAGTGTTTCGGAACACACAGTTCGGCGGACACTGTTGGATATTTAACCGTGCAGTAGGCGTCTCACTCCTGTGCTTTTGTTGATGAAGCGTCATTGTCATACACCTATAGTGGGCCTGGGAATATCGAGACTAGACCATGGATAAGTGGAAGACAATTGCCTTATTGAACAAATCACGATTTTTCATTCATCATGTCAATGGTTATCCCATTCGTGTGCTTCTGTTAACCAAGTGTCATTGTCAACTATGCCTACGGTGACCCAGGACTACGGATAAGTGAAAGACAGTTGCCTAAAGACAAGATGAATCACATTTTTTCATCCATTTTGTCGGTGGTCGTGTCAGGATACACAGTCTTCCATTCGAACAGCCCCCCCCATCTATTAACCAGGTAATGCACAGAGTGACGGTGGCAATATTATGCTTTGAGGGACTTTTTACAGGTGATTCTGGGACCTTTTTTGTCGTAGAACAGATCATGAAAGCTGCGGACTGTCTGAACATAATTGCAGATTAATTGCACCCTTTCATGACATGTATTTCCAACTGGAAATGGAATCTTCTAGCAGGGCGACGCTCAATGCCACAAAGCTCGAATTGTGTTGAAGTGATTCGAAGAGCATAAGGATGAATTCCAATTAATGTCCTGGGCCACCTAATTCAATCATAACCCGATAGAGCACATTAGTCATGTCATGGAGCTGCAGCGCAGAGTACAAACACCACCATGTCGGAATATCTCGGCTTTGATCTCTGCTTAGACGTTTGGTGCAGCCTGTGTCCAGTCACCTACCAAGAACTTGTGTCATCCATGGCAAGGCGAGTTGCAGCTGTTTTGAAGGCCAAAGGTCGTGTAACGCGTTATTGAATAGGTGGTTATAATGTTTTGGCTCTTCAGTGTATTTCTGTCCAGCATTTATGATTCTTTCATAAATTTCCGACATACATTAGTCAGATATATTTGATTCTACTTTCTTCAATGCGAGTGTCTAATCGTTAATGTGAATATAGTAGAAAACATTTATGTTTCTGCTGCCCATCGTAACAAAAACATTCAACCAAAAGACAAAGAAATTACCAACAGTATAGAGATGAACTACCAATACCTTTTTATGCATCAAAATGTGAACTTGAAGCTAGTGTCCGTAGTTTCCAGAAACAATTTGCATTAAATGACTCCAGATTTATTTATGTGTTACTTGGAAAGATGTTAAGTCATTCCTTTATATCGCTGTTGGCTTAAATTGTGCCTTATGATAATATTTGTAGAAAACGCGTCGACTGAAGAAGATTCTCTTGATTTCAAAATACGGCGGTACTTGTAGCCGACAACTTGGATGTTCGGAGAGGGTTAGTGAAGAGGAGGTAGAAGTTGGATGGATGTAAAGCAGTGGTTCCTTACCTTTCTGGAGCCCTTAGTTATGATGGAGTCTCTTAGTCCTCTTCTATGTCCTACAAGTTAACAGGTGGGGATAGATAGTAGAGGAATTAAAGTAAAGATATATCTAAACAACTGCACAATATCCATGCAATGAAATTAATCATTCATGATCAATCCATGCAGTTTAAAAAATTTTCACATTTTACATAATATCTCTGTTTATTCTCAACTATCGCAATATTCATGATATTTTCGAGTACCACAAAAATGTTATTTCAAAATTAAAAAAAAAAAACAAAAAAAATCTGAAAGATTTCAGATTTTAAATTACGTCCAAAGGCGCGTTTTTTTAATGTTTCGTGTGCTACCCTTTTTTATTAAATATCATGTACTACGTACTCAAACCATAAAATTCAGTTCAAAATCAATATCGCAAAATCATTTTAAAATGAACATATCTTTAGAATTTCCGTAAATCTCGTGCGCTGGAGATAAAAATGTTTTTCTTTTTCCGTACAGTGTTGCCATTGCTCGCTTTGAAATCATTTAGTTTGTTAATCAGAAATTCGTTGAAATGTTACAAAACATAAAATCGATAATAAAGCAAATTTCAAATTCAAAATTAGGGCTTCCAGATGCCCATATTCGCAGTAGGATTACGTCATTCAAAATTCGATGGCTCTAGGTTTTATCACAATGCGAGAAACATGCATACATTTATGCAGATTTTTCATTTTTTAAAATTTAATGCAGAGCGATAACATTTAGTGGCAACAATTTGAAAAGTGATACGCCGTTTTTGTGTTTCCCACGCAAAATCGCAAAACGAAAGTAATAGTCCTTCGGGACTAAATCCCTTTGGACTAATAAAGCATAGCATTTGCCTTATTATTGCTGAGAGCAAAACAAAAATCTGATGCATACACCACATGACTTCCTTCTACGGAATATAAAACTTATTTCCTCGAATGTCATTAGAGATAGATTTCTTACTCAATTAATTCAGTTCTCACTTCGCGGCAAGGCAAAAACACATAAAACCTCAAAATATCTTCATTAAAATTTGAAAGATATAGAAAAACATGAAACACCAAATACAGTTAAAACAATTTTTACATATAAAATTAGAGTTTCTGAGCAAAAACAAGCTATTCGGCCAGTAGGCAAGAAGACAGATTTTTAGGTGCACTAAACTAAACGTTTCCTTTCGGTCCAACTTGGCAAAAAGACACTGAAGGTGCAGAAACAAACTGAAACCACTGTTCTGCTAAGTTTCAAATGTAAACAAATATGGCTATGGAAAGAGAAATTATGCTTAGCCCCACTAAAACAACCTTTAAATTGTTGATAATTCTAAAATTATTGAATGCAGATTAAATAAAAGCATAAAGACCTTAACTGTAAGATAAGAGCAACATAATTCGATCAATTTTAAAGCAAAAAATGCACAGTTTACCAACATATAAAAATTTTAAAAAAGCTCACTGAGCCGAGTACCAGAGTGGGTATAGTATATATTTATAGGCTTTTGGTGCGGCCGATTGCAACCAAAAAGGAAGGTGCACAACTACATGTTATAGCAGTCCTATATACAAAATTTTTGTTTACTACTCGTTATGGGGCTATGTGAGATCATACATACGTACAGACACCACAAAAAATTCACTTCTGAATCCGCTCTAAATCAGTTTTATGATGCGTTTGGAGGAAAAAGAGCCTTTTATTCTGCTCTTACGTACAGATGTTATGCAACAGCGTCGTTAAATTGCATTTGATAGCTGTCAAAATGGATATTATCGTTGAAATATGACACCCGGAATGTTTCGTGCTTACAATACTTCCTTTACTTAGTACAAGGAAGTAAAAAAGGTCCATACAATAAGTGCAGTTCCTTCAGTTTAACTATTATATCGAATTTAATTAAAATACATACTGATTTGTTATTTATTATTTATTTCAGAAAAAAATCCACTTTAATTTTACCAACTAGAATGCATAATAGACCTAAATTAAGATCTAACATGAAATAGTACATAAATGTTTAATGAGACAGGTGTGATTGCACTTTTTTGGCGTAGGTTTCTTATTTTAGGCTCAGTTGATGATAACTGAAGGTGAATGTCTGGGCATTCAAGCAGCTTCTGTATGTTTGTTTTGATACTTGTAGATGGAAAATGCCTCTTCACAGAGATATATAATTGAGAAAGGCAGCAAAACTAATTTTGCTTTCTGAGATATAATTTTGAATTCATCTTGTAAATGCAGCCAAAACTCCGGTATGCTTTGGGTTTATTATTATTATTATTATTATTATTATTGAAAATTTTAAATTCCTTGTGCACCACATAGTATTACACAAGGCTTACAAAGGTAAGTAAAAAAAAACAAATACAATAACACAACACAAAATAAATAAACTTACAAATTCACAGATGACACGTACGAGATAAATTACAGAAGAAAGAGGATGCCATTTTATGTTGGACAAATACATGAAGAGGGGGAGGAAATGTAATATTCACAGATTTTAACCTAGAAATGAGTTCTTTTCGTCCTTCCTTGAGCTTTGAACAATAAAACAACAAATGTTCGACATATTGTACTCCCCCGAAACTGAAATGAACACAAGTCTGTACTAGATAATCTAAATCTCTTCAGATAAGAATTGAATTTACCATGTCCAGCTAGGAATTGAGTAATTTCAAAATTACAGTAAAAGTGTTGTTTATTAATCAATCTGTGGGGAATGGAAGGAAAATATAGTTTAGTCAAGAAGGCAGTAGTAGAATTCCTGTATAGTTTATTCCACTTGAATATTGTATCATTCCTACTTTTGTTCTTGAAAAATGACTTGAGCAGTACCATTGAAGTACTTACTTGAAGATTTGTAGCCTGTTTTGCCAACTAATCAACCCTTTCATTTCCTAGATTGGCAGTGTGGCCACGTACGTGAAAAAAGATAACATCAACACCTTTATTATTAAGGTCTTTAAGAAGGGCATGAGAAGTGACAATTAATTTGTTACATGAGAAGATATTCCTAAGAGAATATAAGGATGAAAGAATCAGTGCGAATAAGAAATTTAGCACTTAAAGAACAGTTGTTAGATATCCACTTAATCACTCACAGCAATTCGGCTTGGAAAACACGCATTCATTGGGAATTCTAAAGACTTTGCATTCCAGTTCAAAACCATGATGAAAAGTGACATAAGCTAATCCAACTCGATTGTTAATTTTACTGCCATCTGTATAACACACAACAGGGAAATTATCATCAACGGAATTGTCATCATTGATAATTTGAATTGGCAAATGATCGGCAGGATAAGGAAGATCTTTAAACATCACCTTGGTATCGGACATAAATTTGCTGATGGTATCTTTAAACTTTTTATCATTTAAAACATGAAGGTCAATCGGAGGAAATCCTGAAATTGCAAAACAGACTTCATAGCTAATTGTTCTGTAGCCACGCACAACTCTTAGTAAAATTCTTCTTTGAATTCTGCGAAGTATACGGGAATTAATCTTCTTTTCTAAAGCTGTTCCCCACACTCTAGATGCATAGCAAATAAAGGGGACAATACCCTGCTTATAAATTATATCAATAGCATTAGATTTTAAACCAAAAGTATTGCAAGAGACACGATTAAGTCCTCTAAGTATATTTTCACACTTATTGGATAAATACATAATATGATTTTTCCAGCAAAACTTATGATCAAGAATAACGCCTAAATATTTAATTTCATTCACCGTTTCGAGTAAGGTATTATCCAAGTACAACTGTTGGATTGAATAGCTGACATGCATTCTTTTAATAATCATAATTTTAGATTTATTAGGATTGAATTCCAATTTCTGTTCTCTGGACCGATAGGAAATAATATTAACTGAGCCGTATTAAAGAGAGTAATGGGACACTTCTCTTGAAAACAAATTAGTAGATCATCAGCAAAAGCAATTATTTTACAACTCGGACAATGTGAGAGTCTATTGAGTAAATCATTCACAATTAAATTCCACAGTAAAGGTCTGGAAACTGAACCTTGAGGGCAACCTCTTTCCAAAATGCGGGAGGAAGAAACGTGGCCAAGGGAGAGCAATGCAGACTGTCATGCAGAAAATCTTTAATAAGGTGGAAAATATTACACGGAATACCAGCTTTCCTTAAGAAAACAAGTATCCCAGGCCACCAGGCGTGGTCGAAAGCACCTTTGATATCAAGGGACACTAAAACTGTGTGTAACTTCTTACCATCGTCCACTATGTCTAACTAAACTCTTCTTACCATCGTCCACTATGTCTAACTAAACTCTTCTTACCATCGTCCACTATGTCTTTTAAGTACAAAAGAGCATCTTCACTTTTCTTATGAGGGGTAAAACCAAAGTGTGCTTTGTTTAACAGTTTTTTATTATGCAAGAACCAGGTAATTCTATTAACAAACAGCTTTTCTAGACATTTTCCTAAACTGGGAAGAAGACTGATGCATCTCAAGTTATCCAAATGCGGGATACGAGGACCACTGTTCTTAGGGATTAAAACGACATTCACGTTTTTCCAGCAACGAGCAAATGAACCAAGCTTCAGGCAAGTATTGAAGACTTTAGAGAATAAATTTGAAAACATTCTATGAACTTGCTTCAAAATTTCGTTTGAAATAGAATCAAGACCAGGAGCTTTATTGCATTGCTATTATTAATTTCTGACATAGTGAAAGGAGGATCTGGATTAGCAAAATGATTTAATGAAGCTTCAGCCCTAATCATTTTATGAAACGAATTATCCGTGCTAAAAGGGTCCGTGAGAAAGCTTTTGTTAAGAACCTCGTAAGCTGTTTCTTCGAGTGACTTTGTACAAGTACCATATGAAAGATAAATTCCACTGACTTCAATTCCTTTCATAAAATTTTGCTTTATACCATTCGCATATATTTTTTTCCAAACATTCCTTTCATTAATTTCATTAATACTCATTAGGAATTCTCTCTAAGAGTTCAGCTTTGCATCCTGGAACTTTAAGCTGTAACTATGTCTTAAATGAAGATATTTTTGTTTATATAACTCTCTAAGAATAGGGTTACGATTTCGTTGAAACCTACGTCTAGCAGCGTTAACCTGCTTTCTCATACATTCGATGTCAGTAGTCCACCAAGGTACCTTATGAACTCTTGGCTTTTTTAAAGGCATAGAAGCCTTGGATGCGTTATAGCGAATCGAAACAAAATTTTCTAGTCGAGAGTTAAATGCCCACTTATTCGTACAGCACTCAATAAACTGCGACAACTCTTCAATCGACTGCTTACATGTATAGTAGTAAATATTCCAGTTAGCTTTCTTTACACTGAAGACAGTCTTGCTGTTTTTTCTGTCACAGAGAGTGTTATTAGAAGTTACGGACAGTTCAAACTCAATCGTACAATGATCAGAAAGGGATTTATAATCTGGTTGACACCAACGCAAAATATCTGCAAGAAGATCAGCTCCCACAACCGTAATGTCAATATAGCTTGAACCTTGAGTACTACAGAAAGTAGGTCCACAGTCTTCGTTGATAACGAACAGATTATTCATACTGAAAAATTCACAAAGTTTAACACCTCGGGAATCTGAAACTGGACTATACCAAATTTCAGATTTACTCTTGGCATCCATAGCCCAGATCAATCTGTTACAATTTTTTGAAGCTAACGCTACATTAATTTTGTGCAAATCTAAGTCAATATTTCTATTAGGTTGAAAATAATAAGATAAAAAGATAAAATCATGAGTATTGAGAGAAACATGAAGAAACACCATATTATAATCAAGATTATTAATATCAAGCAGAGTAGACAGCTTTTGATTCCGTATAATAATAGCAGCTTTAATGGTATCACTATTAGCATCAAAATAAGCCCGGTAAGAGGAAGCCAAGTTGGGAAGAGAGTATTTATAAGAGTGAAGCTCCTGAACAAGAGCGATATCAATGTTAGAATTTTCCATATTTAAAACAAGCTGCTGAGTAGCCTTTCTTGAACGATGAAGATTAAGCTGAATAATTTTAAGAGAAGTTAGCCGTACTTAATTTGAGAAATAATTCTATTCTTCATAAAAATATGAGAAGGGTAAATTTTCAGAGAAAGGCTTATGCTTGACATCAGCTTGGCTTCTTGAATTTGGCAGTGCTCACTTTTATGTTCTTTTGCACATTTGAAGTAAGCAACAGAATTTCTGCAGTTAGCTCCTTTGTGATTATAGCCAAGGCATTTAAAGCATCTATTTATTATGATAAACTCCTCTACTTTACAAGCCGACCACTCAAAATGCAAATACCCAAAAGAAAGGCATTTTCTGTATAGCTCGGCTTTCATTTCGACAACAATATGCTTTGAGGTTTGGAATTTTCTAAGAGTAAAACAGAATTTCATGTCATTAATACATTCATTACCATAAAAAATGTCAGGATTTTGATCAAAGAGAACATCTTTATCATCAATTCCATTTGGCATATTTTTAATAAGTAGAGCAGGATTTTTCTGTGTTGGAAGAGAAGAAATTAGCTCAGGTTTATTGTTGATTTCATCTTTTAGTTTATCACGATCAGTAGAGGAAGAGCATTGCCCTAAAATTCTGTTATTAGAAATCGTCCTAATATTACGCTATTTTTAGTTCGCTGTGAGATGTCAATCATATAAGAATGGTATATCAACCTGGTATTCTGCTGAATTTAAGCTAGGCTAATTTTTTTTCACGCTGAACACTTTCAAAAACCTATTTAAAATCATCAAGCACCTTTTCTTAAGCTATCAGAAGATGATGTTCAAACGAGACTGCCAAAATTTGCCTGAATATTTTTCTTTGTTTTTTCTTTCATCTTGCTATTATTATCGTCTAAGAAGTTTTGTTAAGAGACAAAAAAAAGCCAGTATCTTCCTTTTCCATACACTCCAACCAATGCAAAAGTTTCCTTTTAAAAGAAGATACTTCGGCGTTTGTATCTGAAACTATCGTACTTTTTCTTTGCTTCATTTCGTTCATTATGCTCAAAATATTGGTGACAAATGCCAGTTTGAGTACCAAAATTTCACTATTTAAAACCGTTGCTTGTTCAGAATAATGGTTCAATAGATTCTACCTCAGCTCACAATTCTATCGAATACTTTTCCTCGTGACAACCACCTTATTTCAGTGTGAGCAGGGAAGAGTCATGGTGGCTTCACAAATCGTCACATGTTAGTTCGAAGAGCTAGCTTTTATTATGTTCGCGACTTATGTAGTTTCTTATATTTATAGCAGCATATAACATTGTCATAAAATATTTTTCTTGAGGCTAGTGCGTTACTATGACGGAATGTATTAATTTTAGTAATGGCTCCTGCATGGTGACCCGCCACTGCTTTTGCACCGTGTATCTCCATAGCTTTTTTCCGCGGTATTCCATTTGATGGGAAGAATTCGTCCAAAAGATTAATTATTTCACATCCTGATATGCTCATTGGTAGTGGTCTGGAAAGAAGAAGCTTCTTTTGATAGCTTTGCAAGTAAGCATAACGAACAAACACCTTTAAAACTGCTAATCCTGCATCGTCAGTCGATTCATCCATTTGTAGTGAGAATTTAGCACACCTGATGCGATTGATAAATGTGTCTTTCACGTCGTCAGCCATTTGAACAACTGTTTTATTTGATAAAAAAATGTTAGATACTAACTTAGGAGACTTTTCTTCTAGCTAACACTTGGCAATTTCAATTGTACACGATTTAATAAGAATGTCTGCAATGGCAGGAGCTTCACCAGCTCGAGCTACACGGCCGCTTTATATGCATGAAAATTTCAGTACTTTTCCATTATTTGTTTTAGTAAGCGTTCTCATAGTTTTCTTAGAAGCTAAATCCTCTGCTATAACATGTAGATCTGCATCTCCTATTTTAATTGCAATCGACCGCACCAAAAGTATCTAAACATATATATATATATATATATACTCTGTTACTCGGCTCAGTGGGCTCAGTTTCTTTATTCTTATATGTTTGTAAATTGTGCATTTTTTGCTTTAAAAATTATTTAATTTTATTGTTCTTATCTTCCAGTTAAGGCTTTTATGCTTTTAGTTAACCTGCATATTATAACTGCAGAATTATCAACAATTTAAAAGCTGTTTAAGGGCGGCTAAGCCTAATTATTTTGGCCATAGGGGCCATATTTGTTTACATTTGAAACTTAGCCGAATAATGGATCTGTTGCCAATCTAGAGAAACTAAACTTTCCAACAACAAAGATAACGCCTTCTTTTATTATTGCGAATTAAATCATGCTTAATCCATTTATAAATTTATTCGAGAAAATAAGTGTTGAAGATTTACTTCGTAATTTTTAATATAGATATTTTGAGTTTCTAATGCATTTTTGCCTTGTCGCGAAGGGAGAACTGAATTCATTGAAGGAGAATTACTAAATCGTCTGTGAAAAACTGTTTCTTCTTCTTCTTTTTTTTATTTTTTTTTTTTTTTTTTATTTCTTTTATGCATTGTTTTAGATTTATCATAGTATTTGAATAGAACGTGTGGCAATGATTGGCAGATGATATACACAATTTTTGTACATTCTGAGTTAGAAAATGAATGAGATGTAACGCTGTTAAGTGAACCTAGCGCTGGAGTGTCGCTATGGTAAACAAATATAGTGAATTTTAAAGAATGCATTTATTCTATTGTGTTTTATGCGTTATCGACGAAGTAGATTTAATTCAATCCAAAAATTTAATATTCCGTACATGGAAGACATAGAATGTACACATCAGTA
>KK118908.1:76381-91825 GCA_000611955.2 Stegodyphus mimosarum
GAGTTATGCTGTATCTTTGACCATGACGAACGCTTTTACCAGATCAGTTTGAACGTGAGACGTGAGGCTGCCCCAGAAGAAACTTTCCGATGCCTTTAAACCAACTTAATGCCTGTCCTCGTAAGGCGGTCGTCGTTACTGTTTGCACTTCAGGGACGGGATACAACAGAAAATGTTTGCCCAATTGTTCTAGGAAGCTAGTGACCGACGTCCTTCCGCCGAGTGTCACTGCGGGTTTTATGGTGGCTCGTACTGTTTCCTCGAGGTAGCCTAAACCTTCCATTATATTACCAAGAGTCGGTGGAATTTGCAATGTAAATGGGGCTAGCTCGAATATAGCATCGTTATCAGCCATGAGTTCGGATTCTGTTGGGCCCCAGTTATAAGATCTTACTCTCTTTGGCCATATAAACTCAACTAGATCCTACGAAGGAACCTGGCGGCTTCTTGTACAGGCGTAAAATAATACCAGCACAGGAGAAGGGTGAAAAATAACCCTTTATTATTCTCAACTATAAACAGAAGGACGTACTTCGTGCTTTACAATAACACCGACAACTTGCGGTGGAACGTAAGAATCGTAACACAATAAATTCAACAAGAGTAGTGCTAGACTAACGCTCTAAGTTTATCAGGACTTAGTGTTTTGTGCATACTCTTTGCAAACATGGTGAATTACTTACAAGGTTCTTATCCTCAAATTCTAAGTCCTGAACTGGAACAGGGAGCGGAAGGTACGCTATGTTCTGATGTAACTGCTGGGCTGGAGAATAACTGCACGTAAAGGGATTTGAAATCCTCTTTTATTAATTCACTATTAATAAAAAACCTCCCAATTCGGGAGAGATACAGAAAGTAAAAGACCACACTTTGGTCGAACTTAACAATCAAATAAATTTAAATACTAAACCTAAAATAGAAATTAAATTAAACTTTGCTTCGCAGAGCAATTCGCGGAAGTTGGCCTCTATCTAAAAGGGTGCGTAGCAAGATATACTAAATACTCCCGCACTTTAATTTATTTTACAATGCAATCACGTAGTAAGCACTATGGCTTATAAATTTAAACTGCTAGCTGGTCAGGCGAACGTTGAGCAGCGTGACCGTGATCTGAGGCAAAGCTCTCACACACCGAGAGGTTTCTACCTCTGGCTTAAATAGTGCTTGGCTGAACTTCAAAAATTAGCATAAGCTAAAAACGCGCGCTTCTTCTGACAGGAAGTTGAAGCAGAGAGGAGATAGAAAAGATTTAAATTAAAATAAACTTGGTTAGTTTAACTAAAACCTTACATACTTCCCGCCAGAATTGCGATAGTTAAACTACTTTGGTCCAAACGGACCATGTTGAAAACTAGCAATTCTAAATAGTCGAAAATTTCACTGTTCTAAACTTAGGCCAACTCTTACAAGGCAATATATGTTTGTGTAAAATACAGACGAAATTTTCTGGAACAACAATCTTCAACATTTTTTTTTTCAAGTCTTATTCTTCAAACAGTCTTACTCCTTCCAGCAAAATCTGGAAGGAAAACAACTTTAGTATGACATAATAACAGAATAATTCTAAGTGGTACAAATCCTTTTTTTTTTTTTCTGTGTAATTTTGCACACACACATTATCATTCAAGCACAATTAAATTCTTCCCCCGTATGCTCTCTCACCGGTGTTGGATGTAAAGCAAACCGCCATTGCGGGTTTTTATGTGTTCGGGGGTGTTCAACTCTTCCACCTACAATCGACTAACATTAGTTAGAACTTGACATACGAGACCTGAAAAAAACGCCCTATAACCAGCTAATCCTAAGGTTCTCACTAGCTTTATGTCTAACACTTTAAGTGTATTTGGTGGAGAGCCTAATTAACACTTGCATTCTAAAATAGTGAATCTTTAACTTTTCATGCATACAAATTCGCAGTTTGCACACAACATTCACATTAATATTGCACTTAACGTGCATTGCTAGCATAATATTATTTGTTACATTTCATAACACATTAACAATTTCACAGCAATCCTGAAATGCAAATAGAAGTTAAATTTCTAAGCTTACAGAAATATAGGTTAAATTTCTAAGCTTACAGCAAGTGCTTCCTATTCCTTTCTCAAGGTACTTTCTTGAAATATCAAATTACATTGAATTAATAGTCTACAGACTAAATCGTGTTTTTCAATTTTCCGAATTTTCATTCTAGACATTTTACAAGTCTTTAGACAAAGCGTCGTACAAAATCATTTAGTTAACATATTCTTTTCAGCAATTCATTGCTTTTACAGAATTAATCTATTTACAAAATTAAGTAATTTTAAATCTTTAAGAATTACAATTTCTTTTAACAAAACATTTTACTTTCCATATGAGAACTTATCGCTCACTTGGCGTAAAAGTCAACCTCGCTTGAGGTAAAATCAGTCCTGCAACTTGCAGTATACTCAAAAATTAACTAAACTTTTGAATACGAAATTGTACTTATCTTATTATGATCGTCCATCCTTTTCTTGGCCCAATCTTTAAAACTTGAGTAAGTTGTGGCCTGGTTCAGTTTCCTCGTTTTTCGTTGTTCTTTCGGAGCCTGCTCGTCTCTTTTTCTTTTGAAATTCCGTCGTTGTATCCTCGGCAATTTCCTTTGTAGAGGAGGTTGCTCCGCTGGACGTTTGGTGGACTGGGCCCTTCTCTCCTGGGCCCTTGCTCGTTGCTTGTCCTGGTTCCTGCTGTATTCGGGAAGTTGATTCTCAGGCTGCAATCGACGTTTCTTGCTTCTCAGGCACCTGTCCGATGATTCCACAGTTCTTTTGGATACATTGGGCTTCCCTTGCCCATTCTGCTTTCTTCTCTTGGTGCGCTCGTAATTCCGTTCGTAGATTTGTTCACCTGCATCGTGAGACTTTCTTTTGAAACCACCTTTTTGGTTCTTATTTCTTTGTTGGGGGGGAGCTTTCTTCTTCTGACATTTCGATGCCGTTGTAGCTGGTTCCTGCTGTTTTTGCTGACGTATATCTTCCTGGCTAGTCGATTGCCTCGGATCCTGAAACGAATCTTTAAATACAGCCATTTTGCTGCGATTATAGAACGGTTTTATTTGGTCCACATTCGCTTTGAGCGTTTGACCATCATTTCTTTTTAATATAACCACTGCCCCCGTAATTTGTTCAATTGTGAACGGGCCTTCAAAACGCGGAAAAAATTTCCCCACCTTTTCCTCTGGGGCATTTGACAAGTTGTGTTTAATCTTCAACACTTCATCTCCCACATTGTACTTGACCTCTCTTCTTTTTAGGTCATAGTACAATTTCTGTTTTCTTTGGGCCATTTCTATATTTTCCGTCGCTTCCCGTATTAACTTTTGTATATCACTCATTTTAAATTCTTCTGCCCTTTCCTGTACAAAGAACAGTTTATCTAGGGGGGTCAAGATCTTTCTTCCTAAGAAGAGTTCAGCGGGTGTTTTTTGTGTAGTATCGTGTTTGGCGGTCCTAAGGGCAAATGCAAATTCATTTATATGGCTATCCCAGGTAGAGTGATAGTTTTTCACATAACTACGAATTATTTTCACTACATTTCTATTCACCCGTTCCGCTATGTTTGACTGCGGACGATACGGGACCATCTTTAGATGACGTATGCCCAGTTTTGCACACATTTCCTCAAACATTTTACTAACAAACTGAGGACCATTGTCTGAAATAACTTTTAGGGGCGCCCCGTATTTTAAAATATACTTATTTAGAATTGAATCTACTACAATTTTTGCAGACGCGCGTTTTAACGGAATTAACTCTAACCATTTGCTAAAATGATCCACTATAACTAAAAGATATCGGCTTTTATTAACTTTACTTCGAGGGTAAGGTCCAAGTAAATCGATGCCTATTATTTGATTTGGGAATTCTGATTTAATACTATTTAGGAACCCGGCCGGGCGGAAATTAACATAATTATTTAATTGACATGTTGGGCACGACTGGACATACGCCCTAGTAAACTTTTGCAGTTCTGGAAAGAAAACTGCCTCGCGAACTCTCTGAACAGTTTTTCTTATACCTAAATGAGCCGAAATGGCACAATCATGCAACTCTTCTAATACATTCAACCTCATGCTAGCTGGGATAACCGGTCTATATTCATGATTCTCATTAGTAGCTTTCGTATAGAATAACAGTCCGTCAATTAATTCGTAATTTTCGGCCCTATTTCTTATCGGCACAATATCCGGATGATTGAAATTCTCAGGGTCGGCCAAATAATTGTATATATTTTTGAACTCCGGATCTTTTTTGAGTTCGGCTATTACTGTTTCACGAGAATCTAATACTTTGGATGTTAACATGGCTATCTTAATTACACTTCCATTTTCATCTAAGTTAATTCTGCTTAAAGCATCTGCCACAACATTTTCTTTTCCCGGCGTATGTTTAATTATTAGGTTATATTCCTGTAATTTGAGAGCCCACCTTATTAATCTGGGTGATAAATTTTTTCCAGAATAGAGTCTAGTGACCGCCGCGTGGTCGGTATATACAGTTACTGGAGAACTTCCAAAGAACACACGAAATTTCTGTACTGATGCTAACACTGCGAGAGTTTCTCTCTCTGTTGCGGAATAGTTTCTTTGGGTTTCATTTAATGTTCGGCTGAAAAAAGCCACGGGCTGACCATTTTGGGAAAGCACTGCACCAATCGCGAAATCTGAAGCGTCCGCTGAAATCTCTAATCCCTTATCCCCTTCTGGAAATTTTAAGACGGGAGCTTGAGTCAATGCGTCTTTCAATTTTTGAAACGCCAAGTTGGCTTCTGCTGACCACGAAAACCTAGCTTTTTTTCTTTTCAACTTTAGCAGTGGCTCAGCTATTTTTGCAAAGTCTTTAATGAAAGCCCGGTAATATGAACACATCCCGAGAAACGACGATAATTTCTTCGCTGTTTTAGGAACAGGATAATTTCTAATGGCTACTATTTTTGACTGATCCGTTTCGATTCCCTTTTGGGAAATTTTAAATCCTAAATAACGTAACTCTTTTGCGGCAAATTTACATTTAGACGCATTTATCTTTAAACCAGCTTCGTTTAACAATGAAAATACTTTTCTTAAATCTTGTAAGTGTTGTTCTAGAGTACTACTCGTAATTATAATATCGTCTAAATATATGAAAGTGCTTTTACCAAGGACTGGTCTTAAGACGATGTCCATACATCTTTGGAACGTTGCCGGCGCGCCGGATAATCCGAACGGCATTCTAAGAAATGCGTACGTACCAGATTTCGTTATGAACGCGGTTTTGTGTACGTCCTCGGGTTTTACCCCAATCTGAAAATAGCCACTCGTGAGATCTAATGTAGTCATGTATTTTGTAGACGAAATATTTCGAATAATTTCTTCAATTATCGGCAACGGATATACAGGATATTTTGTAACTGAATTTAACTTGCGATAATCTATAGCAAAACGCCACCGCTTCGGGTGCGTAATCGGGTAATCATTATTTTTCTTACACAGGACAACGGGGCTAGCATAACTGCTAGAAATTGGCGTGATGATTTTATTCTTTAACATCTCTTTAATATGATGTTCAATTATTTCCTCTTTTGTCCTATCATATCTATATGGCTTTTGCCTAACTGGCTGAGCGTCCCCCGTGTCAATGTCGTGGTTCACCACCTGCGTAAAGCCTGGTACATCACTAAATAAATTCGCAAAGTGACTTACCAGACCTTGGATTTTCTCTTTTTCCTCTGCTTGTAAATGTTCCAAGTCCAGCTGCGGGGGCTTATCATTCTTCGCTTCAATTGGCTTCATATTTAATGTTAGTTCTCCCCCCTTGAAATCAATTTTTGCTTCTGCCAAACTAAAAAAGTCCACACCTAGAATAATACAAGTCTGCAGGTTACGCACAATATAAAACAGGATTCTTACCTGTTCGTTGTTGATACGCACGAACAATGGTACTTTTCCTAAACAGCTACATTTTTCTCCTTGGGCCGCTATGACATCCGTGTCTCTTGCACTAAAAATTCTGTAACGTCGAAAGTGCTTCTTAAAGAATCTTTCCGATACGAAGCTGCTTTGGGCTCCTGTATCCAAGAGGGCTGTCGCCGGTATGTTGTTGATTAGAACTTCAATCTTCGGCAAACTCAAATTCTTAACGACCACGGTGTTTAAATTGATTTTGGAAGGGTTTTGCGCTGCTTCGGACTTCTTCACCTTCCTCGAAGAAATCCCTCTTAGTTTAAATTCTTTTTCTTCTGGTTGCCCTCGGAATCTTTGCTTGTTCTTCTATTAAATTCCCTTCGTTCGCCGCTCGCTTTAGGAGACACATCTTTCTTCGGCCATTGCTTCGCCTTATTCCCGTAACTTTGATTTTGCTTTTGCTGCGGTCTTGGCGAACTCCACTGACTTCTTCGCTCAAATTGGCGTCGTCGTTCGTTGTCGGCTGTTCTTCGGCTTTCAAATTGTACCGCGAGCTCAAATAATCTGTCTAATGTTGTTGGATTTCTTAGTTCGATGAAATCTTGAACTTGGGGCAGTAGCCTAGGAAGTATAACTTGAATAATTTCAGGATCCGGGCGACTTCCATACAAAAGCTTGAAAACTTGAATTTTCCTCAAAATAAAATTAGACAAATCTTCTATTCTTTCTTGGTATCGGCTAAACAGTTCAGCTTCCAATCTGGCTCGATCTCGCACCACGGGAAATGCTTTCACTAGAGAATTCTTGAAATTTTCATACGTGTATGTGGGGCTTCCTGGTTCCCCCAAGAGATTCTTTCCGATGCACTTGAACCAACTTAGCGCTTGGCCCTTCAAAGCGCTGGTAGCAAGAGCGACTTTCTGAAATTCGTGGACTGGATATAGCATGAAGTGGGAGTCTAGCTTTTCCAGGAAATTGATTACGGCTGTCTTGCCGTCAAAACTTGCCGCTGGCTTCATGGCTGCTCGCATGGTTTGTACGATGTAGCCGAATCCTTCTATGCCAGGAGGTGCTATCTCAGGATTCTGGACAGGTACAGCAGGTGTCTCAGGTTCGTCTTCTTGTTGCTGAGGCCATCCTCTTCTTTCTGTGCGGGCGCCATTATCAGGACTTAGCATTCTGTGTGTATTCTTTGAGAACATGGTAAATTCTGTAAAGGGTTCTTATCCTTACGTTCTAAGTCCTGAACTGGAACAGGGAGCGGAAGGTACGCTATGTTCTGATGTAACTGCTGGGCTGGAGAATAACTGCACGTGAAGGGATTTGAAATCCTCTTTTATTCAATCACTATTAAATACAAACCTCCCAATTCGGGAGAGATACAGAACGTAACAGACCACACTTTGGTCGAACTTAACAATCAAATAAATTTAAATAAATTAAAATAGAACTTAAATTAAACTTTGCTTCGCAGAGCAATTCGCGGAAGTTGGCCTCTATCTAAAAGGGTGCGTAGCAAGATATACTAAATACTACTGCACTTTAATTTATTTTACAATGCAATCACGTAGTAAGCACTATGGCTTATAAATTTAAACTGCTAGCTGGTCAGGCGAACGTTGAGCAGCGTGACCGTGATCTGAGGCAAAGCTCTCACACACCGAGAGGTTTCTTACCTCTGTCTTAAATAGTGCTTGGCTGAACTTCAAAAATTAGCATAAGCTAAAAACGCGCGCTTCTTCTGACAGGAAGTTGAAGCAGAGAGGAGATAGAAAAGATTTAAATTAAAATAAACTTGGTTAGTTTAACTAAGACCTTACAAGTTAAGGCTAATTAGGTTGACTCGACATTTTATCCGGAGTGATAACTATGTAAATGACCAAACAGGCGTATAAGCAACTCTGCGTAACAGCAATTATAGAAGCGTAACGTGCACTGGCTAGCGAAAACGCGCTCTAAATAAACTCCAAAATTCACCCTTTTAAAAACTCACTTCAGTTAACTTTCAATTAGCAACCTGGCGAGGAAATGCGAGAAGAAGTTGAGGAGTTCAGGAAAGATAACAAAAATTTGCATAACTGATTAATTGAACTAAAAGAAACCGTACATCCGTACGAAGACGTTTGTGAGGTAACTTTTCTGTTACTTTTTTATTATTCATTTTCCAAAAAAAAATTTAATATGTTCCTAAAATAATTAATGTAGGTTTTCTGAGAGAAATGTATAGATATTTTTAAAAAATTTCATTCTAAAATATTAATTTTTATTAATAAATAAAGCAATATTTCACTGAAACTCGATAGAAAGTTGAGTTGATTTTAATATTTTTTCTATTCTTAATTTTAATTTCCCACTGTAAGAGAACCCTGCAACAATCGTAAATCTTTTACTGAAATCTTCTTTGCGTTGAAGAAACCAGGTTTGTATGTTATTTTTCCTCTTCGTTTTCGGTAATGAATTGGCCTTTTTTATTGCAGTCATTTAAGCAACCCCACGCTTCATCAAGGGTAACATTGTATTTCCATTTAGATTCTGCTAAACCTTTCATGCAGGTTCTTCTTCCACACATGATGCTACACATTGTTTCGCGCTGAATCATATGCGTTGGCAAAAGCTAGTGAATATTACGTTTTTTAGCTTTTTTAAGTTGTAATCTTGGTTTATTATTTTATTTAATGTTGCTACAAATGTATTTAAAGACTTTGCAGTTAATTTCTGCGTTGGCGGATTTTCTCTTGTTACCAATGATTGAAGTTTAGAAACATTAGAAGCAGTACATGCCTTTTTCGAGTGTTCGTTTCGAATCTTCTTTTCGTATAGAAGTAGTGATTCACAGTTTTCCCCTTACCGATCAATAATGTTCCTTATTTTGCATTTAAAAATTTTAATACCATGCATTTTACAATTTTTTTTTAAATACGGAAAGAATGTTTCTCTTTGGAAAACTAAAAAGAAACACATCTTTTAATACACAGCTTGTTTACATGCGACATTTTGGAAGAAGAAAAGAAATTAAAATGAGCAAACGATATTTTTTATTTCAAATAATAAGCTGTTCCAGAAATTCCCCTCCATTTGCTTTTTTTAATCTTATCGAAATCGCTCTAAAATTGTATAAACACCCTCTGTATAATAATCGATAGTTATATAGCAGTTATCGTTGTTTCATTGTTAACAATTTTTCATTTGAGAAGCAGTTCTGTATGGTATTTATGGTATTTCAGTTTTATTCCCATTTAATATACCATCAGGGTACACCATTTGGTTATTACGTTACATTTCGACGCATGCACCCGCATTTTCCACAAACTGCCTGGATCTTTTAATAACAGACTCCATGGCTCTTTGTAGTATCCTAATGTTGCTTAATATAAAGAACGCGAAAGAGTTTATATCTTTCCAAACTTACGAAAGTAAGATATTGCGTTAGCTTTATAGTTTCTAACAGTGTACTTGAAATTTCACCTTAATGTTTATTGCTCCTGATTAAAGGTGGGGCAAGGGTGAGGCACTTGCCTCAGGGGTCAAACTCATTGCAAACTTTTCGAAACACATTTAAAAAATAAATCATGATGGTTAACTTTCAATTTGATAAATCAAGATCGCGCCTTATTGAGAAGTACCGTTTAAAAACGACGAGTTTAAGTCAATAAAAATGAGTTTATTCTTGGGCATTTGTGCAACTGGTGTACTTAAAATTTTACGTATGTTTTCGTGGAATGCAATTCTCCAAGAAAACGAAAGGTAAATAAAACCTTCCAGTCAAAAACTTAAAATATACATAAAGCTGCACGCTTAATAGAGAGATTTATCCAATATTAAACGCCGGCCAATGGGTTGGCTGAATGGGGATTTTCGTTATTTTCCTCGCGTAGAATGTAAATACAAGCTTGCTTCCCTTAGAAAGTCCTCCACGAACACATCGTTGTCCTTGGGCAAATAGTCCTCTTAGATTTACCATATTGAATTAAACAAACAAACATATTAGAAGGGTTATCTCTTGCTTTAGAGAAAGTCAGAGAAAATATTCTTGAGAAATGGGAAAATTTCTCAGCTTAAAGAGTACTTCAAAAGAATGGTTGATAAATCAGATAGTTTGATAAAAGAACCAAGTTTTTAAAAAAATTATTTTCCATAGCAAAAATGAAAGAAATGATATATATTTTAATCTCACAACTAAAATGAAGGTATTATAAATTATACGAGATAATTTCCGATTTCCAGTTTTTATAACTGGTGAAAATTAATGCCGTTCGATTAAGATATTTTAAAGATTAGGTTCAGTTCAGTTTGGCAAAGCATACGAGGACTATCCTCCTAAGGAGAGGTATGCTTAGGATCTTTTAAAAAAGATCAGCTCCTAACTTGGCATTTAAATATCCAAATGATATAAAAATTCTCCGGATATTCCATCACAAATATCTAGCTTTAGAAACTACACTATTTCAATAATTCTAATTGCTAAACCAAAATCAGATCTTTTATAAATAATTCAAGAACACAGTTTAGTTAATCGTATCTGAATTTGGAAACTGTATTCAAAATATTTTTAACGCAGTTGCTATTGTTAGGGTGGAAGAAATTTCGGAAAAATTATAATATTAAATTGTAAAATCTTCTCCTACCCTAAACTTTCAAATATCTATGTTGTCTGCAGAATGTAAATAATCAAGTAGATTTTGAAAAAATCACTATCGATTTTATTTCAGCCTTTACAAGAAATATTTAAGTACAAAAATGCTTTAATAATTATCAATAGTTTTTATATTATATCAGTATTATTCAGTTAGCTATTCATCAAAAAAAGTATTTTTTAACGATTTTGTTTAAAAATTATCAATTATTAGATGTATAAATTTTCTGAATACATAAAGTTATCACCACAAATGTTATAAAAGTATGATTTAGTATCGATAACTTTATTGAATGAAAAAGTGTACAGTTAATTTGATTGCACTTATAGGGGCTCGTACTTACCTTTTCGCCTCAGAGGAAAAAATACTTACGGACGGCTTTGCTTCCGATTATAAAACTTAAATAATCTCTCACAAATGTTGAAAAATAACTGCACGTCAAAAAGAAAAGGGTTCTGATTTTAAATCATTAAAATATAGTAGTAGCCAGTTATCACAAAACTTCTTACATTTGCGTCATACGTTATAAAACTCTTTAAAAAAAGCCCGTTAAGTAGTACTTTAAAGATTAAAACTGCAAGGAATGTGTTCTAAATCACATTTTTACAGAAGGAAAGCTCTTTGCAAATCAGCATGGCAATAAAAATATAATTTTAAGTAATAAAAGCGAATGATAAAATAAAAGTATTATGTAATCAACAATGTAATTTTTTAATTCATCGTACGTTTTCTTATTAGAAAATAATTAGAACTCGTAAAACAGCAATTTTGTGAAATTTTCAAAACAAATTAAAAAACAACAATTTTGTGGCTCGCCCAAACAGCAATTTTGTGGCATTTTTCTAAAGAGAATCATGAAGTTCCATATGCGCTAAAATAATAGAAATTAATAGTACGTTGTAAGCTAAAATAATAAGTGTGGAATTTCTGAAAATTATAACTTTCCAAATTTACATCGAATTTCCTTCAATGTTTTTAATTAAATGTTTAATTTATACATACGCTTAAAGCACTTTCTATATATACCTAAATAAAAAACAGGGGTAGGTACTTGGAATAGGTAAATCCTAAAATGTATTTTTACATGCAGTACTTATGACCTGCATTCAGAATATTTGCTGAGATTATAGTTCCAAGGGTGCGTATTTATTGGAAATATTTGTAGCAACAGAAACTAATTCTATATTGCAATTATAATCAAAAACTTTTCAGTAATTAATTTTAAATTTAAATTAAGTCTATTAATTTTACTTTAAAAATTACGAAGCGTTTCTTTTTTTTTTTTTTTACAAATGTTTGAATTTGAATCAGGTATTTGAAAATTACCCTTTTTTTGGAGAAATTGCGTTTCAACAAACGGGCAACCCCCGCTTCCTAAATTCAGGGCTGGCTACATCCATGACTTTTTCTTTTTTTCCTAATTTTCGTTATTTCGTCACAAACATTTTTCTCCGAATTCGAATATATATTTTGTTCAGTTGTTGTGCTAGTCGGTTTTAACTATGCGGAATAAGCAAATAAAAAAAGCTGCGACATTTTCCTCTACCTCTTTTTCTATTCTCTGTTCATAACAATAGTAGGCGGACAGCGTTTCAGTATTTGTCTAATTATAAGAGCATTATCAAGAAAAGTGCAGTGCCGCTTTAATTATAAGTTTTAGTCGTAATATTCTGAAGAAAATTGAGCGGAAGTTCATGCCAATGAACCCGGTAGGAATTCTAAATCTTATAAACTTCGCAGATTAGATTAGAACGAATAGATATCATGTGGTGCTCAAACAATAAATGCATTCCTTTTCTAAAAAAAACATTTATCGAAGATGTTTACAAAAAAAAAGTTTAAAATATAATACTGTAAATACTATCAAGGTTTAATATTGATTGCCTTCAAATGAATCTAATTTGAAAATTAAGACTCCGAATAGAAGTTATTCTTTCCTTAGTCCTTTCAGACCATTGAAAATATACTGCTTGTTGGTTTGGCAGATATCTTGCGAATAACCTTCACTTTAAATTACATTCGTTAATGGTAGATTGAATGACAAACTGTCGCGTCACGTAGCAGTTATCATCCACTTTCCTGTTGTTAAAAAGGTGGCCTAAGTCAATGACTTCCTTTCGCTTTTGATTTTGGAGCTTTTGAAAGAATCGTAAATTGCTTCAAGATTGTCTGAAGTAACTTCAGTAGAAGCTGATATTATTAAAAGCTATTTTGATAACTTGTTTACGAAAGTCGTTATGGAAGTATCTCCGTAACATAAAGCACAGCCATGAAACTCCGTTATTTAGGGGAAAAAAATTTAAGTTCATGATCAAAAAATTAATCGACAAAAAAGTTTTACAAATTTTATGAAATAAATGTTAAAAAGTGCAACGTTAAAGTAGTGCAGGGAGACACCCGAAGTACTTCTATTTCAATAAACTCCGCTTCCATAGATGTTTTGATCGTAAATGTAAGTGAAGAAGTCTATTCCGTAATAAAATAAACCAATACGGTGTAAAGAAAAGCAAAAAAATAGTATACGTGAAATTCATAGAAAGTCGAGTGCCTAAACCACGTAGTTGACATACAACAGGGTTTCTTAACCTGTGGTTCATGGACCCCTTGGGGGTCCATGCGCCATATTTTGGGGGTCCGCCGACTGCTTCTAATTTTTAAAATGTTTGCATCAATATTTAAAAAAAAACTTTTTTTGTCACGGGCAACCTCTGTAAGTCTGTTCGTCTGTCTGCCATTTCCCAATAACAGAGACCTCCACAATACAAGGAAAAGAACATTCGCAAACCATATAAAATTTGAAATTTTTAGAAACACAAAGTAGCCTTTGAATTTTACTTCACTTGGAAATAAAGTGACGTTAGAATCAGTTTCGCAAAGTTCTTGCAAATTTTTAAAACAAAATATTTGTTTTACTTTTTCATAAGTTGAACTTTTTCATTTGTAATTAAAGTATTTTTTTTCAAGTGTTTTTTTGTGTCTTAATGTTTGTTCTTAATGTTTCATTTGATTATTTGATATTGTTTTTAGCCCAAAATGTCCAAAAAAAAATATGATGAAAATTATGTAAAATATGGATTCTGCTGCATGAAGGAATCGGACGGTGTTGAAAAGCCACAATGCTTTCTGTGTGGAAAAGTTTTGGCAATCGCCAGTATAAAACAGGCAAAATTGATAGAGCATCGCAAATCTCTTCATCCTGAAAATGCATCTAAAGATCCAGAATTTTTTACAAAGAAAAAAAGCCCAGTTTTCGAAATCTAGAACATTAACCAAACTTGGATTTGGTATTTCACAAAAAGCTTTGGTTGAGGCATCTTTCAGAGTTGCATATCGTATTGCCAAAAGTAAGAAACCGCATACTATTGGAGAGACATTAATTAAACCATGTGCGCTGGAAATGGTTGAATTAGTTTGTGGACTGAACAGAGAAAAAAACTTGAGGCTATTCAATTGTCCAAGGATGTGATACATTCAAGAATAGTTGAAATTTCTTGCAATATCTTGAAACAGATCATCGATGAATTAAAAGCATCGCCATTTCCCTTTAGTATGCAACTGGATGAAACTACAGACATCTCGAATTGTAGTCAACTTCTTGTTTTTGTTCGTTACGTGCCTGCTGATACTATCAAAGAAGAATTCTTATTTTGTGAGCCTCTTTTGCAAACTACAAAAAGCAGTTGATGTTTTAGCGATTTTAAATGTTTTCTTTCCCAAACACGACTTCGACTGGAAACAAAAACTTCATTCACTTTATACGGATGGAACACCTGCGATGCTTAGCAATAAATCTGGTTTTGCCCATTTGGTAAAAAAAGAGGCTCCTAATGTTATTGTTACACATTGTTTTTTTACATAGACATGCACTGTCTACAAAAACTCATCCAACCAGCTTAAAAGAAGTATTGTCAATAGTTATTAAAACTTGAATTTTATTAGAAGTAGAGATCTTAATCGTTGTCTTTTTAAAACACTGTGTCAAGAAATGAACGCAGAACATGAGGTACATCTGTACCACACGGAAGTGCGCTGGCTGTCACGATGGCAGGTTTTGAAACGAATTTTCATGTTGAAGACAGAAGTATCACTTTTTTTAGAAGAAAAAGATAACATCACTCTTTGAATATTTCAAGAAAAAAGATTTTATATGTAAATTGGCTTCCCTGGCAGACATTTTTAACCACATGAACGATATACGTATGTCTTTCAATTCAAGGGCCTGATACAACAATTATGGATGCCACTGAGAAACTACAGGCATTTTTATTGAAAATGTCATTTTGGAAAATTAGAATTCAAAATGGGATATATGCAAACTTTCAAATGTTGGACGAAGTGCTTTTTGAAAATGAATCTCGGAAAGATAGTTTGTTATTGAATAACTTGAAAAATGAAATCTGTGAACACCTGAAAGTACTTCAAGTTTCATTTGAAAAAAATTTCAGTTCAGATGGAATAAATATAAAAGATGATTCGTAATCCTTTTCTTTGTGATATTGACTGTATCGATGATATGAACCTTGCCAAAGATGAGCTAATTGATTTGAAAACAAAGTCCTTGTTTAAAATGGATTTCGATTCAAAAACTCTTGGACAGTTTTGGTCTTCTTTAAGAGAAGCCTACCCATTGCTTGTAAAACGAGCTATGGCAGCCATTATTCTGTTTGCTACAATATATCTTTGCGAAGTGGGATTTTCCACACTTATCACAATAAAAACAGAACATCGAAATCGACTGAATGTGCATTGCTTTGTCGAAAACCATCCCTCAATTCAATCTGTTATTCAAGGAAAAGCAGCAACAGCCTTCACATTAAAAATTTTAATTTCTTCAATTTTTTATACTATTGAAATAAAAATATTAAAATAATTAAATAATAAAACAGAATATATTTTGTAATAAAT
>KK118908.1:91938-106980 GCA_000611955.2 Stegodyphus mimosarum
AAATAATAAAGAATATATTTTGTAATAAATGATGTTCAAGCAATTTTTTTTTCACAAAGGGGTCCGTGACATATTTAAAATTTTTAAAGTGGTCCATTGTGACAAAAAGGTTAAGAAACACTGACATAGAACCTTAGAGATTGATATGAGACTGAAAGTTGTCAATTCGGACTTAGGCGTCGATTTTGAGTTGGGCCCATGGGAAAATTTATGAAGTCAAGAATCATTAAATTGTAATGACTTAAAAAATAATCTTACAATTAATTTCATGGTATTATATATATATAGATATGTTACAGAGAAAGACCGAAATCTGGAGAATGTCAACATTCCCACAGTCACTTAACCGAAATACTATTTACTAAATATCCTTATTTCTCATTACACCGTAAAATGTCTACATTCACCATACATTGATGGTGAATGTTAAATACAAATATTTCTGTTCCGTTTTTAAACATAAACATTCACATAGTTACTTGTCCGAAATATTTACTAAATATCCTTATTTCTCACTTACACCGGCAAATGTCTACATTCGCCGTACATTGATGGTGAATGTTGAATAAAAATATTTCTGTTCCGTTTTTAAATCATACTTGTTATCAAACATACTATGATATACGTCTAAATAGTAAAGTAACAGCAAATGTAAATAAAACTCAAAACTTGAACTCAAAATGATCAATATATTCTAAATGAGAAAAGAAAATAACACACATACAATAAAAAAAAATCTGAAAGCTTTCAGATTTTACATTACGCCCAAAGAGGCATTTTTTTTAACGTTTTATGTGTTACCTTTATTTATTTAATATCATGGTTTTCGCAGTTAAACCATAAAATTCAATTCAACAGCAATATCACAAAATAATTTTAAAAGAGCTTATCTTTAGAATTTCCGATACACAGTCTCGGGCGCTGGAGATAAAAATGTGTGTGTATGTGTGTTTCTTTCCTGTACAGTGTTGCCATTCTTCGCTTCGAAATCGTTTAATTAGTTAATCAAAAATTCCTTAATGTCTGACAATATATGAAATAGGTAATAAAATAAATCATAGTGCTGACCATTCCAAATTAGGGCTTTCAGATGCCCATATTAGGTGGAGGATTACGTTATTCAAAATCTGATGGCTCTAGGTACCGTTGTTTTATCACAATGCGAGAAACATATATACATTTATACAGATACTTCATTATTTAATTTCTTTAAATATAGTACAGGGCTGTAATATTTAGTGGCAACAATTTGAAAAGTGAGTCAACGCAAAATGCCAAAACGAAATTCTGGGCTAACGCTGTTTGGGCTAATAATAAACTTACTTAATTATGTGATTTACGTTATATAATCTTATTTTTTTTTCAAAACTTAAACTCTTATGACACTTTGAATTGCACAAAAAGTCCCTTGCATTTACAACGTCTCTCTGTTTGTCTTCTCGGCTTTTCGTATTATGAAGAAGCAGATAGAGAAATTCATTTAATTGTATTTTATGTTTATTGTTAAAATGCGAATAACCAAAATGAAATCCGCAACAGCGTTGTGATCAACAGGAAACGTCACACTTTCAAATAATTTAATTTAAAAGTTATGCCCACCAGCGGCAGAGCGGTAAAGTAGCTGAAAACCGGTAATTCGGTCAGGGGTCGAATATGGCGAACAGACTGGCTACATGAGCGTTTCCGTGGTTTTCCCCATGTGTAACGCGTATACGAGCCAATTTTCTTTAGAAAGTCTTCAACGAATGCATCCCTTCCCTTAGGCAGATAGCCCTCAAGTGCTTTGCAATAATTAAAATAAGCCAAACAAAAATCTTATTCTAGGTTATAGTTTTCGCCAAGGTTTGGTGGGTACGTTCTTATACAGGTCACTTTTTAACTCGAAAAAATCAATCTGCACAAGAGTGAGTTGACATAAAGATGCTGCCTAAATAGTTATGTTAATTATTTAAAATAGTGCAGCATATGATGGAGATTAAAATAGACAAAATTCAGGTTGTAGAGTCATTAGGATTTTTTTGAAGTAGGAGTCATGAAAAATGAGCAATGCCCTCGCCGGGACTCGAACCTCGGACCTCTCGAATACGCGCCGAGTGTGCTGATCATTACACCACGAAGACATGCTAAGAAGGCGGGAGAAATACCTTATATACTCCCCCTTTTAAAGGGCGATTGGGGATTAGGGGACCTAATCGCCAAATGCTGGTGGCGGAGAATCATCATCGACCACCTTTTTTTGGTTCGGGCGCCACAAGTTGTGGATTCGTAATCCTTTTCTTTGTGATATTGACTGTATCGATGACATGAACCTTGCCAAAGATGAGCTAATTGATTTGAAAACAAAGTCCTTATTCAAAATGGATTTCGATTCAAAAACTCTTGGAGAGTTTTGGTCTTCTTTAAGAGAAGCCTACCCATTGCTTGTAAAACGAGCTATGGCAGCCATTATTCCGTTTGCTACAGTATATCTTTGTTGTATATTATTCCGTTTGCTACAGTATATCTTTGTTGTATATTATTCCGTTTGCTACAGTATATCTTTATTGTGACAAGTGTAGATTTTCCACACTTGTCACAATAAAAACAAAACATCGAAATCGACTGAATGTCGAACGTGATATGCGCGTTGTTTTGTCGAAAACCCTCCCTCAATTCAATCTGTTAATCAAGGAAAAGCAGCAACAGCCTTCGCATTAAAAATTTTAATTTCATATACATTTATACAGATACTTCATTATTTAATTTCTTTAAATATAGTACAGGGCTGTAATATTTAGTGGCAACAATTTGAAAAGTGAGTCAACGCAAAATGCCAAAACGAAATTCTGGGCTAACGCTGTTTGGGCTAATAATAAACTTACTTAATTATGTGATTTACGTTATATAATCTTATTTTTTTTTCAAAACTTAAACTCTTATGACACTTTGAATTGCACAAAAAGTCCCTTGCATTTACAACGTCTCTCTGTTTGTCTTCTCGGCTTTTCGTATTATGAAGAAGCAGATAGAGAAATTCATTTAATTGTATTTTATGTTTATTGTTAAAATGCGAATAACCAAAATGAAATCCGCAACAGCGTTGTGATCAACAGGAAACGTCACACTTTCAAATAATTTAATTTAAAAGTTATGCCCACCAGCGGCAGAGCGGTAAAGTAGCTGAAAACCGGTAATTCGGTCAGGGGTCGAATATGGCGAACAGACTGGCTACATGAGCGTTTCCGTGGTTTTCCCCATGTGTAACGCGTATACGAGCCAATTTTCTTTAGAAAGTCTTCAACGAATGCATCCCTTCCCTTAGGCAGATAGCCCTCAAGTGCTTTGCAATAATTAAAATAAGCCAAACAAAAATCTTATTCTAGGTTATAGTTTTCGCCAAGGTTTGGTGGGTACGTTCTTATACAGGTCACTTTTTAACTCGAAAAAATCAATCTGCACAAGAGTGAGTTGACATAAAGATGCTGCCTAAATAGTTATGTTAATTATTTAAAATAGTGCAGCATATGATGGAGATTAAAATAGACAAAATTCAGGTTGTAGAGTCATTAGGATTTTTTTGAAGTAGGAGTCATGAAAAATGAGCAATGCCCTCGCCGGGACTCGAACCTCGGACCTCTCGAATACGCGCCGAGTGTGCTGATCATTACACCACGAAGACATGCTAAGAAGGCGGGAGAAATACCTTATATACTCCCCCTTTTAAAGGGCGATTGGGGATTAGGGGACCTAATCGCCAAATGCTGGTGGCGGAGAATCATCATCGACCACCTTTTTTTGGTTCGGGCGCCACTGTAGACACATTAGTAATTTTTTGGTAGCAGGAGAGATGAAATGAACAATACCCTTGCCGGGAGTCGAACTTCGGACCTCTCGAATACGTGCCGAGTGTGCTGACCATTACACCACGAAGGCATGCTAAGAAGGCGGGAGAAGTACTTTATAAGACTAGCTCTGATAGTAGATGAAACACTCTGCATTTCGTCATCCATCATGATTTGGAGCTCTTTCCATTGGTAACTGAACAAAAATGTGTCTGATAATATCAATCTCTAGCAGTAGCTGGACGGCGAAACACTGGTAATTCGACTAGAATGTGAATCGCTGTCTATTGTCTTGGGTGCTTTCGGTGGTTTCTCATTCATTACGAAGTTCCCAATTCTCTAATGAATCCAATAAGTAAACGCATGAAACTCGCTACGGTATAACTGCATGAGAATGAGAACAGAAGAATTAAAAAGTAGGGAATAAATCAAACACAAAAGTTATATGTGCATTTGAAGATTTGGAGATACTCATTCAGCACGAAATGAAGTAATAAATAAATTATATTAAATAAATATTGAACGAAGGTGGATCGATTATTTTATTGTTTTATTTTACAACATAACTCAAAAAAATAACTCAACAATGAGCAGTAAAGTTAACAAAATAAATCAACTCATGAAATTAATCAAAGACTTCACTGTGCACGATGTTTTGGGTTAAGAGATTGTTAAACGTCAGTAAGCATTGATCAGCTGAGCATGTCCACGCCACACACACTTTTTTTTTTTTTCTTTCTTGTCGCCATTTCTCATATAAGATGTAACCAAAATAGGAGCGAGTTTTTCTTAGAAAGTTAACAAAGGTAGACCTCATTTGATGTTATATAAATACAATAATGTAAATTACCTTTTCGTAACTCTAAATATTTCCATCCAATCCAGCCCCTCAGAAAATCCACGATGGAAGTACCTTTTCCTGTACGCAGATACCCATCCAGAGGATCGAACTGTCAGTGATAGAGGTTTTAATCACTCAGCTGCGTGTGAATTTTTTGTTTTCGTGAAGTCTAGCTTTTGTTATGCGTTTTTTAAAACTCTTCACAGGGGAACGTGGGTGTAAAACATAGAGAAATTTACACAATCAGTATGTGGGAACAAAGCTTTAAGCAAAGCTCTCAGATATATCAAATTGCGATTATTTTTGCATAGTTACTCTCTAGTGGCCTTGTTAAGAAAATCGGAGGAAGCTGGAATTGCAAGAATATTTTCTTGCGATTTCTTAAAAGGAATTAATTTTAGAAAGTTGAAAATAATTTCCTTTGTCAAAACTTGATGCATTAATTAATTAATTCAATTATTTCTACCTTTTGACGTTCTTTTCTGACTGATAACATTATAACTGAGACCCATACACATAAAAACCAAGTCCCCTCAATTTCCTTATTAAATAGAATTACAGGACGCTGCTTTATAGCTACTGATATTTAATTTAATGAAGAGTCTATACGAGTAATACATCACATTGTTTGTTGTATGTTCGTTCCTCAGACTAGACCCAAGTTTTTGATAATAAAACAAAGTTATTCTAATGCTCCTGTACAACGACTTCCGTAATGAAATTTAAAATTAATATCGAATTCTGCTATTAACATTCAAATGTTGCTAGATAATAATTCTTACTTAAAAAATTAGATTTACAGAGTTTCGAGATTTAAGTTTTTAATCATTAAATTTTAGGAACTCGCGCGAGATATAGCTGAAATTTTCCTACAAGCCATATTGATTTTAAAAGAGTACATGTATAATTTGAGCTTTCACAAGATATTAAATTAAAATAATAATCCCTAATTTTGGGTAAAAGAAAAGAAAACAAATCTTGATACTAATTTATTAGACAGACGCAATGTATAGAAACATTGTGCTCCAGAAAATAATTTTGAAATTGATTGTAGAAATTACATTCATTATTTTACCTGACAGCCGAAAAATTTTTCTTATCTCTGAAAAAGCGTAAAATATCAAACAGAGACTCACAAATATTTATATCATGTGAAAGTTCGAAGAGATTACAAATTATGTTTAGAAATGTTATTAATTATGTTTAGAAATCACGGTCATTTTTTTTTATTTCGTTAATACTCGCTTGTAGTTGTGAAAATCGAATCTATAATTTTCCCCATCTCTGTTTCTCTTTTAAAATTTATTGTTGGATTACTTCGAATTATCTTCTGCATTTGGCTTGGAAATCTTAATTTAAGTCTATTTGTTTTAGATTCGCGCAATTAAAGCTTTGGAAAAATGGTAGTTCGGTTCCCCACCCCCTTCCTGAGATCAAAATCTGTAACTCAGCCAGCTGCACACGAGCGAAGAAGAGGATAAATAGCCAATTATTGCAAACAGCTCCTTTCAAGTGGCTGAGCTGGCCACAAGTGCCAAAGACTATAGACAACACGCGGGAGAAGTGTTTTCTCATTTCATCAGTATCGTGGTTTCCTGATCCTATGTTTAGAATTTTTATGTTATCAAAAAAAAAGTAACCTTTTTCACACGGCATTTTAGCAGACAGTTAGACTAGAATAGTTGCAGTTTATAGAATAGAATTTAATCTTTTTCGCATGAGTATTAAATATTATTTGTATTTATCAAAGAATTATCAACGATTATAGAATCGGATTTTGTATGTAAAATAAAGCGGGAATTTGTATGCACAGTTTCAGATAACAATCATAACTGATATTTGAGATGGAAGATTATGCACCGTTGGAATGTCGAGGCTATCTGATAACTCTACAAAGCGCACTATTAGCAGAATGTCAACAAATTACGGAACGCGATGAATTTGCGCGGGCAAATATTCTTGAAGTAGGTTGCGGTTACGGTGCGACGACAGCTCAGATATCGGATTACTGGCCCCACAATCGAGAAGTTCTCGGTGTCGATTCTAATAAAAATGCAATTAATTATGCATTCACATTTGTGGCAGACGAAAAGATGGATTTTGCCTATGCAAATATTGAAGACCAGAGTACATTCGATCTCACTTGGGCGGGAAAATTTGACTGGATATTTTCATCTCAAGCATTATTCTTTGTGAAAGAACATGCTACGGCTCTCAGGAACTTGATGTGGTGCTTGAAACCTGGTGGAAAATGCTTTATAGCTGTCCCTGCTGCAAAACCTTCTGATTTTCATGTAGCAGCAAAAAGAGTTTTTGGTGCTGATTGTTGGAAACGCGAATTCGAGGTAAGTAAAAATAAGTTTCACTTGTTGACGTATTTGTATATATTAAATTAACTGATGTGTTTCCAGACATAAATTATGCATAACATTAGTGAAAGCAGTGCATGGAACATGACGCAAACCTGCATTACATGTTCATAAATATTATTTCATAATCTTCTTATAACGTCAGTTTACGGGTGTAGGCCGACTCCAAGCATAGACGGCATAAGCAACCACTCAGGACGTAAGCTAAACTGTTCTCATAAACGACAGCTAAATTCATGTTTTGCTTTGAGTTATTAATGTATTATATTTAGATAGGATGGCAACTGCACTCATCACCTGCCGCTCAGCCGGCAAAGTGATTAGCGACACAAATTGCCACACCAATGCACCCTGGTTCGAATTCGGGAGAAGTCATGGATGATGTATAGCATCTGTGCGCAAGGAGGCACGCAAAATACACGGCAAACCGAGAGTCCTCTGGAGAGGTTGGTGGTAGAAGAGGAAGGGCAGGAGAACTTCGAACCCCCCGTCCAGGGTGTTCTCCTTCAAAACTGGGACGGAAGCTTAATAGTTAGCAAAGCCAGCGATACCTAATATATACCTACCGGGATGCACAACAGCCGGCCTTGCTTCAACATGTATTGATCGCCGTTGGGGTTGAAAAGGCTGTCACCAATAAGATCTAGAAGACGATGCGGAGTAGGCAAGTAGCAATGATATTCAAAATATTCTGTAGCTGTTACGCTTCTAAGACATTCAAAATATTGTACATGTTTATTTAAATTTAACAAATATAGCTTTAGAGTGGACTTACCTATACTAATTCACTGAAATTCGAAAATTTAGATGTATGTAATTTAAGTAAAAATCGCACATCTTACGCATCCGGCATCGCTTGTGACCTATTAATGGAACGCGATGAATGGAATTGTAAACATGATAGTATGTCATACATTGAAGCGGTTTGGTTTGATTCCTCCTGAACTTTAGAACTTTGCTCGCGTTTATTTTATTTTTACTTATTCGTTTGGTAATACTCTGAAAGAGTAATTCTTCTAAAATACTGAGAGCGCGCGAATTTTAGCAACTGGCACGAGCAAACTGACTAAACACCACTGCTTTTTGGAGACAAATGTAATTAGCTTTTAAGTACAGCTGACACCTGAACGACGTGGGTTTGAACTACTTAGTCCTCGTATACGCAGATATTTTTTAATGAATATGCTAGAAAATTTCTTGAAGAGTTCGGGTATTTTTGAAAAAGCTAAAGAGAGCTGTATACGCTAGATGTACCGAAAATATTAAGAAAAAGTTGTCTATGAAAGCTGGAATGTTATTTTACCATCACCGCGACTTTTAAATGTAGTCGAATTTTTATAAGGAACAAATGAGAGGAGCTCGGGTAGCCATTGGCTGCTCATAAGGACGACTGCGTGTAACTGTGATAAGTATGTTGTTAAATAATGGCAGTAGTTCACCAAAAATTTTACTTTTTTCATGGTTCATAAATATAATAATTCTCTGTTTTTAATATTCATTAAATTCTTCTTGTGATACGTGAAAGTGTTTTGAAGTTTATGATCAGTTCCGATTTCAGTGTTTTCCGTGCCCTAGGCGATTAGTTCAGTTGACTTCCGGAATAAATTAAAGGTTTTAAGAATTCAAAGCAAAATATACCTTATTTAGCTGTCGCTTATGGGAACAACTTAGTCGGCGCCCTAAATGCTTAAGTGTATCGCTTATAATAGCAGTTGGTCCAATAATTTTGAGTTTCAATCTTGAAGATAGACTGAGTAAGAAAAACAAGGCTTTCATACGAAGAGAATGCGCAGGCAAACCATGAGACACATGTTGTCACTATCACAATGCTATGGTTCCTGTCTGCCCTATACTTCGTAACTCGTATTGTCAAAAAATAAATAAAGTAAAAAAAAAATCTGAAAGCTTTCAGATTTTACATTATGCCCAAAGGGGGGCGGTTTTTTAACGTTTTGTTTGTTACCTTTATTTATTAAATATCATGTTCTTCGCATTTAAGCCTTAAAATTCAATTCAACAGTAATATCGCAAAATAATTTCAAAATGAGCATATCTTTAGAATTTCTGATACACAGTCTCGCGCTGGAGATAATTTTTTTTTTTCCGTACAGTGCTGTTATTTCTCGCTTTGAAACCGTTGAGTTAGTTAATCAAAAATTCGTTTAAGTGTTACAAAATATGAAATCGATAATAAACAAATTCCAAATTAGGGCTTCCAGATGCCCATATTCGATGAAGGATTATGTTATTCAAATGTTGATGGCTCTAGGTACCGTTGTTTTATCACAATGCGAGAAAGATACATACATTTATATAGATTCTTCATTATTTAATTTCTTTAACTATAATACAGGGCTTAATATTGTGGCAAGAATTTGAAAAGAGATTTGCCGTTTCTAGTGAATCAACGCAAGATGCCAAAACGAAATTAATAGTCCTTCTGGAAAAATTGCTCCTTTGAACTAAAAATAAGCTTAAATGTTAGATCCAACTCAGATACTCTGTTTACACAAAAACGAAAAAAAAAAATTTTTTTTTTTTAATCCAGTGGAGAAAGCAGTTCTCTGGGAATGGCCGAAACCATCGTGCTTTTTTGTTTGGCTATTTCATCACCGTGAAAGTGAATACCTATACCCAAAAGTTCGAATTATAGGTTCATGCCCCACTAACTGCTGTATTTTATAGGGTGATCAAAAATGCAAATCATTTCAGTGTGGAGCATTATACAGTTTCAAAAGGATTAACGACACATGAATAGAGAGATAGTTTTGCTAGCCTTGCACTCTTTTCGAGATAGCTTATCTATTTATTTATTAGAAATTCATCAAATAAAAATATTTATTATTTACGATTACATTATCACCTGTAGTATCTGTCCTTGTCTCTCCAATTTTTCTAGAGAATAATATTACACATTAACTGTTCCTATTCACCTTCTCACCTAATATCCTTCAGTGAAAAACCCTGTCCTGGAATACATGTTTACACAAAAGATGTCTGACGTCTTAAGTTTTTAACGTTCTACAGTACCGAAATGAAACATTTGTTCCACTTGGCAAAATGCCCCGGTTTTCTCATTCTGCTTCTTCATTTTTCCTACTCGATTCTTAAAAATATAACTAAATTCTTTCATCTAGCGTAATATTTTCTACAAATTAGACGCACATTAAAAATTTATCATTTGTGGATATCAATTTACCCTTATTCCTCTTCTTCAGGAGCATATTTTGGCCTTTTAAATATTGTCACCTATTTAATATTCTAGCAAATTTTTCCCCTGCCGTAAAGAGGAATCTATATTTGATAGCCTTTGAAATCGAAAGTTTTATTCAAAAATCTATGCAAAACTAGATTTGCTTCTTAGGCAAGAAGGTAATTTTAAATTTCCGAGCATATTTTTAAATTTATGAAAATGGGGAGCATAAGAAATTTAATAGAAAATCCTTTGGCATATACCAGAGGCGTCATTAAGCTCTCAAAATTATGTAGTTGATCACCATATTAGTGCTGCCTTAACATATAGCATTTTAAGTGCTGGCGGCCGTCCCAATAGTATAGACACCAATATTTTGCAACTCTATTATGCTTCTTCAATACAAATAAGGGATCCAGAGAGCTTCAGTCGCTGATTCTTAAGTTCAGGTCCCTGATTCTGTCAAGATGATCCTGCAACAGACACCTTCGTAATTGTGCCCGGTCATAAAAGGTGCCTGAACATATATCCAGTTTGGCAACGGTTCGAAAAGATAGAAATATATAAAGATACGCGCACCTTTATGTACAATGTCTATAGCTCGAAAAGACAGAAACCTACTTAAGAGAGATCCAGGGTAAAGATACCTACACCCTTTGAAGATCAGTTGTTTTGCCAATCTTGGTTTACCTGTAGACACCTTTGAAGATCAGTTGTTTTGCCAATCTTGGTTTACCACGGCAGAGGCAATGTGCCTTGTTTCTTCCTCATCTTTTAGTTTCTTCTCAGCAGACAAACAATACGTTCGGGTATTTCTAGCTGCCAGGATCTATATCGGATTCTCTCAGGAATCTGGCAACAGCAAGAAAATAATTACTGAGCATCAAAACTCGTCAGCATCGAAAAATCCAAGAAATTCAATATCTAATTTAACAGAAAGCAGACTGAAGTAAGAGGCGGGCATCTTTATGCCGAATTACCGCGACACAAGTTCGATTTTTGTTAGCATTACTGATTAATTTATTAAGCAGGAGAGGAAATCAATCCACAGCACCTTTGTGCGAAATCACATACTTTCAAAAATATGCGGGTACTTTTATAATAGCTGAATTGTCATGAAGGTGTTAACATGTATATATGAAAAACGCTGGAGGGTATTTGAAAATCCTGCAACAGATCCTTTCAACAGATGCTGAATGAAAAACTTTCGTATGAACACAATTTTTAAACGTTGTCGCATTCGAAATTCCATGAGTCCTGTTTCGCGAAAAACAAAAATTATCATTTCATATATTTCATTGTATACATATTTTTTTAATTTAAAAATGAATGCTATTATTGTAAAAATTCAAAATCTGTTCACTTAGATATTTTTTGTTGTTTGTAGTATTTGAAGTAATTATCAAAATTTCCATTTATTCTTTCGATATTGATAAATGGTTGGCTATAGGTATTGAACATGTATTCTGTAAGCTAATTATTTCTATAGAATACCAAAAATCGTCGGTCACAAAGGTTTAAAGAATTTGCAAGTAGTAGCTGTACCACCTAAAACGCTTGCTGGCATCGATCTCGAAAACTTTTTCTTGTGTGTGTGTGTGTGTGTGTGTATGTATGTGTGTTTAGTTAACTAAATAGAACAGTTTCAAGGGTATGATGGCACATTATCATGCTGAAAGAAGGCTGTTCGAAAAGAGAATATTAATATGACGATAGGACGCAGCTGATCTACAGTCAAAAAAGAGACTACAGTAGGGTTTCTCAACTGACCAAAAATTTTTTTAATTTTTTCACTACAAAATAAACTAGTGAATACACACCAACAAAAGTGATTGTTTGTTTTTATAGTAAAATATCATTATTATACACTGGTGTGCAAAACTAAAGCAACAATGTAAAAATTTAGCAGATAGCCATGAAATTGCAGAAAAGGAGGTCTGGAGATCAGTACAATGAACACGTAAGTCAGTAGAAACGTCATACGTATGCAAATATCAGGAACGAAACGTCAGAGGCGACGTGAACGTACACAAAACGCGTGATGTCGGCGCCCGCAGCTCAACAGTAGAATAAAAGGAAGGATGGAGACGCAATTCAACGTATTCGCTTCTAGTGCCAGGGAGTCAGTTAGTGAAATATGGCTAGAAGAAATCACCTGGACGACTTAACACATAGAAACAATGATCGGAAAGCTTGAGGAGGGGCGTACTATCACCAGTGTAGCTGCAGAGTTTCGAATCAATAAAAGTGTCGTTTCGCGCGCTTGGAAGGCGTTCCAAACCACATGTACAGCTGTTAGAAAGGTTGATGGTAGCCGCCCGAGGACGACACCTGCAGGGGATGACCAATATATCGTCCTGCAGGCGAAAAGAGGCCGACAGTAGTCAACAAGCGCCATTGCTCAACAGCAATTCTGTACAGCAACGGGATGACAAGTGTCGCGGTTTACTGTAGCCAGACGCCTTCACAAAGGGGGTCTATTCGCCCGCCGTTCTGAACGCTGCCTCCCGTTAAAAGTTGGCCACCGCCGCCACCGTTTACAGTGGTGCAGAGAGCACAAAAACTGGATAACTGATCAATGGAGTCGTGTCCTCTTTACGAATGAGAGTTAGTTCAGTACTAGAAGCGATTCTCAACGCGCTTTGATTTGGAGAGAGGTCGGGATCTGGTTTTATCCCAGTAACATCAAGGAAAGACACTGTAACGGTGGTCCTGGAGTTCTTGTCTGGGAAGGCATTATGCTGAACGGGCGAACTGAGCTCCACGTTTTCGACAGTAAACACATTCGACACGTTCTGTAACTGGGGGTCCCTATCGTCTGTTCCGAGGTGCCATTGGCCCAGACTTAATTTTTATGGATGACAATGCACGGCCACATCGGACTCTTGCTGTTGAGGAGCTACAGGAAAGTGAAGATATCACTCGAATGGATTGGCCAGCTTACTCCCCAGATTTAAATCCCATCGAACATGTGTGGGATGCTTTGGGGAGATGCATTGCAGCACGCTTACATCCTCCGAAGAACACCCAACAACTCGAACAGATGCTGATTGAGGAATGGCACTCCTACCGCAAGAAATGTTGCACCAGCTGGTTCTGAGTATGCGGAGACGGTGCGAAGCAACCATTGCAGTGAGGGGAGGGCATATCCCATATTAAGGAACATCTGCTTGTTATTCTTCGTCTTGGATAGACAATCATGAGTCACGATACTATGAACTGAATAAAGCTTGTTTTTGTTTGATTCCATACCGTATGCATTGTATTCCTCTTTCAGCTCCGATGCTTTCGTCATCCTTTACTTACATAATACTCTCCTTCATTTCTGCATTTCATGTGTCAGTTGATTTCTCGTGGAGTTATGGCAAAAAACCCTGCTGTTGCTTAAGTTTTGCACACCAGTGTAGAATAGAGCATAGAATAATAAAAAAAAGTAATGTAAATTAACCAAATTTTTAATAACAAAAACAAAGTAAGAAAAAACAAGAAATAACTTTTAAATAACAAAGCGAAACATAATTATAATTATAGAATAAAAAAACTAATGCCAAATTTGTTGATTCTTTTCGATTATTAGCTTATCGGGTTCTGGAGACGTGTTTGTGGCTGCTAAAGTGGAGAATGGGTTTGTTAGCAGAAGGTTTCTTCTGATTTATGAGTGTCATTGTGGAAAACGTACATTCACGTAAGTGTGTGGTCGAAAAACGTCATTAACACTTAAGGCTATATATATATCGTGTAATTCCGGGTCATTTTAACTCACAGCTGAGTTATGTTTGTCTGATTAAATAATAACTGTAATGTACCATCTGAACTTAAGGATATTAATTTCTCCTGTTCCAAATCAGATTATTTATTTTCCAATCCACCCACTCTTAAGTATTCCATCATGATACAAAAATGGACACAAATTCAATAGTTTACTATCATTAGGAATAGGAACACCTTTTTCTAAGCACTGGATTTTTGTTAATGAATTTCTTTGAACATTTCTCACAATATACAATAAATCACCAGAAAGTTCACTGGTTCTCGACGTTCCTCGGGTAAGATGTAATAGATGTCTGGATGTCTGGTGTTATGCGAGAATCTTTTGCTCCAAGCTCTCGGCAATTTGTTGTGATATGAGTATTCATTGATCGCATCTAAATGCTCAGTATATTTCACTTATTATTTGGCGGTTTTAATTCACGAAGAAACAGTTCCTCGGTTTCCACAGGGATATCAGTTTGGCATTCAATCACCACAGGTTATAGTAAAAATGGGGGACCACACCCCCACAGTTCGCACGGTTAAAGCTTGATCGGATCAGTACTTCTTGATATGAGATCCGCAGGGTTCTGTTTAGAAGGTACATGATGCCACTGTTCAACCACAGTTAAATTTCAGATGATCGATATTATTTTCATTAACAACTAAAGTTCTGAGATCTTTAGACTCCTTTCTTAACCATGCCAATACAGCCGTGCTATCTGTGCAGAAAAAGATTTTAGAAACCTCTGGTTTTAGGGCACTTAAGACTTTTATAATCAATTTAATCAATGGTATAGCAGCACAGAGTTTGATACGCGGTATAATGATGCAATTCAGAGGTATATTCTAAATTTACTAAAGAGATGTTTAACTTCAGCGTCACTGTAAGAATTAAGGGATTTCACATAGAAGACCGCTTCGTATGCCACATCCGAGATATCAGCATATCTGTGTAACTAACTCTACACTCGCAGACTTTTCATTCAAAATCCATCTCGGGATACTGATAATGTTTACAGCCTTTAAAAAATTAAGAAAGCCTTTTCACTCAGCATTTTTCTTTAC